>CM032157.1:15748406-15952203 GCA_018901935.1 Pugionium cornutum | reverse complement strand
ATTGGGGTGGTAGACGGGAAGCCGCTCAATAAGGCGCGGGTGAGGGGTTCCGATGACTTCCCACGACCAGAAGACAATGGGATTTGTTGTCTTCCACGATCTCTCAACGACCTACCGCTACTTGCCATTGGGTATTGGTTTTTTTTTATTGCAATTTGGTTGAAGTGTTTTTGAGAGGATTGTAGAAAGTTGAAGATTGTTTAAATTGTGAAAATGATTGGGAAAGAGTCACGTATATATAAAAAATATTTACGACCACGCATGTGGTCGCAAATCAGTTGTAATATACAAAATTGTATAGGTGGTCGCATATCAGTCAAAACTAATTAATTTGGTGGGAGTTGAATTTTCCAAAAACTTTCGAACTCCCACAAAATTAATTGATGGTCGCAAATCAGCCGCTAATTTGTGGCTGATTTGCGACCACCATTAAAGAGGGGAGAGTTGAAAATTTACAGAAATGTTCAACTCCATCGAAATTCACTGTGGTCGCAAAGCAGTCGCAAATTAGCGACTGATTTGCGACCATCGTTGTAAATATTCGAATATCACCTTATTTTTGGTGGTCGCAAATTAGTCACACTTTTTGCGACCAATTTGCGACAACCCTTTAAAATATCAGTGTGGTCGCAAATTGTTTAAAAAAGTTTGACCAATTTGCGACCACATCCGCATGTTGTTATGTGGTGGCAATGTGGTGGCAAATTAGTGACAAATAATACCGTAAACCATAAATTATATGAATCTAGTGAAAATTATGAATTATATAAGATTGATAACATCATTATCACTTGTGTAAACTTTAATTACTAAGTAAACAACAACAATTTACACATTTAACAAATTTACATATCATTTACCTAAAACACTTAACACTTTCTCTTAACCTTATACCAGTTATATACACTTCATACGCTTCATAAATTTAGATCAACACAATTATGATTTTGTTTATATTTTGCCACCTATAATGGTTAGTACTTACCTAATATTAAAAATATAAGTTGTAAATATGACAAATACATAGGGAAAAATATAAAATTACAAATATGGTCGCAAATTAGCGACCAATTTGTGACTACAAAAGAAATTTTGAACCTGTAGTCGCAAATTGGTGGCTCTTTTGCGACTAATTTGTGACTACACCTTATATTTTTGACGAATTTGCCACCACATTTCCAATATAGTGGCAATGTGGTGGTAAAGTAGTCACAATTAATATCCTAAACCCTAAATTATATGCATTTGGTAAAAATTATGAATTATATAAGATTGATAACATCATTATGAGTTGTATAAACTTCAATTACTAAGTACACAACAATAATTTACATATTTACGAAATTTACATATCATTTACCTAAATAACTTAGCAAATTTCCTTAACCTTATACCACTTATATACACTTCATATGTTTGATAAATTTAGATGAACACAATTATGGTATTGTTTATATTATTCCAATTGAAATGATTTTTACATGCCTAATATTGAAAATCTAAGTATTAAATGTGAAAAAAAACATAACAAATATGTAAAAAAAAACATTTGTGCTTGCAAAGTGGTCGCAGAAGTGCGACCAATTTGCGACCATGATGTAAATTTTTTGATGTAGTCGCAAATTAATCGCTAATTTGGGACCACTTTGCGACTACATTCAAAAAATCAAAATGTAGTCGCAAACTAGTCGCAAATTAGCGACCAATTTGTGACTACATAGTTAAAAATTTATTAAAAACCAGTTAATAGAAATTAGGAAAAAATTGGTAAAAAGAATTATTCTTTTAAAGTTGATATAAACTAGGCCTGGGTTTTCGGCTTAAACCGAATAACCCGAACCAGCCGAACCGAGAATTTCGATTTTCGGTTTTTGTTTAAATATATTCAGTAAACCGATCGGCTAATTAATTAATTTTATTCGGTTTATGATTCGGTTCGGTTCGGGAATAGAAAACCGACCGGTTTTCAGAAACCGAAAATCGCACCCTTTATAAGTGAAAAACCCTAATTTTTTTACAATATTTTCACTTTCTTCTTCTCTATGCGGCTGTCTCCTAGTTTTCTTCTCCATGTGGCTTTGTTCTCCCTTCGGTTTTTTCTCTTCTTCTTCTTCTTCTCTTTCGGTTTTTTCTCTTCTTCTTCTTCTTCTCTTTCGGTTTTTTCTCTTCTTCTTCTTCTTCTCTTTCGGTTTTTTCTCTTCTTCTTCTTCTCTTTCGGTTTTACTTTTTTTGTTTTTTTTTTCTGTTTTGATGTTCTTCCCTGCGGCTACCCTTCTGAGTAGGCGACTAGCCGGGTTTGCAAACCCTAATTTCTTGAATACTTCTCAGTTTTCTTCTCTTCTTGTTTGTCCCGTGGATCTTTTATATAACCCTAATTTCTTCAAATCTAGTACTCGTTTTCGCAAACCCTAATTTTTGGGTTTAAACTTTTCTCAGGAGAATCCGAAAATTTAGTATTTGTTTATGGTGTTATGAATCATGGAAGTTTTATTGCTTTTCTTTTGCATATCAATAGATCTATAGATCTGAGTGAATTTCAATAGAATCAAGTATTGTTCGAACAAACTTTATAAGTAGAATCTGAATGCTTATAAGTAGAGAGAATTTTTGGTTGAATAAGCAAACAAACACAGGTTTTTGAACCAAACTGGTCCGAAGAACCGATTAAACCAAATTAAACTGAATTAAACCAAATTAAACCGAATTAAACCGAATTTAACCGAATTAAATCGAATAAAACCAAATTAAACCGAATTAAACCGAATTGAACCGAAATAAATTTTAATTCGGTTCAATTCGGAACATTTTTAAATGCTAAAAACCGAACCGATTAAACCGACGAAATAACCGAACCGAACCGAATTGTTTTTTTTTTTTTTCGGTCGACATTTTTCAAAACCGAATTAACCGAAATCCGAAAAACCCGACCCGATTAACCCGAAAAAACCGAAAACCCAGGCCTAATATAAACGGAGGTACTGTTCAGATGGTGAATGATGCATTTCTTGAAAAAAGAGCATCGTACATTGAAGATATTAGTAGACAAGAGGAACCTAATTTGGAAGCCCGGAATTTTTTTGATATGTTAGATGTATCCAAGCAGCATTTATATAAAGGATGTAGATATGGATTATCGCCTTTATCTACTACATGCAGGTTGATGACGATAAAGACGAATTTCAATTTGGGTGAAGGTTGTGTGAATGAGATAGCTGATTTGTTAGAGATATATTATCTGAAGATAATATTGCACCTACTTCATATTACAAGGTTCAAAAACTTGTAGCTGGTCTTGGATTGCCATAACAGATGATCGATGTATGTATTGATAATTGCATGGTCTATTGGAGAAATGATAAAAACCAGATGAAGTGCCGGCTTTTTCACAAACCTCGATTTCAAGAGATAATTGGCAGAGTACCTATTCCGCATAAACGGATGTGGTATTTGCCATTAACAGAGAGGTTAAAGAGGTTACATCAATCTGAACACATGGCAAAACCTATGGGATGGCATGTAGAGCATAATTCAAATGGAGAAATTTTGCATCCCTCGGATGCAGAAGCATGGAAATATTTTCAAAAGGTTTATCCTAATTTTGCATATGAGCCTAGTAACGTATACCTCTGGTTATCTACAAATGAATTCAACCCTTTTGGGAAGCATGGGAGGCAATACTCGTTGTGGCCAGTTATCGTGTCACCTTATAATTTGCATCCTTCGTTGTGCATGAAACGAGAGTTTCTGTTTCTAACAATTCTCGTCCCTGGTCCAAAGCATCTTAAACTATTGATACGAGCATGGAAAACACACAAAAGGAGAAGCTCATGGCTAGAAATGAACCAGTGGAACATGAAGAAGCTCTTGCACTACTAGCTGGACCATTAACCCGAGCCAAAGCCAAGAAACTCAAAGAGGCAATCAGCTGCATGCTCAACAAGGAGAATGCACAACAAATTCACTTGAGCTTGAATGGAGAAGTGCCTAAAAGCACTCTGATTTTAGTACAAGCTCAAGACAGCATACAAATGGGTATGTGATCCATTTGTACTCTTTTTTCCTTATCCAAGTTTTCTCCCATTGGGTTTTCTTGGTAAGGTTTTTAATGAGGCAAATGAATCACATTACAACCAGCCCAATTTGTTGTTTAAAATCAAAAGGAGTTCAATTAAAAATGCTCAAAATTGGCATCATCAAAGGGGGGAAAAGTGTCTACATTCATAGTCAAAATAAGAGTTAATGAAGTCAAGGTCTTTGGTCAAGGTCTTTGGTCAAGTCTTCCCTTGTAATTGTAACCAATTTAATGTTGTAGGCTCCTCATATTTACGTCCCCTTATAGTATAAATAGGGGCTTTCAGTTGTAAACTTGATCATTCAACTTTTCAAATAAAAATAGCTTCTTTTCTTAAGTTTGAGAGTGATTCTCTTCTTAATCTGATTGTTGGTGTGTAATATCCTTCAGTCAACATTTAGTAGCCTTAGTGTGTAATATCTAAGCTACTATCTTAGGTAAATCAGTAGTCTTTCCGCAGCTACTGTGTGACCCTTCAATCCACAACCTTTGAACAGATTGAATTTCGATTCATTCTGTTGCAAAGCCTATCTCAACCGCATCCAGAAGTGCATTCCTTGGGAGGTTCACATCATTTGGTATCAGAGCACACTTCTGATCGGTTATCCCTATCACTGATCTCTATATCTCTTTATTTCCATCTATTTAGATTGCATATGCTTGTGTATCGATTTGCATCAGTTGATTAATCGAAAAAACCTATTCATATAATTGCATTGTTGTTTTTATCCAATATTACATCAGTTTATAACATCAAAATCGACCCCAACCCATTGCATTTTCAGATTAGAAAATAACACACTCGCAACTCTTCATCTTCCATCGAAAATATTTTTTCAGAACAGGTATTTTTAACGCATTTGTTAAGTGTATTTGTAGCTATGTCAGGAGGAAATCAAACTTCAGAAGCACCAAACTTGTTAATGGAGGCTCTAGTAGCAGAAATGAAGAAAGCACTACAAGTAGAGCTGGAAGCCATTCATTTGCGGCTTGATGATGTTCAGAACAATAGTAACACTGAAGCAGGTCCAAGGAGAACCAGGAATCCCTTTAGACATGGCCATAATGAAGAAATAGAAGCCTACTATAGTCATGGCAGTGAAGGGAGTAGGAGAACCCAAAGGAGGCATAGGCGTGTAAGAGAAGAAAGGGTGACGCTTAATGACACCTTAAGAGGTCTTAAACTTAAGATACCATCATTCTATGGCAAAAATGATCCAGACACTTACCTGGAATGGGAGAAGAAGATCGAGCTGGTGTTTGATTGTCAACACTATTCCGAGCTCAACAAGGTCCGCATAGCTGCTACTGAATTTTATGAGTATGCACTCAGCTGGTGGGATCAATTGGTGACTTCCAGAAGACGTAATGGTGAGTATCCAGTAGAAACATGGGCTGAGATGAAAGCCATAATGAGGAAAAGGTTTGTGCCCAGCCATTACCACCGTGAGCTTCACCAAAAGCTAAGGAGACTCAATCAAGGAAGCCGAAGTGTTGAGGACTATTACCAGGAGTTGGAAACCCTCATGATCAGGGCAGACATTTCAGAAGATAGAGAAGCTACTATGGCAAGATTTTTAGGAGGACTTAACCGTGACATTCAAGATAGAATGGAGCTGGAACATTATGTGGAGCTAGAGGAAATGTTGCACAAAGCTATACTGGTGGAACAACAGCTAAAAAGAAAAAGTTATACTAGGCCAAGCTATGGAGCAGCTAACAATAAGCCTAGCTACCAAAGGGAAGGAAAACAGATTGCTAAAGTTGATTCCAAACCTTCAACAACCACTCAAGACGTCAAGGGCAAATCTGAAGCTACTACATCTACTAGAACAAGAGATGTGAAGTGTTTCAAATGCCAAGGAAGAGGGCATTATGCGAATGAATGCACCAACAAGAAGATCATGATTCTGTTGGATAATGGTGAAATAGAATCCGAGGAAGAAGAAGTCTTTTCTGATTCTTCAGAAGAGCATCTTGAACCTCCTATGGCAGGAGAATTATTGGTAACAAGAAGAACCCTAAGCGTACAAAACAAAACCAAAGAACATGAGCAAAGAGAGAACCTGTTTCACTCAAGATGCCACGTCCAAGGAAAGGTTTGCAGCATCATTATTGATGGAGGCAGCTGCACTAATGTGGCTAGTGAAACTATGGTAAACAAGTTAGGTCTGGAAGTGTTCAAGCACCCAAAGCCGTATAAGCTGCAATGGCTTAATGAGTGTGGCGAAATGAAGGTAAGCAGCCAAGTCAAGGTACCTATAACCATTGGAAAGTACCAAGATGAGATCCTTTGTGATGTTTTACCAATGGAGGCTGGCCACATTCTGCTTGGAAGACCATGGCAATTTGATCGAAAGGTCATTCATGATGGTTACACCAACCAACACTCGTTTGAACACAAAGGTAAGAAGATCACACTTGTTCCTATGACACCACAGGAGGTGTACCAAGATCAGCTCGTGTTGGAGCAAAGGAAAACAGCTGGAACTTCAAAAGAAACCATAAGCACCAAAAGTGACAGAGGCTGTGAGAACAAGAACAAAAAGCACTCAAGTTTCTTTGTGAGAACTGGTGGAGTTAAGAAGGCTCTCTTCTCACAACAACCTGTTCTTTTGTTTATCTATAAGGAAGCTCTCATGAGCTTAACTAACGTTGCACCGGTATTACCGAGTGAAGTGACTTCTATTTTGCAGGATTATGAAGATGTCTTTCCAGAAGACAATCCAAAGGGACTACCACCCATCAGAGGCATTGAACATCAGATTGATTTTGTACCTGGAGCCTCACTACCAAATAGACCAGCTTATAGAACCAACCCCGTTGAGACTAAGGAGCTGCAAAGACAAGTTAATGAGCTAATGGAGAAGGGCTACATCAGGGAGAGCATGAGTCCTTGTGCTGTGCCAGTTCTACTTGTGCCAAAGAAAGATGGCAGCTGGCGCATGTGTGTTGATTGTAGAGCAATCAACAACATTACGGTAAAGTATCGCCATCCAATCCCTAGGTTAGATGACATGCTTGATGAATTGCATGGTTCCAGAATCTTTTCTAAGATAGATCTTAAGAGTGGGTACCATCAAATACGCATGAAGGAAGGGGATGAATGGAAAACTGCATTTAAAACTAAGCATGGATTATATGAATGGTTAGTCATGCCATTTGGCTTAACAAATGCACCTAGTACTTTCATGAGGTTGATGAATCATGTTCTTAGAGCATTCATAGGAGTCTTTGTTGTAGTATACTTTGATGACATCTTAATCTACAGCAAGAATCTAGAAGAGCATGCTAGTCATTTGACATCGGTTCTAAGTGTTCTTAGAAAAGAAAAACTATATGCCAATCTTAAGAAATGCACTTTTTGTACAGATAACATTGTGTTCCTAGGCTTTGTTATAAGTGCAGATGGTATTAAGGTTGATGAGGAGAAGGTCAAAGCTATTAAGGAATGGCCAAGTCCAAAAACAGTAGGAGAAGTGAGAAGTTTCCATGGGCTAGCTGGCTTCTATAGACGCTTTGTCAAGGATTTTAGCACTATTGCTGCCCCACTTACTGAAGTAATCAAGAAAGACGTAGGATTCAAATGGGGACAAGCTCAAGAAAGCTCATTCCAAGCTTTGAAAGAAAAGCTTACACATGCACCTCTTCTATCTTTACCTGATTTTCTTAAAACCTTTGAGATAGAATGTGATGCTTCTGGTATAGGTATTGGAGCTGTTTTGATGCAGGATAAGAAACCTATAGCCTATTTCAGTGAGAAGCTTGGAGGAGCCACCCTCAACTATCCAACCTACGACAAGGAATTGTCCGCCTTGGTCCGTGCTTTGCAAACTTGGCAACACTACTTGTGGCCTAAGGAGTTCGTGATTCACACTGATCATGAGTCACTCAAGCACTTAAAGGGCCAACAGAAGCTGAACAAAAGGCATGCACGGTGGGTTGAGTTCATAGAAACATTTCCATATGTCATTAAATACAAACAAGGTAAAGAGAATGTTGTGGCAGATGCATTGTCAAGGAGGTATGCCTTAATCTCTACTCTTGATGCTAAGTTGTTAGGTTTTGAACAACTTAAAGAGCTATATGAAACTGATCCTGAATTTAAAGATGTATACATTGCTAGCAAAAAGTTTGCTTCAGGAAAATACTATCGGCATGAAGGATTCCTATTTTATGATAATAGATTATGTGTGCCTAACTGTTCTATTTGAGACTTGTTAGTTAGGGAAGCTCATGGAGGAGGACTGATGGGGCATTTTGGAGTTGCCAAAACCCTTAAAGTAATGCAAGATCATTTCCATTGGCCACACATGAAGAGAGACATAGAAAGAATCTGTGCAAGGTGTGCCACATGCAAACAGGCTAAGTCTAAGGTTCAACCCCACGGTTTGTACACTCCTTTACCCATTCCTACTCATCCATGGATTGACATATCAATGGACTTTGTGGTTGGTTTGCCTAGAACTAAGACAGGAAAGGATTCTATCTTTGTTGTGGTTGATAGATTCTCTAAGATGGCTCATTTTATAGCATGTCACAAGACTGATGATGCATTGCATATAGCCAATCTGTTCTTTAAAGAGGTAGTTCGCTTGCATGGAATGCCTAGGACCATAGTTTCTGATAGAGACACTAAGTTCTTGAGTTACTTTTGGAAAACTCTTTGGTCTAAGTTAGGAACTAAGTTGGTATTCTCTACAACATGTCACCCACAAACGGATGGTCAAACTGAAGTAGTTAATAGAACCTTGTCTACTTTATTGCATGCATTAATCAAACGAAATCTTAGAACATGGGAAGAATGTTTACCACATGCTGAATTTGCATATAACCATTCTGTACATTCTGCTTCTAAGTATTCTCCTTTTCAAATTGTGTATGGTTTCAATCCTTTATCTCCTTTGGATCTAACCCCTTTGCCTTTAAGTGAAAGAGCTAGTATTGATGGAAAAAGAAAAGCTGAGATTGTTAAACAGATCCATGAGAATGCAAGGAAGAATATTGAGGCCAGAACCCAACAATATGCAAGAAAGGCCAACAAAGGAAGACGTGAAATGGTATTTGAGGTGGGAGACCTCGTGTGGGTTCACTTGAGGAAAGAAAGATTTCCAGATGAAAGGAAATCCAAACTTATGCCCAGAATTGATGGACCTTTCAAGATAGTTCAGAAGATCAGCAACAACGCCTACCAAATTGATCTTCAAGGTAAGTATAATGTGAGTTCAAGCTTCAATGTTTCTGATCTTGTGCCTTTCATTGCAGATGAACCAGATTTGAGGTCAAATCCTTTTCAAGAGGAGGGGGATGATACGAGCATGGAAAGCACACAAAAGGAGAAGCTCATGGCTAGGAATGAACCAGTGGAACATGAAGAATCTCTTGCACTACCAGCTGGACCATTAACCCGAGCCAAAGCCAAGAAACTCAAAGAGGCAATCAGCCGCATGCTCAACAAGGAGAATGCAAAACAAATTCACTTGAGCTTGAATGGAGAAGTGCCTAAAAGCACTCTGATTTTAGTACAAGCTCAAGACAGCATACAAATGGGTATGTGATCCATTTGTACTCTTTTTCCCTTATCCAAGTTTTCTCCCATTGGGTTTTCTTGGTAAGGTTTTTAATGAGGCAAATGAATCACATTAAAACCAGCCCAATTTGTTGTGTAAAATCAAAAGGAGTTCAATTAAAAAGCTCAAAATTGGCATCATCAAAAGGGGGGAAAAGTGTCTACATTCATAGTCAAAATAAGAGTTAATGAAGTCAAGGTCTTTGGTCAAGGTCTTTGGTCAAGTCTTCCCTTGTAATTGTAACCAATTTAATGTTGTAGGCTCCTCATATTTACGTCCCCTTATAGTATAAATAGGGGCTTTCAGTTGTAAACTTGATCATTCAACTTTTCAAATAAAAACAGCTTATTTTCTTAAGATTGAGAGTGATTCTCTTCTTAATCTGATTGTTGGTGTGTAATATCCTTCAGTCAACATTTAATAGCTGATACAAGCCTTGATTCAAGGATGTATGCGCGTGGGCTGTTTGTAGAAGATTAGGTGAGAAACTCAACCTTAGGCTTCTGGATGGGGTTTTCTGGTTGGTAAAAGATGGAAGGGTGAAGTGAACCACACGAGGGGTGATGAACCTCGTGATAAATCACAAACTTAGAGCTAGGAGGGCTGGTCTCAACTAGGTTCTAAGCGCACAAGCTTCTTTGAGAGAATAACTTGTAAAGAAAATTCGATCTTTATTAATTAGCAAAAGGTTGTTGAACTACAATGCTGGAAGGAGCCTTATTAATATGCTCGACAACTTGACCTTCTAGGGTCGACACAAATAAAGAAAAGGAAAGTTTACAAAAGTGCACAAAAGGAAAAAATACAAAAGTGTATAACCGAAAATGACCTATTCCTAAAATGTTCTTGACTCAAAAATGTAAAGCAACTAGATCCTACCCTGCAAAACAGAAAGAGGCATATATTCAATGTAAACTTATTAACTCACCTCACGGCCAAGAAATGGAAGGTGGCCGTCCTTGTGGCATGCACGCGCCTTGCTCCTAGTCTTCGACTTGGAGTAGGGTTAAGAATCTTTGGGCCTGACCTCTCTTGACACTAAAGCCCAAGTCTCTGATGTCCCTTGTGTTGTTGAGAAGCTATTGGACTCTTCCTTGTACTTTTGGCCCATTGTCCTTAGTCGATCTTCCTCTAGGAGCTTGTAGACCCATAAGCTGAATTTGTGGAAGAGTGCCCTTGATCTGCTTCTTGTCATTGCTCCTTGAGGTACCACTAGTGCATGTCCTGGAGCTGGTAGCTCATTTGGTCTGAGTCCTCTTGTGTAGAAGTGGAAGTGTGCGTGGCTGGACCGGCTGGATTGTGCGGTACTGGCCGGAATGACTTCAGGACCGCCAAGTTGATCCCGGAGTCGGCGGTGTCATCAGGGGACCGGCGGTGTCATTCACGTCCCCACCAAGTGTGCCGGAAGCTTGGGCCTCTCCGCCGATGTTGACCGGTCTGGTCCTATAGGTCGAGGGTCCGGCGGTACTGTCTGGTCCGCAGGCGCGCCAGATGGTCCTGCTGTCTCGGCAAGCTTCCTGGTCGGCCAGTCTGGTCTCCTGGCTGGATGTACGACCTGATGTCCTCATCATTCCCTCCCTCTTCAGTAGGTTTTGTCCTCAAAACTGGATCATCTGCATGGAAAGGGGCCAAGTCAGTAACATTGAACGTATTGGACACATTAAACTCACCTGGCAGCTCGATCCGTAGGCGTTGTTGTTGATCCTCTCGAGCACTCTGAATGGTCCATCTCCTCTTGGTGCTAGCTTGGAACTCCTTAGGTTTGGGAACCTCTCCTGCCGAGGTGTAGCCACACCCAATCGCCTGGTTGAAAGATCACCTCCTTTCTTCCTTTGTTGGCATGAGTCACGTACTGTCCGGTCCTCTTCTCCAAGTTCTCTGCTACCTTCTGGTGTAACCTCCTTATGAACTCTGCTTTGGATGCTCCGTTGAGGTTGGTCATCTCAGCTGGTGGCAGTGGTGTTTGCTCCAATGGGGTGAGAGGGTTGAAACCGTATACCACTTCAAATGGTGTCTTCTTGGTTGCTGAGTGCACGGCTCGGTTGTAGGCGAACTCAATGAATGGCAGGCACTCCACCCAAGTCTTTAGGTTCTTCCCTAGTGTTGTTCTGAGAAGAGTTGATAGTGTCCTGTTGACAACTTCAGTTTGGCCATCGGTTTGAGGATGGCAAGTGGTTGAGAAGAGTAGCTTCGTGCCTAGCTTTCTCCAAAGGGTCCTCCAGAAATGGCTGAGGAACTTGGTGTCCCTATCTGATACGATGGTCCTTGGCACTCCATGAAGCCGTACTATCTCCCTGAAGAACAGCTCAGCTGTTTGTGTGGCATCATTGACATTGGCACATGGGATGAAGTGTGCCATCTTGGAGAATCTGTCCACCACTACAAAGATTGCATCTTTGTGGTTGATCTTGGGCAGACCTAGAACAAAATCCATCGAGATGTCCACCCATGGATGTGTTGGTATGGGCAGTGGGAGATACAACCCGTGAGGTTGCACTGGACTTTGCCTTCTTGCAAGTGATGCATCTTGCACAATGTGCTTCTACTGTCCTCTTGATGTGTGGCCAGTAGAAGTGCTCCTTGACCACTGCTAGAGTCTTGTCGACACCAAAGTGGCCCATGAGTCCTCCTCCATGAGCTTCTCGGATGATAAGCTCCCTTAGTGATCCTTGTGGTATGCACAGCCTTCTTTCTCGGAACAAGAATCCTCATGGATGTAGAATTTGCCATGACTCCCTGTGCTACACTCCTTGTAGCTCTCAGCAAGGTCAGGATCATCCTTGTATAGATCCTTGATGTGCTCGAATCCTAGGACCTTTGCCTCCATGGTTGATATCAAGGCAAACCTCCTTGATAGTGCATCGGCTACCACATTGTCTTTGCCCTTCTTGTACTTGATGATGTACGGAAGGTCTCTATGAACTCCATCCACCTGGCATGTCTCCTCTTGAGATTGGTTTGCCCTCTGAGGTGTTTGAGAGTCTCGTGATCAGTGTGGATCACAAACTCCTTGGACAGCAAGTAATGCTGCCAAGTCTCCAATGCTCGGACAAGGGCATAGAGCTCCTTGTCATAAGTGGGGTAGTTCAGTGAGGCACCACCTAGCTTCTCACTGAAGTATGCCACTGGTCTCCCTCCTTGGGTTAGCACTGCTCCTATGCCTATTCCAGAGGCATCACACTCCACTTCAAACGCTTGTTGAAGTCGGGAAGGACTAGCACTGGTGCGTGTGTAAGGCTGTCCTTCAAGGCCTGGAATGCCTTCTCCTGAGCTTCTCCCCAGCTGAATCCCACGTTCTTCTTCACTACTGCCGTCAGTGGTGAGGCAATACTGCTGAAGTTGGGCACGAATCTCCTATAGAAGCTGGCCAGTCCGTGGAAGCTCCTTACTTGGCTGATGTTTCCTGGTGTTGGCCATTCTTGTATGGCTCGAATCTTCTCTTCATCAACCTGTAGGCCCTGTGAACTCACAACAAAACCTAAAAAGACAAGCTTATCAGTACAAAGGTGCACTTCTTGAGATTGGCATAAAGCTCTTCTTGTCGAAGGGTTTTAAGGACCATCTCAAGATGTGTGAGGTGTTCCGTAGGCACTTACTATAAACAAGTATGTCATCAAAATAAACTACTACAAACTTACTGATGTACGCCCTAAGAACTTGGTTCATAAGGCATGAAGGTGCTTGGGGCATTAGTCAAGCCAAATGGCATGACTGTCCACTCAGAGCCCTTGCTTTGTCTTGAAAGCAGTCTTCCACTCATCACCTTCCTTCATTCTTACCTGGTGGTATCCACTTTTGAGGTCTATCTTGGAAGACCGTGGCTCCACTCAGCTCATCTAGCATGTCATCCAGTCGTGGTATTGGATGCCTATACTTGACTGTGATGTTGTTGATTGCTCGGCAGTCCACACACATCCCATCCTCCTCTTGGGCACTAGTAGCACTGGTACAGCACATGGACTGAGGCTCTCTCGAACATATCCTTTCTCCAGGAGCTCCTTGACTTGCTTCTCAAGCTCCTTGACTCCTCTGGACTCATCCGTAGGCTGGCCGGTTGGGCAGGGCTGCTCCGGGCACTAGATCAATCTGGTGTTCTATGCCACGTAAAGGAGGCAAGCCTGCTGGTATCTCCTCTGGAAATACATCCTGGAATTTGTTGAGGAGTGTTGCTACTTCATGAGGTAGCTCTACCTGTCCCTGTTCTATACTCAACACTTCCTTGAAAACCATTAGTAACATTAAGTCCTTCGAGGCTAAAGCTCTCCGGACATGACTAGGTTGAATAAGAAAGTTAGACTTGACAAGTTTCTTTTCCTTACTCATTTGGAGTTGTAGCTCATGTACTTGGGCAGGTGTAAGAGGAGCTAGGCTGACCTTTCTCTTGTCATGCACGAAGGTGTAGAGATTGGTTCTGCCATCATGCCTGGTCTCTTTGTCAAACTGCCATGGTCTTCCTAGTAGAAGATGGCCAGCTTGCATGGGCACCACGTCGCACGACCTGGTCTTGGTACTTGCCCACACTGAATGGCACAGTGACTTGCTCATGAATCTTGAGCTCCACTTTGTCATCAAGCCATCTCAGTCTATATGGTCGAGGATGCCGTGTCCTCTCTAGACCTAGCTTATCAACCATATATGCACTAGCAACGTTAGTGCAAGAACCACCATCTATGATGAGGTTACATACCTTTCCCTTGATGGTGCAACGGCTGTGGAAGATGTTCTCCTTTGGATGGTCTCTGAAGGATCCACCATTGCACTGAGGATACGCTAGTGACCAGCACTTCCCCACATCAGGGTACTCAATGTCACCATATTCTCCTTCTGGTTCATAGTCCTCTTCATCTTGGGACTCATATTCTCCTGCCTCCGTAATCAGCATGACTCGGTTGTTTGGGCACTCCTTGAGATGTGTCCACGTCCCCTGCACTTGAAACAAGTTATGTCACGTGATCTTTGAGGGTTAGAAGACTTACCAGGCTCTCTCTGGTCACGGGTGGGTTCAGGAGGCTTGCTCTTGAACCTTGACTCGATCTCACGCTTTTGCCTTTGTCCACTGTCTTAGGCATGTTGCTTGGTGCCCAAGGTGTCTTAGGCTTGCTGCGGATGTCTTGGCTCTTACGTTTGATGTGCTGTTCAGCTTGCACAGATAGGTGGAACAAGTCCTTGAAGTCGTTGTAGATTTGCCTTTCCACCTTGCAGCTGATCCTTTCTTGGAGTCCATCCAAGAATTGTGCCATCAATGCTTCTTCATCATCATTGAGCTCCAATCTGTTCCTTAACCTCTCGAACTCTTCATAGTACTCCTCTACTGATCTGGTACCCTGCTTAAGAGTACGAAAACGTTGCAAATCCCTATGAAAGTAAGGTGGAACATACCTTTGTCGCATGAGGTCTTTCATGTCGACCCATGAGTCTACGGGTCTCATTCTCTTCCTCCTTCTGTCAGATACCTCACGATCCCACCAGATGAGGGCATTGTCCGTGAGTTGTGCTACTGCCATTGAGACTCTCCTAGGTCCTGGTTGGTTGTAGTGATCAAAGATATGATCCATTCGCTTCTCCCAATCTAGGTAAGCCTCGGGTCTACTTTTCCTGCAAAAGTTGGAGGAGTTAGTTTAACATCAGGATGAATTACCCGGTTATAGGTGTGTTCATCTCCATCCTCATGACGTCTAGGAGGCATTCTTGGTCTCTGGTGAAGACCATATGGCTCAAAGCCATCATCTTCTGCCTCTGGTTGCCGTGGAGGTCCTCTCGGCCTATGGTGATAGTTATGAGGTTGTGTCCTCATCTCCATCTGGCTGGGGTTCCTCCTGTTCGTGCCGTGTCCTAAGGTACTCAGGACCCTCAGGACGGTCTTGCTCAGCTCTCACGTGCCTTATGGCCTGAATCTTACTGGTCTCTCCACGCTCCAACCTCTCGCCTATGGATGCGAGTTGTGTTTGGAGTGTGGTGAACATGGCCATCATGGCTTCAGCTGCTCTCTATTCTCTTCTCCCATGTGTGCTACAAAGAAAGAAGACAATTAGGGTGCTCCTAAATTATTAGGAGAGTTTTTTTTATATGGGTTTGAAAAATGCAAAAGGAAAATCCTAAGGAAAGGAAATTCAAAAAAAACTTCCTAGACAACTTGTGCTAGCTGTCCAATTCGAATTCTTTAGTATCTTTTCTATTTTCTTTTTCTTTTCTTTTAATTTAACTTAAAATAAAGGAAATATGATTTAAACAAAAGGAAAACGTGAATGCAATGCAAAAGTGAATCTAAACCCTAGTGATACACGAGGAGGCTAGATGCACTCGGTTTGAGTTTGATGTTATTTTTTGATTTTTCTTGAATGCGACTTAAACTAATGCAAGAACTAAAACAAACAAGCAAAAGGATAGAAACAACCTGGTTTAGGAGCTTTAAGCTCTGATACCAAAATGATACAAGCCTTGATTCAAGGATGTATGCTGGGCTGTTTGTAGAAGATTAGGTGAGAAACTCAACCTTAGGCTTCTGGATAGGGGTTTTCTGGTTGGTAAACGATGGAAGGGTGAAGTGAACCACGAGGGGTAATGAACCCCATGATAAATCACAAACTTAGAGCTAGGAGGGCTGGTCTCAAATAGGTTCTAAGCGCACAAATCTCTTGAGAGAATAACTTGTTGAAAGAAAATTTGATCTTTATTAATATCAAAAAGGTTGTCGAACTGCAATGCTGGAAGGAGCCTTATTAATATGCTCGACAGCTTGACCTTCTAGGGTCGACCCAAATAAGAAAAGGAAAACTTACAAAAGTGCACAAAGGAAAAGATACAAAAGTGTATAATCAAAAAAAGGACCTATTCCTAAAATGTCTTTGACTCAATAAAGTAAATATTCTAGATCCTACCCTGCAAAACAGAAAGAGGCATATATTCGAATGGAAACTTACCTTAACTCACCTCACGGCCAAGAAATGGAAGGTGGCCGTCTTTGTGGCATGCGCGCCTTGCTCCTAGTCTTCGACTTGGAGTAGGGTTAAATATCTTTGGGCCCTGACCTCTCTTGCCACTAAAGCCCAAGTCTCTGATGTTCCTTGTGTTGTTGAGAAGCCTTTGGACTCTAATTTGCTCTTCTGGCCCATTGTCCTTAGCTGCTCTTCCTCTAGAAGCTTGTCGACCCATAAGCTGAATTTGTGGAAGAGTGCTCTTGATCTGCTTCTTGTCATTGCTCCTGGAGGTACCACTGGTGTAGATACTTCCTCTAAGTGCATGTCCTGGAGCTGGTAGCTCATTTGGTCCGAGTCCTCTTGTGTAGAAGTGGAAGTGTGCGTGTACTCGGCTGGATGGCCTGTACCGGCTGGATTGTGCGCGGTACTGGCCGGAATGACTTCAGGACCGCCAAGTTGATCCCGGAGTCGGCGGTGTCATCAGGGGGACCGGCGGTGTCATTCACGTCCCCACCAAGTGTGCCGGAAGCTTGGGCCTCTCCGCCGGCGATGTTGACCGGTCTGGTCCTATAGGTCGAGGTCCGGCGGTACTGTCTGGTCCGGCAGGCGCGCCAGATGGTCCTGCTGTCTCGGGCAAGCTTCCTGGTCGGCCAGTCTGGTCTCCTGGCTGGATGTGCGACCTGATGTCCTCATCATCCCCTCCCTCTTCAGTAGGTTTTGTCCTCAAAACTGGTTCATCTGCATGGAAAGGGGCTAAGTCAGTAACATTGAACGTATTGGACACATTAAACTCACCTGGGAGCTCGATCCGGTAGGCGTTGTTGTTGATCCTCTCCAGCACTCTGAATGGTTCATCTCCTCTTGGTGCTAGCTTGGAACTCCTTAGGTTGGGGAACCTCTCCTGCCGTAGGTGTAGCCACACCAATCTCCTGGTTGAAAGATCACCTCCTTTCTTCCTTTGTTGGCATGAGTCATGTACTGTCCGGTCCTCTTCTCCAAGTTTCTGCTACCTTCTGGTGTAACCTCCTTATGAACTCTGCTTTGGATGCTCCGTTGAGGTTGGTCATCTCAGCTGGTGGCAGTGGTGTTTGCTCCAATGGGGTGAGAGGGTTGAAACCGTATACCACTTCAAATGGGGTCTTCTTGGTTGCTGAGTGCACGGCTCGGTTGTAGGCGAACTCAATGAATGGCAGGCACTCCACCCAAGTCTTTAGGTTCTTCCCTAGTGTTGTTCTGAGAAGAGTTGATAGGGTCCTGTTGACAACTTCAGTTTGGCCATCGGTTTGAGGATGGCAAGTGGTTGAGAAGAGTAACTTCGTGCCTAGTTTTCTCCAAAGGGTCCTCCAGAAATGGCTGAGGAACTTGGTGTCCCTATCTGATACGATGGTCCTTGGCACTCCATGAAGCCGTACTATCTCTCTGAAGAACAGCTCAGCTGTTTGCGTGGCATCATTGACATTGGCACATGGGATGAAGTGTGCCATCTTGGAGAATCTGTCCACCACTACAAAGATTGCATCTTTGTGGTTGATCTTAGGCAGACCTAGAACAAAATCCATCGAGATGTCCACCCATGGATGTGTTGGTATGGGCAGTGGGAGATACAACCCGTGAGGTTGCACTCGGGACTTTGCCTTCTTGCAAGTGATGCATCTTGCACAATGTGCTTCTACTGTCCTCTTGATGTGTGGCCAGTAGAAGTGCTCCTTGACCACTGCTAGAGTCTTGTCGACACCAAAGTGGCCCATGAGTCCTCCTCCATGAGCTTCTCGGATGATAAGCTCCCTTAGTGATCCCTGTGGTATGCACAGCCTTCTTTCTCGGAACAAGAATCCCTCATGGATGTAGACTTTGCCATGACTCCCTGTGCTACACTCCTTGTAGCTCTCAGCAAGGTCAGGATCATCCTTGTATAGATCCTTGATGTGCTCGAATCCTAGGACCTTTGCCTCCATGGTTGATATCAAGGCAAACCTCCTTGATAGTGCATCGGCTACCACATTGTCTTTTCCCTTCTTGTACTTGATGATGTACGGGAAGGTTTCTATGAACTCCATCCACCTGGCATGTCTCCTCTTGAGATTGGTTTGCCCTCTGAGGTGTTTGAGAGTCTCGTGATCAGTGTGGATCACAAACTCCTTGGACAGCAAGTAATGCTGCCAAGTTTCCAATGCTCGGACAAGGGCATAGAGCTCCTTGTCATAAGTGGGGTAGTTCAGTGAGGCACCACCTAGCTTCTCACTGAAGTATGCCACTGGTCTCCCTCCTTGGGTTAGCACTGCTCCTATGCCTATTCCAGAGGCATCACACTCCACTTCAAACGTCTTGTTGAAGTCGGGCAGGACTAGCACTGGTGCATGTGTAAGGCTGTCCTTCAAGGCCTGGAATGCCTTCTCCTGAGCTTCTCCCCAGCTGAATCCCACGTTCTTCTTCACTACTGCCGTCAGTGGTGAGGCAATACTGCTGAAGTTGGGCACGAATCTCCTATAGAAGCTGGCCAGTCCGTGGAAGCTCCTTACTTGGCTGATGTTTCCTGGTGTTGGCCATTCTTGTATGGCTCGAATCTTCTCCTCATCAACCTGTAGACCCTGTGAACTCACAACAAAACCTAAAAAGACAAGCTTATCAGTACAAAAGGTGCACTTCTTGAGATTGGCATAAAGCTCTTCTTGTCGAAGGGTTTTAAGGACCATCTCAAGATGTGTGAGGTGTTCCGTAGGCACTTACTATAAACAAGTATGTCATCAAAATAAACTACCACAAACTTACTGATGTACGCCCTAAGAACTTGGTTCATAAGGCGCATGAAGGTGCTTGGGGCATTAGTCAAGCCAAATGGCATGACTGTCCACTCGTAGAGCCCTTGCTTTGTCTTGAAAGCAGTCTTCCACTCATCACCTTCCTTCATTCTTACCTGGTGGTATCCACTTTTGAGGTCTATCTTGGAGAAGACCGTGGCTCCACTCAGCTCATCTAGCATGTCATCCAGTCGTGGTATTGGATGCCTATACTTGACTGTGATGTTGTTGATTGCTCGGCAGTCCACGCACATGCGCCAAGTCCCATCCTTCTTGGGCACTAGTAGCACTGGTACAGCACATGGACTGAGGCTCTCTCGAACATATCCTTTCTCCAGGAGCTCCTTGACTTGCTTCTCAAGCTCCTTGGACTCCTCTGGACTCATCCGGTAGGCTGGCGGTTGGGCAGGGCTGCTCCGGGCACTAGATCAATCTGGTGTTCTATGCCACGTAAAGGAGGCAAGCCTGCTGGTATCTCCTCTGGAAATACATCCTGGAATTTGTTGAGGAGTGTTGCTACTTCATGAGGTAGCTCTACCTGTCCCTGTTCTATACTCAACACTTCCTTGAAAACCATTAGTAACATTAAGTCCTTGAGGCTAAAGCTCTCCGGACATGACTAGGTTGAATAAGAAAAGTTAGACTTGACAAGTTTCTTTTCCTTACTCATTTGGAGTTGTAGCTCATGTACTTGGGCAGGTGTAAGAGGAGCTAGGCTGACCTTTCTCTTGTCATGCACAAAGGTGTATAGATTGGTTCGCCATCATGCCTGGTCTCTTTGTCAAACTGCCATGGTCTTCCTAGTAGAAGATGGCCAGCTTGCATGGGCACCACGTCGCACACGACCTGGTCTTGGTACTTGCCCACACTGAATGGCACAGTGACTTGCTCATGAATCTTGAGCTCCACTTTGTCATCAGCCATCTCAGTCTATGTGGTCGAGGATGCCGTGTCCTCTCTAGACCTAGCTTATCAACCATATACGCACTAGCAACGTTAGTGCAAGAACCACCATCTATGATGAGGTTACATACCTTTCCCTTGATGGTGCAACGGCTGTGGAAGATGTTCTCCCTTTGGATGGTCTCTGAAGGATCCACCATTGCACTGAGGATACGTCTAGTGACCAGCACTTCCCCCACATCAGGGTACTCAATGTCACCATATTCTCCTTCTGGTTCATAGTCCTCTTCATCTTGGGACTCATATTCTCCTGCCTCCGTAATCAGCATGACTCGGTTGTTTGGGCACTCCCTTGAGATATGTCCACGTCCCCTGCACTTGAAACAAGTTATGTCACGTGATCTTTGAGGGTTAGAAGACTTACCAGGCTCTCTCTGGTCACGGGTGGGTTCAGGAGGCTTGCTCTTGAACCTTGACTCGATCTCTACGCTTTTGCCTTTGTCCACTGTCTTAGGCATGTTGCTTGGTGCCCAAGGTGTCTTAGGCTTGCTGCGGATGTCTTGGCTCTTACGCTTGATGTGCTGTTCAGCTTGCACAGATAGGTGGAACAAGTCCTTGAAGTCGTTGTAGATTTGCCTTTCCACCTTGCAGCTGATCCTTTCTTGGAGTCCATCCAAGAATTGCGCCATCAATGCTTCTTCATCATCATTGAGCTCCAATCTGTTCCTTAACCTCTCGAACTCTTCATAGTACTCCTCTACTGATCTGGTACCCTGCTTAAGAGTACGAAAACGTCGTTGCAAATCCCTATGGAAGTAAGGTGGAACATACCTTTGTCGCATGAGGTCTTTCATGTCGACCCATGAGTCTACGGGCCTCATTCTCTTCCTCCTTCTGTCAGATACCTCACGATCCCACCAGATGAGGGCATTGTCCGTGAGTTGTGATACTGCCATTGAGACTCTCCTAGGTCCTGGTTGGTTGTAGTGATCAAAGATATGATCCATTCGCTTCTCCCAATCTAGGTAAGCCTCGGGGTCTACTTTTCCTGCAAAAGTTGGAGGAGTTAGTTTAACATCAGGATGAATTACCCGGTTATAGGTGTGTTCATCTCCATCCTCATGACGTCTAGGAGGCATTCTTGGTCTCTGGTGAAGACCATATGGCTCAAAGCCATCATCTTCTGCCTCTGGTTGCCGTGGAGGTCCTCTCGGCCTATGGTGATAGTTATGAGGTTGCGTGTCCTCATCTCCATCTGGCTGGGGTTCCTCCTGTTCGTCCCGTGTCCTAAGGTACTCAGGACCCTCAGGATGATCTGGCTCAGCTCTCACGTGCCTTATGGCCTGGAATCTTACTGGTCTCTCCACGCGCTCCAACCTCTCGCCTATGGATGCGAGTTGTGTTTGGAGTGTGGTGAACATGGCCATCATGGCTTCACCTGCGTCTCTATTCTCTTCTCCCATGTGTGCTACAAAGAAAGAAAACAATTAGGGTGCTCCTAATTTATTAGGAGAGTTTTCTTTTTATATGTGGTTTGAAAAAATGCAAGAGGAAAAATTCTAAAGAAAGGAAATTCGAAAAAAAGGAAACTTCCTAGACAACTTGTGCTAGCTGTCCAATTCGAATTTCTTCAGTATCTTTTCTATTTTCTTTTTCTTTTCTTTTTAATTAGACTTAAAAATAAAGGAAATATGACTTAAACAAAAAGGAAAACGTGTATGCAATGCAAAAGTGAATCTAAACCCTAGTGATACACGTAGGAGGCTAGATGCACTCGGTTTGGAGTTTGAGGTTATTTTTTTGATTTTTCTTGAATGCGACTTAAACTAATGCAAGAACACAAAACAAAACAAGCAAAGGATAGAAACAACCTGGTTTAGGAGCTTTAAGCTCTGATACCAAAATGATACAAGCCTTGATTCAAGGATGTATGCGCGTGGGCTGTTTGTAGAAGATTAGGTGAGAAACTCAACCTTAGGCTTCTGGATAGGGGTTTTCTGGTTGGTAAACGATGGAAGGGTGAAGTGAACCACACGAGGGGTGATGAACCTCGTGATA
This sequence comes from Pugionium cornutum, assembly GCA_018901935.1. Taxonomy (NCBI): domain Eukaryota; kingdom Viridiplantae; phylum Streptophyta; class Magnoliopsida; order Brassicales; family Brassicaceae; genus Pugionium; species Pugionium cornutum. The sequence continues at coordinate 15,929,885 of CM032157.1, read as the reverse complement.
AATCACAAACTTAGAGCTAGGAGGGCTGGTCTCAACTAGGTTCTAAGGGCACAAGTCTCTTGAGAGAATAACTTGCTGAAAGAAAATTCGATCTTTATTAATATCAAAAAGGTTGTTGAACTACAATGCTGGAAGGAGCCTTATTAATATGCTCGACAGCTTGACCTACTAGGGTCGACTCAAATAAGAAAAAGGAAAGTTTACAAAAGTGCACAAAGGAAAAAAATACAAAAGTGTATAACCGAAAAAGGACCTATTCCTAAAATGTTCTTGACTCAAAAATGTAAAGCAACTAGATCCTACCCTGCAAAACAGAAAGAGGCATATATTCGAATGTAAACTTACCTTAACTCACCTCACGGCCAAGAAATGGAAGGTGGCCGTCCTTGTGGCATGCACGCGCCTTGCTCCTAGTCTTCGACTTGGAGTAGGGTTAAATATCTTTGGGCCCTGACCTCTCTTGCCACTAAAGCCCAAGTCTCTGATGTTCCTTGTGTTGTTGAGAAGCCTTTGGACTCTAATTTGCTCTTTTGGCCCATTGTCCTTAGCTGCTCTTCCTCTAGAAGCTTGTCGACCCATAAGCTGAATTTGTGGAAGAGTGCTCTTGATCTGCTTCTTGTCATTGCTCCTGGAGGTACCACTGGTGTAGATACTTCCTCTAAGTGCATGTCCTGGAGCTGGTAGCTCATTTGGTCCGAGTCCTCTTGTGTAGAAGTGGAAGTGTGCGTGTACTCGGCTGGATGGCCTGTACCGGCTGGATTGTGCGCGGTACTGGCCGGAATGACTTCAGGACCGGCCAAGTTGATCCCGGAGTCGGCGGTGTCATCAGGGGGACCGGCGGTGTCATTCACGTCCCCACCAAGTGTGCCGGAAGCTTGGGCCTCTCCGCCGGCGATGTTGACCGGTCTGGTCCTATAGGTCGAGGGTCCGGCGGTACTGTCTGGTCCGGCAGGCGCGCCAGATGGTCCGGCTGTCTCGGGCAAGCTTCCTGGTCGGCCAGTCTGGTCTCCTGGCTGGATGTACGACCTGATGTCCTCATCAGATAGCCATGAGGCTGTGGGTCCTCATCTCCATCCGGCTGTGGGTCCTCATCTCCTGTTCTGGCCGTGTCCTAGATCAGGACCTTCAGCAGGATCTTGGTTAGCCCTCATGTGCCTTATGGTTTGGAATTCACCTGCCTCTCCACACGCTCCAGCCTCTCACCGATTGATGCGAGTTGTGTTTGGAGGGTGGTGAACATGGCCATCATGGCCTCGGTTGCATCTTGATTTCCTTCAGCCATCGTGTGTTACAAAAAGAAAAACAACTTAGTTTGCTCCTAAGTATCCTTTTGTAGGGTTTTCTTCTATAGTAGAAAAAGATGCAAATAAAAAAGGAAAAATTAGAAAAAGGAAAGATCCTAACAATTAATGTTGCAAATCCTATCAATTAATGCAAATCTCATAGATTTCTTTTTTTGGTCAATTTTCTTGATTTTTTTTATTTCACTTAATTAATAATGGAAAATATGCCTTTAACAAAAATAAAAAATGAAGTTACAAGAAAAAGGATGAATCTAGACTCTAGTGATATACTTAAGAGCTAGATGCCTTCGGTTTGAACTTTAGATGTTGTTTGTTTTGATTTTTTGAATGAAACTTAAACTAATGCACGAACTGGAAGTAAGAATAAAGTAAAAGATAGAAACAACCTGGTTTTAGGACCTTAAGCTCTAATACCAAAAATGATACAAGCCTTGAATCAAGGCCGTAACACTCGCGGCTGGTTGGAGAAGATTAGGCGAGAAACTCGACCTTAGGCTTCTAGATAGGAGTTTTCTGATGGGTATTGGGTGGTGGGGCGAAGTGAACCACACAAGGGGTGATGAACCTCGTGATAAATCACAACTTAGAAGCTAGGAGGGCTGGTGTCAACTAGGGTTCTAAACAATATAGTTTTAGGAGAAAAACTCGTAGGGAAAAAGTGCTCTATTTATTAATAATCAAAAAGTTGTCCAACTACAATGCTGAAGGAGCCTTATTAATATGTTCGGCAGCCTTGAACTTCTAGGATCGACCCAAAATAAAAATGAAAAAGTTACCAAAATGAATAAGGAAAATTACAAAAAGGAAATAACCGAAAAAGGAAAACTACCTAAATTGTTCTTGACTCAAAAATGGAAAACTACTAATTCCTATCATGCAAAACACAAAAGGCTAGTATATAATTGAAAACTTACCTTTCTTACCTTTCAACCAAGAAATGGAAGGTGGCCGACCTTGTGGGTTGCACTCGCCTAGCTCCTATTCTTCAACTTGGAGTACGGTTACGAAATGTTGAGCCTTGGCCTCTTTTGCCATGAGAGCCCAAGTCTCTAGAGTCTTTTGCAATGTTGAGAAGCCCTTGGAGTCTTCCTTGTACCCTTGGCCCAATGCTCCTTGTTATTGGTCTTCTAGGAGCTTGTCTACCCACAAGCTAAACTTGTGCAAGAGTGCCCTTGTTCTGCTCCTTGTCATGGCTCCTGGTGGCACCACTGGTGTAGAGACTTCATCCCGGTTCATGCATTGAAGCTGGTAGCTGAGTTGATCCGAGTCTCCTTGGGTAGAGGTGGAAATGGTTGTGCAATCGCGTGTGGCAGCTGGATTGTGCGTGGAGCTGGCCGAGTTGGGATCGGAGCCGGCCAGATTGAGTTGTGAGCCGGCGGCATCACAAGTTGGGCCGGCGGTGTCATTCACGTCGCTGTCAGTTGGGCCGGAGGTTTGGGCCTCTCCGCCAGAAAAGTTGGTCGGCCCGGCCTGGCTGATCATAGGGCCAGCGGCATCGATTGGCCCGACAGGCGCGCCAAATGGCCCGACTGTCTCGGGCAAGTTTTCTGGTCGGCCATTTTGGTCTTCTGACCGGCCAGACGATCTGATGTCCTCATCAAGTAGGTTCAACCTCACCATGGAGAACTAGCTCAAATCCCTTGGCCATGAGGTAATGAATTGGCCAGAGACCTGCCGGACCCCTGCCGGAACGGGTACCACCGGCATAGATGGCCCACCGGCCACGATATATTGACCATCGATGATCTTGCCCCAACCTTCGGATAAATGACCATTCGCAACGGTCATGTCCATCTAATTCCAGGTATACCTTCTGCCTTTAGTTGCAAATCAAGTGCCATAACTTGCTTTACAGGATTAGAGCGCACAAGGACGCAAGGTACCATCCAATGACAAGAAGGGGCCAAAACAATGCTCACGGACCAAGAGTTTCAAGAAGGAGAAGGACAAGTGAAAGAGCTTCATGAAAAAGATCCTGAGGCATCAAGTGAAGACTTAGAAGACTTTAAAGCCCAATTCCACGACTCAAGACACTCCATGCCCTAAACACACACAGAATCAACACTTAGTGCTCTTACGCGACCATTTGCAAGTAAGACTAAGGTATGGTCTATTTATTACATTCTTACAGGAACAAATGGCCCTCACAATGGCCCAATATGATGCCAAGTCAAACTTAGTTGCCTCACTCCACATGCAACTTTAAACTTTCTTTTTTATAGTTTATGAACTTTTTATTTTTATGTGTTGTTGCGACTTCCTTTTGTTTGTGATTTCTTTGTCGCATTTCTTTCCTTTTTCTTAGTGTTCGAATTTCTCTTGGCAGCTTTCTTCTTGATAAAGTTTTATCCACTTCTGGAGTCCTTCTTATACATCAGAGGCCTGATGAACTTTTCTCCATCAAATAATTTTGGCTGATGCTCCATTTTCAAGAGTCTACAGATGATCTGAGGGAACAAGAGCCACCACGAGTATTTTTTCTGAAGCTAATCAACTCATAATTTGTTTGTACACCATCAAACTGAAATCTACACGTATGTCGTGTACTACTTATGCAAATCCACTGAGCTATGTCAGTAGAGATGTGACTCTTGTGAGATGAGAGAGTCCAATTATAGGCTAGAATAAGAACCAGGGCAGCGAATTTTTTTGGCAGATTTATCGTGCTCAAATCTGCCCAAAATTGCTTGCCACCGTTTGTGAGAAAATATGCCACAACATCAGGCTGAATGAATCAGCATTTTTATCTCTCTTTACCTCTTCATTAGAAAATGGCTTAAAGCGTAGAAACATGTTGATCTGCCAAGGAGAAAACTTATAGAGATGACCCCAAACAACTACTTCCACACCTTTGTCAGACATTTCCATTTTCCAACATGTAGTTTACCATAAAACTCAGCAATTGCTTCTCTCACATAACAATTAATTTTTTTTCTTCAACCCTTCAAGTTTCATCTCATGAGCTTGTAGCATCCCAATGACCTCACCAAATCTAATTTCATCAATGTTTTGAGACACAAAAAGGACTGATTTATTATAAGCCATGAACCTTGCAAGTAAACACCTCAAAGACTCTCTACTAATTTTGTGTATCTGTATTTTTTACCAAGTGTTGATGCTTCGTGTGCCAAAGAACTTATCTTTGAACTAAAATTCAAAATAGATTCATGTTTTTCCATTCTTAAACTCTCAAAACTTGATGCAAGGAAATCCTTCCTTGACCTTTCGAAATTTTTATCCCTTCAAAATGCGTCAGTAAAATATCTCACGCCTCCTTTGTAGTTTCACACCCGTGAATCTACTCGAATGTCTTCTCTGATATAGTGCAGTGAATCACTGTAAGTGCTTAAAATAACTCTTCCGTAGTCAAGGTTTAGCAATTTCAGGTCTTGTTTCATCCTTGATTTTGGGTTCCTCCCACTAAACAAGGAAAGCTTTCCAAGCTAGCATTAGTTCTACCCTAGAAAGATCCCTACAAGTGCATAAAATCACGATTATAGTATAAAAGATTATCATATCCCTACAAATCTAATATTGCACGATAAATTATAAAAACTAAATTAAGTTAAACAAGTAAATAGAATGAAAAATGAAATTATTAATAAAATTGAATGGAAACTTGTGGAAAGAAAGTTCATTTCAATGACACAAACGTTAGGTGTCGAAAAATTTTCAAGTAAATCTGAATTGCACACTAGAAAATTGTTAGGTTTTTAATAAAAAAAATATTTTCGAACTCAAAACACAATTGCAAACCAACCCACTTCCCTTTTGAAGATTATCTATGTCTAAACCTTATCATTCCAAATTTATGTGCAAATCCAATCAATCTAGGCATATATGAAAGTTCAGATTCGATTGTTCAAAAAATTTCTATGCCAAATTTCTTTGCACCTAGTTAAATTTCTCGTCTAAGATATGTAAAAAAATTGATAATACATTCATATCTATCGATGAACCTAAATTCTAAATTCTATGTGATCAATCTAGCATTAACCTTTAAAACGATTTAGATGAAAAACTTTTTGATTATCCTAGCAAATCTATCAAATCATCTTTAATGTTTGAAAATCCCTAAACCTAACAAACAAACTACTCAAACATCGGGATTGAAACAAACATCATAAATGAAAAAGAATGCATAATAGAAATTAGTAAAAGATTAAAAGTGTTTGAATTCTTCTCTCAGATTAACGGAGTCTCTGAATTGTCTCCCCAAAAGCCCTAGAATAAATCTTTGTATGAGTATCCAATGAATATAACATAATAATCTGTCAGTTCTAAAATAGACATATTTATAGTTTAAAATACGAATTGAGGCATTCTGAAGTTTTTTTGATAAATCTGGACCAAAGACGCAATTTCAAAAATCTTGGATCGTAGGAGGTGTCGACCGATACCAAACGTGGTGTCGATCGACACCAATGCATCATCTTGGGTGAAATTCTAATTCATGCGTCCTCTTCGTTCAATTTGACTCTAAAATGCCTCGATTATTCCAAATCATCCAAACTCGTGCAAAGACTCTAAAAAGACTCTGAAAAATACTAAACTAACTCGATAAAATGACATATAACATGGTTAAAAGCCGTTAAAACCATGATATATCAACTCCTCCAAACTTAGCATTTTCTTGCCCTCAAGAAAAATAAATAACTAAACCTATGGAAGAGATTTGAAAACACAGAAACTCGCCTTCTCGTTAGAGGACTGCAATGACATCTCAACTTATAATCTACATGATACAAGACCACTCTAAATTGAACCACCATGTACTTCTTTGTAGGCAATTGCAATTCTCAGATTCAACCCAAAACCTCTCAACATTTTCCATAAGCCTTCATCGCTAGGTCTCATCTATGATCTTAGTGCCAAGAAGCTTAGACTCATTCCTATACAATACCATAACAAACAAAAAATACAATACCCAGAATTATTGTTTTTAGTTACCTTTTTTTTGTCAAAGTTGTAGTCGATTAATGGTATCACATGAAATTTTCTTAATCTCGCTTCCAACATTTTTGTAATCATTTTTAAGTAAAATATGAGACCACGGAAATTTTCTCATCTCTTTAATCAATAGAAAATCATTTCATTTTTTCAGTTTTTTCAAATCAGGGAGAGGGGTATCATCTTTTTGATTTCTCACAGATTGCGTTGTCATGTATGAAAAAGAGTCAAACCCTATAAACATGTGTCAGATCGATGGGGTAAAAAGAAAAGCTCAGATATTAGCTTAGACATTGTGGAGTCTGCTAGAAATATGGACGTCTCTAGTTAACTAGCCAGTGTTGGATTTTCATTAGTCAGATCTAGTCTGATTCTGCAACAATGACACTCAAATGAAATAGTCAACACAATAAACCAAAACAAAGAGTGCACTTCCAACAGATTTTGACTCACTAAATTGACAATCGACTAAAAAGACCATGAAAATGACTCAAAAAACCAAAAATAAACATCAGCATATTCCTCCCCCAGACTTAACCAAAATTGTTCCTAGTGTGATCAATACAAGAGGTCAGAAACAAAAGAAAAATACAAAGGAAAAAAAATTGAAAGTGGTAACCGTGGTAGAAGTCTAGATGGGAGGAGTAGAACTGTAGGAACAAGAGGTACAAAAAGGCTCAGCAACTTCCATATTTGCGAGTCTCCTGAACATCGGATCTACGTATACATGATATTATAGCCCATAACTTTCCCAACATAGAACTATTCTACTTACTGTTGGCAACCAACCACCTATACACAGAATCTTGAGCATTAAATGCTAGATCAGGTGATGGTATAAACTCGCTGAAATCCGCAGGAGCAGGTACTCCAAAGCAGGTGTAGTGCCATCTCCAGAAAAATCCGCAATATCACCAACTGGCTCAGCTTCTTGCTCTATCGGTACGACCTGATATGAAGCTCCATGGTGGCATCGAGTCCTAGGTACAACAGTCACGAGACTTGTGGGGGATTGAAAAGAGAGGCCCTACTGTGTAGTGATGGAAGTGTACTCGCGTTGAGGTAGCTGGATGAGACACTCGGTCCTATCAGTGCAAAACTCGTAATGCCAACCAGATTTGAGCATGAGAGAACTCTTAAGATACTTCTCACCAAGAAAAGATGCCTGACTCTCAACCCTTGAAATGGATAGTTCAATCCAAAAATATGCAATAATCAGGGTAAGCAAACTCCCAATAAACTCAACCTTCTTCCTTGTGTCATTACCCTTGAAAGGCTTCATCTTGAAATCTAACAAATTATGAGCAAACACAACACTCAGTTGTAATGATTTCCAGCTGGAGATTTGTAAGTATAGTCATGCTCAACCAAATTGCCAACAACAAAGTGAAGGAGTATCAGCTTCTTAACCCGCATCTTTACCACTTCATTCTTGCATAGCACCGTGTTTCCAATTATCTTGTCCAAATAGAGAAATACATGATGGCGAATATCTGATTGTGTACTAGTCCTCAAGTTGTAGGTCCTAGTAGCAAAGTTAGACTAAGATACATTAGCATCCGGGAAGTTCTCAAGGAGAGTCACGTTCTTCCATGCTCATTAAACTCATAAAGGCGACATAACCTACACAGAGGCAAATGATAGCGTGTCCCACATGCAATGAAGGTGAGAGTGCCTTCAGAAACCTGCTTGATGGCCTTGTTAGAATAATAAACCCGTGTTGTGGCCAAAAATTGTGTGACCAAATCTGGATAGAGCTTGTGATACTTTGTTTCCATAGTACCCAAACCTATTCTCCGTAACCATTCAACAATCTCTTCTTTGCTTCCCATTCTCTGAACTGCTTCCTCACAAACAAAACGGGTAAGAAAAATCTCCACATCAAGCTCGACATTGTAAAGCAAAGTGTTGTACTCAGCCCAGGTCTCCTGGATTGAGTGTCGCAAACACTTTATCAGAATGCATAACCTTCTTAAGCGGTTGATGCCAATTGCCAATGGGATCCTTGATCTTAATCTTTTCTCTTTTGGCCATAGAAATCGAGAGGGTGCGGTGGAGATTGTCCAATCTTGCGGGGTTGGTAAACCTATGGATCATCTCATTCCGCATTTGTGCTTTCTTGCCTGCAGACTACTATGTAGTTTTTCCTGTCATCTCTTCATTCAGTTCGAAATGGCAAGCGATGACTTTTATATCGTGATATGCTTTTGTGCGCTCTTTGTAGATCTTTGAGTTCTCATATGCATGATAGCGTATCTCACCGAGTTCGTTGATTTGAATCAATCTCCTATCTACAGCGGACTTAATTTCAAAATACATCATCTTTACTGCTCAAAGTGTCTTATGCTCCAACTCAACTGGAAGATGACACGCTTTTCCATATAATAGTTGAAATGGTGTCATGTCAAGTGGTGTTTTGAACACGGTTCTGTACACCCATAGTGCATCATCTAACTTTGTAGAACAGTCTTTGTGAGTTTTTCCAACTGTCTTCTCTAGTATTTCCTTGATTTTCCTATTGGAAACTTCAACTTGTTCACTCGTATTCGGGTGATAAGGAGTTACCACTCGATGTTGAACACCATGCTTTTTCATAAGTTTCTCAAAAACCTTATTGGTGAAATCTGAGAAATATTATGGATTTGAGAATTTGGTGAATGTTTCATCCTTGCAGATTTCATAGCTTTGGAATATGATGAAAAACCAAAGATCCTCTTATTTTGGGGAGACCATTCTTAGCAACTGCTGGAACATTGACTGATTGCAAGTACGGGAAGATATCTCTCAATATCAGTGAATTGGACATGAAATTTATCATGGAGAAGCTAATGGAGAAATCCATCATCCACGGTCAGACATTCTTCATAGATTCCTTCACTGATAATGCACAAGAAATTTTTCAGGCTATGCATCTTAAGGACCCACTTGAGAAGGTATTGGTTTGTTCAACTAGTTCTGAATCCTATTTCGATGACATTGGTAGTGGGTATATTAAGATGTTGAATACTAGTGAGCAAGTGAACAAGCTGGTTGTTCAAGAGGAGTTGACTAAGAATTATGATAAAGCTGCTACGCTAGGCGATTAGAGTGAAGAACGAGCTCCAAAAATTGACCTAAAATCACTCTCTACAGGGATATGACACACATTTCTCGTTATGAATTCCACTTATCTTGTGATTGTTAATGCTTTTTAAAAAATGCATAACTCACTTTACTACTAAGTAAGCTGCGCAAATTTTGCAAAACTCTTGGCTATTCTCTTGTTGATCTTTCAAATAGCTCGCCGGAATGACTCAAAGTCATCGATTGAGCATCAAAGCAGATTGAACCGGAAAATGAAAGAAGTGGTCAAGAATAAGATAAGGGAGCTTTTGGAAGCAGGGTTCATTTATGCCATCGAAAACAGCTCTTGGATCAGTCATGTTCATGTCGTATAAGAAAGGAGGGATCACTATAGTGAAGAATGAGAAGGATGAATTGATTCCCATGAGAAAAATAACTAGGCATAGAATGTGCATCAATTACACAAAATTGAATGTTGCTATAAGGAAGGACCACTTCCCATTTCCGTTCATCGATCAGATGCTAGAAGGTTGGCAAACCACCCATATTACTACTTTTTGGATGGGTACGCAAGGTTCTTTCAGATTCCCATCCATCTGGAAGAACAAGAGAAGAAAACATTTACATGTCCATATGGCACTTCCACATACCGCAGAATGCCATTAGGTATAACACTCCAATGACATTTCAGAGGTGCATGATGGCTATCTTCACAAACATGATAGAAGACATATGGAGGTAGTTATGAATGATTTTTTGGTGTACAGATCATTGTTCAAAGACTGTCTAGAAAACTTCTGCAAGGTACTTGAGTGGTGTGAAGAGAAACACTTGGTTATAAATTGAGAAAATATCACTTTGTGGTCAAGATGGCATAGTTATTGGACATAGAGTTTTTGAGGCAGGAATTGAAGTTAATAAGGCTAAGATCGATGTTATAACAAGTCTGCAGCCGCTGACTTCAGTGAAAGACATTCGTAGTTTCCTTGGTCATGCTGGCTTTTATAGGAGATTCATCAAAAATTTCAGCAAGATAGCCCGCCTCCTCACAAACCTATTATACAAAGTTGAAAAAAATTATTTTTTTAAATCTCACTGTCTTGTTACTTTTGAGAAGATTAAGCAAACATTGGTGAGTGCTCCAATTTTGCAACCTCCAGACTTCGATTTTCTTTTTGAGGTGATGTGTGATGCGTGCCACATGCAAAGAAAATTAGTAAGCGACACGAGATGCTACAATTTTCATTTTAGAGGTTGAGATTTTTACTGCTGGGGCACCAATTTTATGAGACCATTTGCTCCATCATATGGAGAAAAGTACATCTTAGTTGTAGTGGATTACGTTTCTAAGTGGATTAAAGCCATTGTTATTGCAAAAAATGATGTGTCAGTGGTGATGAAGGTGTTCAAGTTCGAAATATTTCCAAGATTTGAGTGCCCAGAGTGGTGATTAGTGATAGAGGTTCCCATTTCATCAATTAGGTTTTCGAGAAACTCTTGAAAAAGCATGGAGTTGCACATCGAGTCGCAATATCACCCACGATAGATACAGAGGCTAACAAGCCATCTCGCACCTGTCGTTCCCGTAGTTCTACTTCTCCCGTCTAGACTTCTATCACGGTTTCCACTTTCTATTTTTTCTTTGCCTTTTGTTTTTGTTTTATCTTATGTCTTTATTTCCAACCTCTTTTTTATCACATTGGGGAAAGTATTGGTTTAGTTTGGGGGAAGAACATGATGATGTTTATTTTTGTTAATTTGAGTCATTTTCATGTTCTCTTGAGTCACTTGTCGATTTATTGAGTCAAAATCTGTTGAAAACACACTCTTTGTCTTGGTTTATTGTGTTGAATATTACATCTGAGTGACCGTTGTTGGAGAATCAGTCTAAATCCAACTAATGAAAATCTAAGGCCTGGCCACTTAACTAGAGACGTCAATATTTCTAGTAGACTCCATAAAACCTAAGCTACTTTCTGAGCTTTTCCTTTTAATTCATCGATGTGATTGATGTTTATAGGGTTTGACTTCTTGTTCATACCTAACAAACGCAACCTATGAGAAATCAAAAATATGGTACCCCTCTCCCTGATTTGAAAACCAAGAATGTAAAAGATGAAATAATTTTCTTTTTAGTAAAGGGATAGAAAAATTTCTCGTGATCTCATTATTTTACTTCGAAATAAATTATCACACACATGTTTGAAGCGAGGTTAGGAAACTTCCCCGTGATACCATTATTCGCCTACACTTTTGAAAAAGGAAAAGAATGAGAAAAGAAGTGTTGATATATCATGGTTTTTATCGGTTTTTAATTATGGTATATATCAATTTATCGAGCCTTTTTGTATTTTTCAGAATCTTTTAGAGTCATTTCAATTTCATGCAAGATTTTGGATTATTTGGAGTAGTCGAGGCATTTTGGAGTCAAATTAAATGAAGAGGACGCATGAAGCATAATTTCACTCATGACGATGCATTGGTGTCGGTCGCCACTTCGTGCGATCCAAGACTTCTGAAATTGAATCTTCGGTCAAGATTTATCGAGAAACTTTAGAATGTACTAATTCTTGTTTTAAGCTATAAATAGGTCTATTTTAGCTGTGAGAGATTTTTATGCTTTATTCATTGGAGACTAATAGAGAGATTGATTCTAGGGCTTTTGGGTTTAGGCTTAGGGATTTTCAAAAGTTAAAGATCAATTGTTAGATTATATGGATTATTAGGATAATCACCTAGTTCTTCATCTAGATTGTTGTAAATACTAATCCTAGTTTGGTCACCTAGAATTTAGAATTTAGGTTAATCGATATTACTGAAAGCATTATCCATTTCCTGACCTATCTTAGAAGAGAAAATTGCCTAGGTGCAAAAAACATTTGGCTAGTAATTTTGTAAACAATCGAACATGAATTTGAATACATGCCTAGCTAGACTAATTGAATTTGTAAAGAAATTTGGAATTCTAAGATTTAGACATAGATAATTTTGGCAACGAAAGTTGATTGTGCAATTGTGTTTCAAGTTCAAAAAAGGTTCTTTATTAAACTCATAACAATTTTCTAGTCTGCAATTCAGATTTACTTGAGAATTTCTCAATGCCTAACGTTTGTCTCATTGAATTAAACTTTGTTTTCAACAAGTTTTCCATTTCATGTTGTTAATAATTTCATTTTTATTCTACTTACTTGTTTAGTTTAATTTAATTTTCAGAATTTTTCGAGCAATATTAGGTTTCTAAGGATACGAGAACCTTTCTATAACTGTGATTCTGTGCACTTGCAAGGATTTTTAGGGTAAAACTAGAGATATTGGTTGTTGATTAGATCCTCTTGCAACTAGTACGGCATTGTGTCAATTGCTCCATCTGATTCGGAATATCCCTTTGGTATCGACTATGTTTTGGTTCGAAGTTGGAGGTATCAAACCCATGTATGATTCTTGAGCTGTGTCAATTTTATTTGAGATTGCTTTGCATGAGTGTTCAGTTTTCAGAGCTTGATTTAGAGTTTACGGTTCAACTGCGGTGAAGAGTATGAGGGAAGTGGTGAGGCTGTATTTTGCTTTTGGTTTAGTGATGTTTTTCTTGGCTCAAATTATCATTGGGTGTTGGTTTACGATGGGGAAATTTGTGGTTTGAGTTGCTGAGGGTGTTGGGTGCAGTTTTATGTTTGAGGTTTAGGTTGATGATGTACTATCTTGAGGAGATACTGGTGGTGAGGGGTGGTGGTTTTTGACGTTGTGATGAAGTCCCGTGTTTTTCCAACATTAATGTTAGCATGCACGAGAGATCAAGTGAAGCAAACGTTGGGTTTGAAAATCCATTAGGAAACACTGCTGGTGGTGAAGAGTCGAATCTAGAGGGCAAGTAGGATGAAACTAGCTGAGCCAAAGATGGAGCGTTGATGAGTGGTCGAGGAGATGATAAGATATGTGTTGCAATTGGAGGCCAAGGGATTTGTATCTCGGTTGGGTTTTCCTTTTTCGAAGAACATAAATATTTGAAAAGGGAATTTGTTTTCTTCAAATCGTACGTGGCAAGAAGTGTAAACAAAATGTCGTTTTGGATCAAGGGAAATATAGGCATTCTGAGTTAAGGAATAGCCTAGGAGCACACATGGTTTTGACCTGTGGTCAAACTTGTTTGCGGAGTATGATCTTGGCTACAGAGAGAATCAAAGATGCATAATTTGTTATAGTTAGTATTGATTTTGAATACAATTTTGTAAGAAAATTGGAGAGATAAAATTGGTGTGGCCATTTGATTAATGAGGTAAACAACAGTAGCAAAAGCATAGGTCCAATAGGTATTTGAAATTGAAGGGTTAATCTAGTTTCGATAATATGACGATGGTGTCGTTCAGTTAAGCCGTTATGTTCGAGAGTGTGTGGTGGAGATGTGAGATGGGTAGTATCCGTAGAGGAAATAAATTCACGAAGAGCTAAAAATTCTCCACCATTGTCCGAAAATAAGGTGCCAAATTTTTTTTAAATCGGTTTTTGACAAGTTTCGTAAAACGTATGATTGTTTCACAAACTTGAGATTTCACTCTAATGGGTAAAACTAGGTATATTTAAAAAATTGATAAATAATTATATGATAATACTTCTAATTGTCGATTGATTGAATTGGAGAAATCCAAATACCGCTAAACAAATGCTTAAGAGAGCGAGATGATGAAATTGTTGTTTGTGAGAAAGATAGTTTTTTTTTGTTTTTATTGGTTAAGCAATCATGGCAACATAATGTTTGAGACATAGACTTTAAAATTGGCAAAGAGAAATTTTTGATTGTGGTTTGAGATTAGGGTAGGATGGGAGGCCTAATCTCGAATGCTAATCATTTAAGATTGTTTTATTGTTGAGACAGATGTGAAAAAGGCTGTTGGATAAGAAATTTGCCACTCATATAGCTCATACTTGGTTTGTCCTTGGAGTAATGGAGCCCCAGTGCTGGAGATCCCTCACCTGAAAGTAAGATGGATAAAATTGAACCATCACGTTGTTAGCATTGTAGATTTTAAAGTGATATTAGATTCTTTCTGATTGCAAGAATGCAAGGCACATCAGTCAGTGATAAATGACGATTAAAGGAAGGTAGAGTGAGTGACCTAATGTGTGTAATAGATAACCCGTTTCCATTACCAACTATGACTTCGTCTCCTCGTCATAAGGTTAATGGCAATTTAGGTTTGTAAGATCTGATGAGATATAGTGGGTGGCTCCGGAATCCTGAGCCATGGTTGAGAGTTCGGAGGTCCAGTAGTGGCAAAATCGGCTCTTGGTTGTCACGACATCGGGGATGGGAGAATATCATTTGTATGCACCTTGCAATATACCCTTGGATTCTGCAGATTTGACACTTGCCGAGATAAGATCTCCGTTTCCGAGGTTTATTTGTGATATCCGCTTGTTATCTTTGGTGATTTTGCCATGTTTGATTATGCATGTTTTTTCTGTCGCTTGAAACTATTTGTTGCTATGTTGATTGAAATAGGCAGGTGGTATGGAGGTTCAACAGCAATGAGCGTTGCCTCATTATTGAGAAGCTTTTCGTGGAGCTCCGTGAGTGTGGGAGGTGCATCTCGTCCTACAATTTGATCGATGACATATTTGTAATCTTCCAGTAATCCTTCTAGAATGAATTTTAATTTGATCTTTCAGTTTGATAACTTTGCCAAGGAGAGCAGGTTGATATCTAGTGCCGCGGGAAAGACCTTCCGTTTTTCTCCACAGTCGATGTTACACATCCACCGAACATGCTTCAGCTTAGAGCATCAATTGAGATAGCATTATATTTCTACCAATCAAGCCCGTCTCAAAAGCCAAAAACGCAAGTATATATAAGCACCGTTTGGATCGATTGATTGGTATATATGATTGCATTTAACATGCCAATGATAAAACCAATAATAGAATTTTCAACCATAAATTCTCTTGAATCTTTATCGTCAATTCAATTACAAAAATGCTTAACTAGTTTCCCTTGCGATCTCATCACGATACCTCAACACAACAATATCAAACATCAAATCCAAAAATATTGACAACGACCTTATTTAAGAAGAAAGACTACAATAGAAAATTTTCCCGATGAACTAGTCTTTGCCTCCTTCTTGCAGCGTAAGTCTTATTTAACCAAAGAGTTTATTCCCTTATTTTTCTCTATTTTTTAATTTCTAGAAATAGACTCGTATCAATACCCTTTTTTCTGGCTCTAAAAACCAACCAAACCATCAACAAAAGGGAAGGACAACAAGGACATAAATGAATTGAGCAAAAACTGTTTGGAATTCTGCTGGAAACATAAGCACTCAGCTCCTTAAAGTCATTGTTTTTCAAAGTTCGGGCTTTTTATTTATATCAATCTTAAAAGCTATGTGTAAAATTTGGTTCTCGGTTGTATTAATACTTGAACATCAATGTCTTGTAACATTTTCCCGTTTTTTGTTTTTGTTGGATGTGACATTGTATGATATTTTGCAAAATCGTACGTAAATCTTTTTAATGCTTTAGGCTCTTCTCGCTTACGCTCTATAACACTATAAATAGAGACTTTCATTTGTAAACTCGATCATTTAATTTTTCAAATAAATCAAGTTCTTTTCTTAAGATTGAGTGAGATTATTTTCTTAACTAATTTTTGGTGTATAATATCTTTTAATCAACGTTTAATAATTTTAATGTGTAATATCTATAGTAATATCTTAGGTAAATCAAAAATCTTTCCGCAGCAAAAGTTTGGAAATGCTGGAAAGGAAAATTTCTTTTGAAAGCAAAGAAATGTTTAGAAAGGAAATTTATATTCATCAAATCGTACGTGATGAGAAGTGTACACACGATGTCTTTTTGGATCAAGGCATGCAAAGACAGGCACGCTGAGTTAAAGAATAACCTAGGAGCACACGTGGTTTTGACATGTGGTCAAGCTTGTTTGTGGAGTATGGTCTAAGCAAGGGAAACACATCGACATCCAAAGATGCGGAGTCTGTTATAGTTCGGATTGCTTTTGAATAAAGTTTTTGTAAGGAGATTAAAGAGATATAGTTGGTGTGGGCATTCGATTAATGAGATAAAAAAAAAACAATAGCAAAGGCATAGGTCCAATAGGTATTTAGAATTGAAGCTTGGTGAAGGAGGGTTAATCCGGTTCAATAATATGATGATGGTCCCGTTTGGCTAGAGCATTATGTTGGGTAGTGTATGGTGGAGATGTGAGGTGGGTAATACCCGTAGAGGAAAGAAAGTCACGAAGAACTAAAAATTCTCAACCATTGTCCAGAAATAAAGTGCCAATTTTTGTGTGAAATCGATTTTTGACAAGTTTCTTAACACATATGAATGTTTCACAAACTTGAGATTTCAATTTTTAATCAGTAAATCCACGTATATCTAGAAAATTGAAAAAAAAATATTATAAGATAGTACTTGTAACTGTCGATTGAATGAATTGGAGAAATCCAAAGATCGCTAAACAAATGCTTAAGAGGGCGGAAGGCTGAAACTATTGTTTGCAAGAAAGATAGTTTTTTTTTGTTTTATTGATTAAGCAATCATTGAAACATAGAAACTGAAATTGACAAAGAACAAGTTTTTATTGTGGTTTTGAAAATAATGTAAGACTGGTGGCCTAATCTCGAATGGCAGTTAGTTACGATTGTTTTATTGTTGAGAGATGATGTAAAAAAGGTGGTTGGAGATGAAATTAGCCACTCATATAGCTTATCCTTGTTGTATCTTTGAAGTAATAGAGTCTCGATGCTGAGATTCCTCACCTGAAAGTGAGATGGATAAAATTAAAAACATCACGTTGTTAGCATTGCAGTGTTTATAAACTCATACTATATGCTTTTTGTGCAGGAACGCAAAGCACATCAATAAATAATAAATGAAGACTAGAGGAAGATAGAGTAAATGAACCAAAGCGTGTAATAGATAACCTCCATTACCACCAATGACTTCTTGTCCTACATCAGAGATGGGAGAATACAATTTGTATGCCGAGAGAGTTGAGCCCCTGGATTCTGCATATATGACACTTTCCAAAGTAAGGTCTTGGCTGCCAAGGTTTATTGATCTTTGCTTGTTGTGTTTGGTGAGCTTTTTTATGATTGATTATGCATGTTTTGTTCTGCGGTTTCAAACTAT
This sequence comes from Pugionium cornutum, assembly GCA_018901935.1. Taxonomy (NCBI): domain Eukaryota; kingdom Viridiplantae; phylum Streptophyta; class Magnoliopsida; order Brassicales; family Brassicaceae; genus Pugionium; species Pugionium cornutum. The sequence continues at coordinate 15,912,420 of CM032157.1, read as the reverse complement.
TTGTTGTTATGTTGGCTGAAATAGGCAGGTGGTGTGGAGGTTCAATAGCAAGGAACTTTGCCTCATCACTAAGGAGCTTTTCGTGGAGCTTCGTGAGTGTGGGAGTTGCCTCTCGTCCTTCAGTTTGATGACAGATTTGTAACCTTCCGGTAAGTCTTCTAGAACTAATTCAGTTTGATCTTCCAGTTTGATAACTTTGCCAAGGAGAGCAGGTTGATCAACTGGTGTGGTGAGTGCTTGTACGTACTTATCCACTATTTTAGTGCCTTTATTCCGCTTTTTCATATGGTATTTTAGTTGCTTGATACATCCGCGGCTTGGTTTTACATATTGGAAGCTAAATTCTTCTATATTTCAGCCGTGGTATTTGTTTTGGATAGGATAGGTTGAATGAAGATAGAGATTGCACCTAAGATGCGCTGAAAATAAGTTTGTCTTGGCGTTTGTACATAGTGTATGCTGGATTTGTGATTGTTTCTCCATCTCTAGTGATAACTGGGTCCGGAAATATATGATGCGATGATTTTAAAGTATCTTATCTCAATTAATATAAATGAGTATATATCACTTGAGTAAAAATGTTTATTCAAGTTAACCAAGAAATATACAATGAGAATGTTATATATACTCAACCATAAACCACTGATTTGTATGAGATCGGTTTAAAAAGTAAACCAGATAAAACCAAAATCAATTGACATATATTAATAGTCCTCCTCAAGATGAGTGAAAAATATTTATGAGACTCATCTTGCCAACAAGATTATGGAACAAAGTACGATGTAAAGGTTTTGTAAAATATCAACAACTTGAAGCTCTGACCGAACATGGAAGAGCTTGAAATAGTCAGCAACTAGTCTTTCACGAACACGGTGATAATCCATCTCGATATGCTTTGTTCGTTCGTGGAAAACTAGATTATGGGCAATATGAATGGCTGCTATATTATCACAAAAGAGCAGGGAAGTCTTAGAAAGAAGAACCTGTAATTCTTGCAGAAAGTGAGTCAACCATATTAATTCATCAAAAAGGCGGCCAAACTGCGATATTCTGCTTATGCAGAAGACCTAGAAACGGTTTGTTGTTTCTTGGATTTCCAGGAGATGAAAGAGGAACCGAGAAACACGCAATAGCCAGAAGTAGAACTTCTTGTATCAGGACAAGAACTCCAGTCAACATCTACAAAAACTTGTAATTGCACTGAAGAAGTTGATGAATAAAACAAACCCTGTCCAACAATACCCTTAATGTAGTGAAGAACTCGAATAAGGGCCTGATGATGAGCTAGTCGAGGGGCTGAACTGAACTGACTCAGTTTTTTTACAGCGAATGTGATATCAGATCTTGTAATCTGAAGGTACATGAGCTTACCAATTAAACGCCGATAAGCTTCTGGGTCAACAAGATCTCCACCATCAGTTTTGGACAGTTTTGAATGTGGATCAAGAGGAACAGATACTGGCTTACAGCCAAGGAGTCCAACTGAATCAAAAAGGTCGAGAGCATATTTCCTTTGATAGAGAGATATTCCAGTTGATGAACGATCTATCTCAATACCAAGGAAATATCGCAAAGGTCCAAGATCGTGCAGCTTAAAGGTTGAACTGAGTTAAGATTTCAGTTGCTCAATCAAGAAATCATTGTTTCCAGCAATGATTATATCATCTACATAGACCAATACACACAAGAACATACCATCTCCAAACTTCAGAAAATATGTATGATCACAATTAGATTGATGAAAACCGAGATGAAGCAAAGTGGTCTTAAATTTGAGAAACCATTGCCGTGAGGCTTGTTTCAAACCATAGAGGGACTTTGTCAATTTACTGACAGCATTAGGAGGCAAGTCCCCCTTTTTGGATGCATAACCAGGAGGTAATTGCATATAAATCTCTTCGTCAAGGTCGCCATTCAGGAATGCATTGGAGATATCTAACTTACTGAGTGACCAACCAAAGATTGCTGAAAGGGCAAGCAGAAACTTTACAGAATTCAGTTTAGCCACCGGTGAAAACGTGTTTGTATAGTCTATGCCCTCTTTCTGAGGGTAACCTTTAGCAACAAGCCTAGCTTTGTGCCCTTCAATATTTCCATCAGCATGATGTTTGACTTTAAAAACCTATTTACAGCCAATATTTTTTTGGTTTGAAGGGAAAGAACACACAGTCCATGTGTTAGTGCTTTCCAAAGCATCAATCTTAGTCTTCATTGCTTCACGCCAAACCAGATGCTTCTTTGCTTCAGTATAACATGAAGGTTCAAAGCTTTTGACTATTGAAGTCAAGAAAGAAAGATAAGAAGGAGAAATCTTATCGTAAGAAAGGAACTAAGATATTTGATGAATTGTTGGGAAAATCACGGAATCACAGTAATAATCTTGTAGGTAAGGTGGCTGTTTAATTCTCCTACGCAATGTTTGAATAGAAGATTCAGGAACATCATTGGAAGGATTAGTAGAGGACATAATCTCTTCAGAAGGTTGTGACATAGAAGTGTCCAAACCAGGAGTGTGATCAGGCGTAGGAGATGGAAAAGACAGATTGGGGAATAAAGTTATTGCATCTTGAGTAAGATCTGCTTTGAAAAAAGGAAAAAGATTCTCATGAAAGATTACATGTCTCGAAATGGAAATTGTATTTGTTTCGATATCTAAGAGCTTGTATCCCTTATATCCGATATGATATCCAAGAAACACACAAGCCTTACACCGAGGAGAGAACTTGTGTCTGTTCTTTGGGGATGTGGACACATAACAAAGAAATCCAAAGACCTTGATTTGAGTATAATCAGGAACTTGTTAGTTAATGTTTCAATGGAGCTTTTGTTTTGAAGAATAGGGGCTGGTAATCGATTGATTAAATGGACAGCAGTAAGGATGCAGTCTCCCCAATATTTAAGAGGGATATGAGATTGAAAAAGAAGAGATCTAGCAACATTTCAAATGTGCTGATGCTTTCTTTCCACAACAGAATTCTGTTGTAGAGTTTCAAGACATGAATGAAAGGCTAAAATGCCTTTGGATTGGTAGAAATGAGTAAAATTGAGTTCAGGAGCATTATCGGATCTAACCTTCTTAACTCTAGTTTCGAATTGGGTTTCTAACATGTTGATGAAGGAAGGGAAAATTGTTAGAACATCAGACTTATGTTTCAAAAGATGAACCCATGTAGTTCTAGAAAAATCATCTACTATTGTCAAAAAATACCTATATCCATCATGAGTAGAGATAGAAAAGGGGCCCCATGTATCAATTTGAAGTAAATCAAAGGTTTTTAGACTTTTGTTGTTATTAGAAACAAAAGGAAGATGTTTTTGTTTCGACAAATGACAAACCTTACAATGAAATGGTTAACACTGTTTTATTTTTGACAAGGAAAGAATATTATGCATAGGTTCTAATTTTGAATTAGAGGGATGTCCTAGCCTCTTATGCCACAAATCAGTGGTAGACACATTAGCAACTCTAACAGCAGAAGAATTACATGTGCTGTCAAGCGACTTTATGTCCAGAAAGTAGAGGTTAGACACTCTTCTACCCATTCCAATCGTTATTTCCCAAGTAAGGTCCTGAATACAACACGAATTATTGTCAAACAGGATGTTACATTTCATATCTTTGGTTAAGCAACTAATGCTAAGAAGGTTGAACTTAAATTGAGGAATATAGAGAACTTATTCTAAGACAAAGTTTCTACCCAATCTAACTTTTTCTGTTCCGACAATACTCACTAGAACTCCATTACGCAAAGTTACAATGGTGTTGAGAAGGGATCGAAAAGTGAGAAAAGATAGTTTGTTGTAGGAAATGTGATTTGTGGCCCCGGAATCAATCACCCAAGCATTGATAGCAATAGAACTATCAACAGCAGAACAAACAAGAGGCCTATCAATCCCCGAAAAAGAACATAAAGGAGAGGAGGAGATTTTACCGGAGATTGGGCTGTTAGAATGAAAGAAAGGCTGAGATTGAAGTGAAACAAAATGGACTTTCGGTTTGGCATTGTCATTTGAAGACTGAAGCTTGCTACTAAAGAATGACACTAACTGCTGGATCTGTTCTGAAGACAAATTTGACCCAATCTCACTGTTAGCAGCTATCTCATTTTCACCCAAAGTCATATGTGCTGCAACAGGAGGTCACTGTTTCGATTTGAACCTGGCTGGATAACCATGCTTTTTGTAACATCGATCCACTATATGGCCAACTTTCCCACAGAATGTACAAACAGTTCTATCCTTTCTATGACTATACGACCCTGTACTAGAAGGATTATTTTGATCTTGCACAGATTTAATAGCAGCAACACTAGACAGAGTTATTTGAAAGGCAGCATGAGTTGGTTCAATATGAGGAACAATTCTAGTGGATTTCTGAATGCCTTCTTGGTTAAGAAGATTATAAATCTCTGACAAAGAAGGCAATGTCTTTTTCATAAGAATCCTACTACGAATACTCTCATATTCATTATTCAAACGCATGAGGAAGTCAATAACTCTGTTCGTCTCACGTTCAGCCAATAAATCCTCTATTGTACGACAAACCGGATGAACATTTGACAACTCTTCCCACAGAGACTTAGTCTTAGTATTATAGGAAGAGAGATCTAAATCACCTTGTCGAAGAGAATGGATTTGATGCCTAAGCTTATAGAGTCTAGGAAGGTTAGATTTATGGAAACAAGTATGAAGATCTTCGAAGCAGACTTGATGTAAAGTATACTGGTATAAATTTTCTTAGTAACAATATTCAGCAACCAATACTTCACCATACTATTACACGTACACCATATCTTGTAATAGACATCATTCTCATCCGGTTTCATAATCGATCCATCTAAGAATCCCATTTTAGTTTTAGCTTCAATGCTAGTAGTCATAGCAACCAACCATATTCCATAATTTTCTCCATCTAACAGTTCAAAAGACAAAACTAATCCTGGATGATCGGAACTATGGAGGTGATATGGACTATGAATATTATCCGGTGAATTCGATACCTCAAAGTAATGCATCGGTTGAGTAGAGAATAAATTACCGAAGTTTATTGGAGCTGGAACGCCTGAAGTATTGTAGTCGCGAAAAGCATCCTTTGATTTTTCGCGAACCTTCGAAGACATGGGAGGAGACTGACAGATTTCAGCTCGGTCTTGAACACTCACTCGAGGTGTAGGAAAATCAGGTGATTTTCTGCAAGATCTTGAGTGTGTTGGGGAACCTAATACCGGCGGATTAGGTGATAATCATTGGTACCTTGATTTGCACTTCCTCTTCACCATTTGGTAAGAAGTTTGAGCCGATACTAACTAGAAGATCTGAATCAGAACAAATTTGAGAAGAAAAGGAAATGAATCGAAGAAAAACAACGAAAGTTTTTTCCGATGATTCAAAATCGGAAAAGCTAGGGTTTCGCGAAAGCTATCGCTCTGATACCATATCACTTGAGTAAAAATATTTATTCAAGTTAACCAAAAAATATACAATGAGAATGTTATACATATTGAACCATAAACCACCGATTTATATGAGATCAGTTTACAAAGTAAACCAGAGAAAACCAAAATCAATTGACATATACTAATAGTATACGTAACATTTAGTCCCACCGGAAGACCTTCCATTTTCTTCACCGCGGATGTTACACATCCACCGAACATACTTCTGTTTGGAGCATCAATGGAGATAGCATCAGGATTCCACTGATTAAGTCCGTCTCCAAAAGCCAAAAACGCAAGTATATATCAGCACCATTTGGTTCGAATGATCGGTATAGATGGTTTCATTTAATTTAACATCCCCATAGATAAGAAAAATGATAGACCATAAATTCTCTTTAATCTGTATGTCAATCCAATTACAAAGATGGTTAACAAGTTTCCCTCGTGATCTCATCATGACACCTCAACAACATTAGTATCAAACATAAAATCCAAAAATACCGAAAACGACCTTATTTAAAACATAAAGACTACAATAACAAATCTTCGTGAAGAAATAGAGTCTTTGCTTCCTTGCAACGTAAATCTTAATCAACCAAAGAGTTGACTCCCTTATTTATCCCTTTAACGCTTAGTTTCTTTTGTAGACTCGTATCAATATCCTTTTGTTGTCTCTAATAACCAACCAAACCATCAACAAAACAGAAGGACAACAAGGTCAAGGACCTAAATGAGTTGAGTAAAAATCCTATGGAATTCTGATGGAAACATAAACACTCAGTTCCTGATAGTCACTGTTTTGTAAAGTTCCAGTTTTTTATTTGTATCAATCTTAAAAGCTATGTGTAAAATTTTGGTTCTCAGTTGTATTTATACTTGAACATCAATGTCTTGTAATATTTTCTCGTTTTCTGTTTTTGTTCGACGTGACGTTGTATGATATGCAAGCAAAATTACTCTTTGCTTTCAACAAAAGTGATCCAAGACTTGTATATTCCATTTCATGACATCCTAATACAAGTATGTTCTCATTTATTTACTTGTTCAAATTCTACACAATAAGTTTTTCCCGTTTATCAATGAGATGAATGAAATCATTTTCTGCTGTTATTCGCTACAGATTTTTGTGAATAAGATAATTGAATTTCCTATTTCTAAAATCAGTAAGACTTATGAAAAATACCTGACCAATCCCTTTGCGCATTGGCGAACACAATCTTCAATAAGATCATTTTTCAAACTATTATTCAAGACCAATTTATTCTTAGGAATATATTTATGGAAACTATGATTAACCTACTTTACCTTGCTTCATGTGGATATATATTGTATCATAAGAGAATAATGAGATTAGGAGATTTTCATAAACCTACATGGTATCAGAGCACAAATAGGATTAAACCTATTTTTTTCTCTCTGCCGCAGCCTTCTCTTTTTCTCCCTTTCTTCTTCAGCCACCTCCCTTTCCCCTTCCTTTTCTCTTCTCTTCGTCTTTCACTTTGCATCACTTTTGTCTTTCTGTTTTTTTCTCTTTGCAACAACCACTTCCTTTCTTCATTCTTTTCTACACCATCTCTTTCTATCTTGTATTTCTTTACTTCTCTGTTTTTCATTCTACGCCCTTTTATCACAAATTCTCATTATCAAACACAATGCAATCCCCTGAAAACATGTCTCCAGTGATGACAGGAACTCCATCAGAAACAATTATCACTGGTACAATGACACTACTCAACATCAACATGACAAACATCACCAAACTCAACGCCACCAACTACCTCATGTGGAGCCGTCAAGTTCATGCTTTACTCGAAGGATATGAACTCACGTCGTACATCGATGGCTCTAATCAGATTCCAGAACAAACCATTGTTTCAGAAGGTGTGGTAATCCCGAATCCAGCTTTCAACCTTTGGAAACGGCAAGACAAGTAAATCTTCAGTGCGTTGCTTGGAGTAATCACAATATCAATTCAACCGATTCTCTCTCGAGAACAAACCTCAGCTGATGTTTGGAGAAAAATTGCTGCCACATATGCCAAACCAAGTCATGGTCATATCAAACAGCTGAAGCTACAACTTAAACAATGGATCAAAGGGAATCGGACAATTGATGAATACATTCAAGGACTCATGACACGATTTGATCAACTCGCACTACTTGGGAAAATGATTGATCATGAGGACCAAGTGGAGATCATTCTTGAAGGTTTAACAGAGGAATATAAGCCGATTATAGATCAAATTGAGAGTCGTGATACACCACCATCCATAACAGAGCTCCATGAAAAGCTGTTCAACCAAGAAGCAAAAATCATGTCAGCAACAACACAAATCTCGGGCCCAATAACGGCGAACTACATCAACAACAAAACTCACAATCCAAATCCTAGACCATACCAGCGACAACAGCAACAAGCGCAGCCATACATACACCAAAAACCACATGAAAGTAGAGCTCCTAGAAATTATCAAGGTCGCTGTCAGTTTTGCAGCATTCAAGGTCATTTGGCTAAGCGGTGTCCACAATTGCAGTCTCTCACCAAATTCAACAACACACCTCTACTGCCTACACCATCATACCCAGCGGTACCATGGAAACCACGAGCAAATGTTGCTATGCACACATATACTCAGAATCCAAGCACATGGATTCTTGATTCTGGAGCAACACACCACATCACATCGGATTTCAGCAATCTCTCTCTTCACCAAAACTACAATGGAGGTGAAGAAGTGATTCTTGGAAATGGGTCTACAATTCCCATTTCACAGACTGGTTCTACATCACTACCCTCTTCTCTTAAGCCTTTGTCTTTATGCGATGTGTTATATGCTCCCGATATACAGAAAAATCTAATTTCAGTATATCGGTTATGCAAAACTAATCATGTCTCGGTTGAATTCTTTCCAACATACTTCCAGGTGAAGGACTTGACCTCGGGGGCCCAATTAATCCAAGGACGTAATAGTGGAGAGCTCTATGAGTGGCCGATTACAACCCAAAATCCCCAACTCCACCTCACCTCCACAAACACCAAAACAACCTTATCGGAATGGCATTCTCGCTTAGGACATCCATCCTTTTCTACCCTTAAGACTATGATATCCCAGTTTTCTTTACCTATTTCTACCCTTAAGACTATGATAACCCAAAATCCCCAGTTTTCTACCCTTAAAACAACCTTGTCTCAAACATTTTCATGCAATGATTGTCTCATTAATAAAAGCCACAAACAACCATTTTCTGAATCATCCATCTCGTCATCACGACCACTTCAAATCTTGTTCACTGATGTATGGACATCTCCATTACATTCAGTCGACAACTTCAAATATTATGTTGTCTTTATAGACCACTTTACCCGATACACATGGTTCTACCCACTCAAATACAAATCCCAAGTCAAAGACACATTCATCCAATTTAAAGCCCTAGTAGAAAACAAATTCCAACAAAAAATCGGCACCTTGTTTTCTGACAATGGAGGAGAATACATTGCCTTACACGAATTTCTCTCCTCCAATGGAATCAGCCATCTCACTTCGCCACCCCCCACACCCCAGAACATAATGGTTTAGCCGAAAGGAAGCATCGGCACATTATCGAAACAGGCCTAACCCTTTTGACCCGTGCCTCTATACCAACCACATATTGGACTTATGCTTTCTCCACAGCTGTTTTTCTCATCAACCGAATGCCCACCCCAAACCTCTCCTCAAAATCACCCTACCAAATACTTTTCAACATTATACCAAACTACTCTAAATTCAAAGTTTTTGGATGTCTTTGTTTTCCATGGTTAAAACCTTACACAACACACAAACTAGAGCCAAAATCCAGACCTTGTGCCTTCCTTGGATATTCACTAACACAAAGTGCATACTTTTGTCTTGATATAGCAACCAACCGAGTCTACACCTCTAGACATGTCCACTTTGACGAATCCAAATTCCCTTTTCTCAACTTACAAAAACCAACCGATAACACCACTACCTCAGACACTCCAATTCCCAACCTCTCCATACTTCAACAGAACACGATCACCACACTCAATAGGGCTGCTCCACTATCACCCCGAGCCATCTCTCCTTCACAGGCTACATCAACGACATCACCTCAGACAACGAGTTCTAGAGAACAAAGTGAAACATTGCCAACTACCGAACCAAATAATCACTATGACTCACATGAGGAGCAACACCATAGTCGCAACACAACACCGCCAACCCAAGTATCATTGGCTCCGACCCAACAGCCCCATGCAATCCCTGATCAACATCTAAACGTAAACCATGGCAATCAACATCAGATGAGGACTCGAGCAAAAGTTGGGATCACAAAATCAAATCAAAAATACACACTCATCGCCTCAACAACACCTACACATGTACTCACACCAAAAACGGTCACCGAAGCCTTGAAAAACGAAAGCTGGAGAATGGCAATGAGTCAAGAATTTGATGCACAAGTTAAAAACAAAACGTGGGATCTAGTACCTCCAACACCAACTCAAAATCTAGTGGGAAACAAGTGGATTTTCACAGCAAAACATCGTCTAGACGGATCACTAGATCGTTACAAAGCACGACTCGTGGCAAAAGGTTATCATCAACAACCTGGTGTTGACTACACGGAAACATTTAGCCCAGTGATTAAGTCAACGACCATCAGATTGGTACTCAGCATTGCTGTAACACGAAATTGGAGTATCCGACAGCTTGACGTCAACAACGCTTTCCTACAAGGAACATTAACAGATGATGTCTTCATGCCTCAACCACAAGGTTTTATCGACCCCGATAAACCCCATCACGTTTGCCATCTCAAGAAGGCTCTATATGGACTGAAACAGGCGCCTCGTGCATGGTACCTTGAACTCAAACGCTACCTCTTAGGCGCCGGCTTCACAAACTCATTGGCAGACACGTCATTGTTTATTCAACACAAAGGTACAAATATAATCTACATATTAATCTATGTGGATGATATTATTGTTACGGGGAACAACAATGACCTTCTAGGGCAAACAATCCGGGAGTTTGCTCAACGATTCTCAACAAAAGACATGGGAGATCTATCTTACTTTCTTGGCATTGAAGTCACTCGCAACAATATGGGTATACACCTCTGCCAAAGAAAGTACACCTCAGATCTCCTACAACGAATGAACATGACCACATCAAAACCAATTAGCACACCGATGGCTACAACCCCAAAACTAACTCTCAACTCATGAACACCATTGCAAAATGCAACCGAGTTTAGAGAAGTAGTCGGTAGCCTACAATACCTATCATTCACAAGACCGGGCATCTCCTATGTAGTTAATAGACTATCACAATTCATGCATTCACCAACAACGGAACATTGGCTACCAGTGAAGAGAGTACTACGGTATCTTGCTGGAACCATCAACCATGGAATTCATCTCCAATGCAAAAATACACAACAACTTCTTGCGTACTCCGATGCTGATTGGGCTGGTGACAACGATGATTTTGTATCCACCAATGCATATGTAATCTTTCTCGGTCAGCACCCCATCTCGTGGTCTTCAAAGAAACAAAAAGGAGTTGCACGTTCCTCAACCGAAGCTGAATATAGATCCGTGGCAAACACCTCAGCAGAAGTATGTTGGATCACATCACTTCTTGCAGAGCTCCGTATTCACATTGACACGCCACCTGTTATCTATTGCGACAACATCGGAGCCACATATCTCTGTGCCAATCCTGTGTTTCACACACGAATGAAACATGTTGCCCTCGATTACCACTTCATTCGTAACCAAATTCAATCTGGGAGTTTAAAAGTGTCACACATCTCCACCAAAGACCAACTCGCGGATGTGTTAACTAAGCCATTGCCTCGTGAACCATTCAAGAAACTCACGTACAAGATTGGAGTGACATCAGCCCCTCCATCTTGAGGGAGGATTTTAGGAATATATTTATGGAAACTATGATTAACCTACTTTACCTTGCTTCATGTGTATATATATTGTATCATAAGAGAATAATGAGATTAGAAGATTTTCATAAACCTACATTTAGAGATAATTGAGCTTGGTGTAAAAAATATACAAACAATGACATTTATCTAGCTACTTCTCCACTCGTATGTTAACATCCTTATCTGAATAAGCAGAAACACGAGTGAAAACTTATCTATTTCTTTCTGAACAGAACAGGAGAATTATTTTCACAACAGCTTTGGATATTAATCCCAACCCTTAAAATTTCACAATGAAGCGATCTTATGTGTCCTGCACACGTCTTACACTTTCGTTCCTATTCTCTGCAATGTAATAAAGTTTGCTTCTTTCTCCAACAGAGACAAATGGTAATAGTTACTGTATGAAACAAGATTGGTTTATTTGACTAGGCTATCACAATGGTTTTGGGTTTAAAGGGTTGGGTAAGACATAAGATGTAGTCCACAACCAAGAATTATATTGGATATAATTAGCAAGGTGTTGTGTACCTAAATAGCTACATATTTATGGGTGGAGGCAAAACTCACTTGGATTCTGGTAAAATATGGATCTTGGATCATTATACTTATTTTGAGAAAATTTTGTTTTCAGTATAATGTGCGTCTTATTAATTTGTTTTGAGAATTCACAAAATTTCTTGAACATCATACTAATTTCTGCTTTTCTTTCGCCATTTATGTGAAATCCTCAAAGTTTCTATTCATTTTAATATGTCTTTGAGAAGGACAAATCGAATGTGTCAACCCCTTTTGAATACAATGAAGATTTGGAGAAGAATAAGACATTTAAAATTTCTTCTTTGGGTATCTATGTTATATAAGTAAATGTTACTATTTCTCGTTCTACTCTTTGGATATTGGATCCCGACTGTGGTGCTCACATTTGTGTGAATATGCAAAGCCTAAATGTCAGTAGAACTTTAGAAGAATGAGAAGTGGATTAACGTCTGGCTAATTGAACAAAGGTTGCTGCATTATCTGTGGGAACATATTCGTTGTCTTTACCTTCATGCATGGTTTTAGAACTAAAAAATTGCTATTACGTCCTTGCTATAAGCAAGAATATCATCTCCATTTCATGTTTGGACATGGAAGGTTTTCACTTTTCGATTAGAAACAAGTGTTGTTCATTTGATCGTGATGATGTATTATATGTTAGCGGTCCATTGGAGAATGAGCTTTATTTTCTAAACCAAAGCATGTCAGTCTATAATATTCGAAGTTTAACTCTAATGATTTAAATCTAACTTTTCTTTGGCATTTTCGTTTGGGCCACAACGAAAAACGCATTCAAAAGCTTCATAGTGATGGAATTTTAAACTAATTTGATTATGAATCTTATGTGTGAATTTGTTAGGGAAAATGACTAAAACCCCATTTACTAGACATAGTGAAAGGGCTAGTGACATGTTGGAACTTATATGTATGTAGGTCAATGAGTTTGAGCGCAAGAGAAAATTACTACTACTTCATCACATTTATTGATGATTTTAGCATATATGGTTATGTTTATCTTACAAAACATAAGTCAGAATTCTTTGAAAAGTTCAAAGAATTTCTAAATGAAGTACAAAATCAACTAGGCAAAACAGTTAAAGCTCTTCGATCAGATTGTAGAAGAGAATATTTGAGCCAAGTTTTTAGTGATCATCATAAAGAGTATGAAATTATTTCACAACTCATTCTTACAGGAACTCCACAATGGAATGGTGTGTCTGAAAGGAGAAATGGAAATTTATTACTGGAAAAGTTCCTAATTTATCTTTTATGAAAATATGGAGTTGTGAAGCTTATGTTAAAATATTGATTAATGATAAGCTTTGGACCCAAATCTGATAAGTGTTGTTTTGTAGGTGATCCCAAAGAGACCAACGGTTATTATTTTTACTACTACACTGAAACAAAGTGTTTGTTGCTTGGAATGGTGCCCTTTTGGAAAGAGAGTTTCTATCCAAAAGAACTAGTTGAAGTAAAGTAATACTCAAAGAAATTTGAAAAACAGAAGAGGATGCTCTAACTTCTCAGGATGAACATCGATTAGACCTACGAAGATTCATGGAATCTACACCTATGGAACCGGAGGTACGTAGGTCCGAAAAGAGCTATCATGAACCTAATATATTTGAGGATTGGATGACAGATTATCGTGATGTATTTATTATAGAAAGTGATGAACCTATATCATTGCACAAAAAAGTATGGACTTTGGTTGATTTTCCTGATGGTATTAAAATCATTGAGTGTAAATAGATTTTCAAAAGAAAAAATTGACATCGATGTTAATATACAAATATAAAAGTTAGATTGGTGGCTAAATGTTATAAGAAAATTCATGGTATATACTATTATGAAACCTATTCTCCAGCCACAATGATTAAATCCATTTTGATTCTCCTCGCAGTAGCTGCTCATTATGGTTATGAGATATGGAAAATGGATGTAAAAATAGCCTTCCTAAATGAAAAGATTGAAGAGGATGTGTACATGATACAACCCGAATGTTCACTATTCCTGAATCTGCTAACAAAGTATGCAAGCTTCATCGTTCTGTTTATGGTTTGAAACAAGTATCTCGTAGTTGGAATCTTTATTTTAATGAGGAAATTAAAGAGTTTGATTTCATTAGAAAGGAAGAAGAACCTTGTGATTATAATAAAACTAGTGGAAGCGCACTTGCAGTTTTGATATTGTATGTAGATGACATACTTTTAGTCCAGTCTGTTAAGAATTGGCTTGGAAGTTGTTTTTTGATAAAAGACATGGGAGAACTACTATATTCTTGGTCTCAGTCAAGACACTTATATAGATAAGGTCTTGCATTGGTTTAATATACATGATTCTAAGAAATGCTTTCTACCAATGTGATAGAAACCTCGACTCAAGGCTTATATGCGCGTGGGCTATTTGGAGAAGGTTAGGTGAGAAACTCGACCTTAGACTTTTTGGATAGGGGTTTTTGGGTTGGTATTCGATGGAAAGGTGAAGTGAACCACATGAGGGGTGATGAACCTCGTGATAAATCACAAACTTAGAGCTAGAAAGGCTGGTCTCAACTAGATTCTAATCGCACAAGATTCTTGAGAGAAAACTTGTTGGGAGAAAAGTTCTACTTTATTGATATAAAAAAGGTTGTCGAACTACAATGCTGGAAGGAGCCTTATTAATATGCTCGACAGCTTGACCTTCTAGGGTCGACTCAAATAAGAAAAGGAAAATTTACAAAAGTGCACAAAAGGAAAAGATACAAAAGTGTATAATCGAAAAAGGATCTATTCCTAAAATATCTTTGACTCAATAAATGTAAATATTCTAGATCCTATCCTGCAAAACAGAAAGAGGCAAATATTCTTATTGAAAACTTACCTTACTTACCTCACGGCCAAGAAATGGAAGGTGGCCGTCCTTGTGGCATGCACGCGCCTTGCTCCTAGTCTTCGACTTGGAGTAGGGTTAGGAATCTTTGGGCCCTGACCTCTCTTGCCACTAAAGCCCAAGTCTTTGATGTCCCTTGTGTTGTTGAGAAGCCTTTGGACTCTTCTTTGCACTTTTGGCCCACTGCCCTTAGTTGATCTCCCTCTAGGAGCTTGTCGACCCATAAGCTGAACTTGTGGAAGAGTGCTCTTGATCTGCTCCTTGTCATTTCTCCTGGTGGCACTACTGGTGTGGAGACTTCCTCTAGCTGCATGTCCTGAAGCTGGTAGCTTATCTGGTCCGAGTTTCCTTGTGTAGAAGTAGAAATGCTCGTGCACTCGGTTGGATCGGCTGTACCGGCTGGAATGTGCGAGGTACTGGCCAGAATGCCTTCAAGACCGGCCAAGTTGATCCCGGAGTTGGTGGCATCACCAAGGGGACCGGCGGTGTCATCCACGTCGCCACCAAGTGTGCCGGAAGCTTGGGTCTCTCCGCCGGCAATGCTGGTCGTTCTGGTCCTATTGGTCGAGGGTCCGACGGTACCGCTTGGGCCGGCAGACGTGCCAGATGGCCCGGCTGTCTCGGGCAAGCTTCCTGGTCGGCCAGTCTGGTCTCCTGTCTGGATGTACGCCCTGATGTCCTCGTCATCCCCTCCCTCTTCAGTAGGTTTTGTCCTCAAAACTGGTTCATTTGCATGGAAAGGGGCTAAGTCAGTTACATTGAACGTTTTGGACACATTAAACTCACCTGGGAGCTCGATCCGGTAGGCGTTGTTGTTGATCCTCTCAAGCACTCTGAATGGTCCATCTCTTCTTGGTGCTAGCTTGGAACTCCTTAGGTTTGGGAACCTCTCCTGCCGTAGGTGTAGCCACACCCAATCGCCTGGTTGAAAGATCACCTCCTTTCTTCCCTTGTTGGCATGAGTCACGTACTGTCCGGTCCTCTTCTCCATGTTTTCTACTACCTTCTGGTGTAACTTCCTTATGAACTATGCCTTGGATGCTCCGTTGAGGTTGGTCATCTCTGCTGGTGGCAGTGGCGTTTGCTCCAATGGGGTGAGAGGGTTGAAGCCGCATACTACTTCAAATGGTGTCTTCTTGGTTGCTGAGTGCACGGCTTGGTTGTAAGCGAACTCTATGAATTGCAGGCACTCCACCCAAGTCTTGAGGTTCTTCCCTAGTGTAGTCCTGAGAAGAGTTGATAGTGTCCTGTTGACAACTTCAGTTTGGCCATCGGTTTGAGGAAAGGGTCCTCCAGAAATGGTTGAGGAACTTGGTGTCCCTGTCTGATACGATGGTCCTTGGCATTCCATGAAGCCGTACTATCTCCCTGAAGAACAGCTCAGCTGTTTGTGTGGCATCATTGACATTGGCACACGGAATGAAGTGTGCCATCTTGGAGAATCTGTCCACCACTACAAAGATTGCATCTTTGTGGTTGATCTTGGCAGACCTAGAACAAAGTCCATTGAGATGTCCACCCATGGATGTGTAGGTATGGGCAGTGGGAGATACAACCCGTGAGGTTGCACTCGGGACTTTGCCTTCTTGCAAGTGATGCATCTTGCACAATGAGCTTCTACTGTCCTCTTGATGTGTGGCCAGTAGAAGTGCTCCTTGACCACTGCTAGAGTCTTGTCGATACCAAAGTGGCCCATGAGTCCTCCTCCATGAGCTTCTCGGATGATAAGCTCTCTCAATGATCCTTGTGGTATGCACAACCTTCTCTCTCGGAACAAGAATCCCTCATGGATGTAAAACTTGCCATGACTCCCTGTTCCACACTCCTTGTAGCTCTTAGCAAAGTCAGGATCATCCTTGTATAGGTCCTTGATGTGCTCGAATCCTAGGACCTTTTCCTCCATGGTTGATATCAAGGCAAACCTCTTTGATAGTGCATCGGCTACCACATTGTCTTTACCCTTCTTGTACTTGATGACGTATGGGAAGGTCTCTATGAACTCCATCCACCTGGCATGTCTCCTCTTGAGATTGGTTTTCTCTCTGAGGTGTTTGAGAGTCTCATGATCACTGTGGATCACAAACTCCTTGGACAGCAAGTAATGCTGCCAAGTCTCCAATGCTCGGACATGGGTATAAAGCTCCTTGTCATAAGTGGGGTAGTTCAGTGAGGCACCACCTAGCTTCTCACTGAAGTATGCCACTGGTCTCCCTCCTTGGGTTAGCACTGCTCCTATGCCAATTCCAGAGGCATCACACTCCACTTCAAACGTCTTGTTGAAGTCGGGTAGGACTAGCCTGGTGCATGTGTAAGGCTGTCCTTCAAGGCCTGGAATGCCTTCTCCTGAGCTTCTTCCCAGCTGAATCCACGTTCTTCTTCACTACTGCCGTCAATGGTGAGGCAATACTGCTGAAGTTGGGCACGAATCTCGTATAGAAGCTGGCCAGTCCGTGGAAGCTCCTTACTTTGCTGATGTTGCTTGGTGTTGGCCATTCTTGTATGGCTCGAATCTTCTCTTCATCAACCTGTAGGTCCTGTGAACTTACAACAAAACCTAAAAAGACAAGTTTATCAGTACAAAAAAATGCACTTCTTGATATTGGCATAAAGCTCTTCTTGTCGAAGGGTTTTAAGTACCATCTCAAGATGTGTGAGGTGTTCCCCTAGGCACTTACTATAAACTAGTATATCATCAAAGTAAACCACTACAAACTTACTGATATACACCCTAAGAACTTGGTTCATAAGGCGCATGAAGGTGCTTGGAGCATTAGTCAAGCCCAATGGCATGACTGTCCACTCCTAGAGCTCTCTCCTTGTCTTGAAAGCAGTCTTCCATTCATCACCTTCCTTCATCCTGACCTTGTGGTATCCACTCTTGAGGTCTATCTTGGAGAAGACCGTGGCTCCACTCAGCTCATCTAGCATGTCATCCAGCCGTGGTATTGGATGCCGGTACTTGACACTGATGTTGTTGATTGCTCGGCTATCCACGCACATTCGCGAAGTCCCCTCCTTCTTGGGCACTAGTAGCACTGGTACGGCACATGGACTGAGGCTCTCTCGAGCATAGCCTTTCTCCAGGAGCTCCTTGACTTGCTTCTCAAGCTCCTTAGACTCCTCTGGACTCATCCGGTAGGCTGGCCGGTTGGGCAGGGCTGCTCCGGGCACTAGATCGATCTGGTGTTCTATGCCACGTAAAGGAGGCAAGCCTGCTGGTATCTCCTCTGGAAACACATCGTGGAACTTGTTGAAGAGAGTTGCTACTTTAGGAGGTAGCTCTACATGTTCTTTCTCTATATTCAACACTTCTTTGAAAACCATTAGTAGCATTAGATCCTTCGAGGCTAAAGCTCTCCGGACATGACTTGGTTGAATGAGAAAATTAAATTTAATGAGCTTCTTTTCCTTGCTCATTTGCTGTTGAAGCTCATATACCTGGGCAGGTGTAAGAGGAGCTAGGCTGACCTTTCTCTTGTCATGCACGAAAGTGTAGATATTGGTTCAGCCATCATGTCTGGTCTCCTTGTCAAACTGCCATGGTCTTCCTAGCAGAAGATGGCCAGCTTGCATGGGCACCACGTCGCACACGACTTGGTCTTGGTACTTGCCCACACTGAATGGCACAGCGACTTGCTCATGGATCTTGAGCTCCACTTTGTCATCGAGCCATCTCAGTCTATATGGTCGAGGATGCCTTGTCTTCTCTAGACCTAGCTTAGCAACCATATATGCACTAGCAACGTTAGTGCAAAAACCACCATCTATGATGAGGTTACATACCTTGCCCTTGATGGTGCAACGGCTGTGGAAGATGTTCTCCCTTTGGATGGTCTCTGAAGGATCCACCATTGCACAAAGGATGCGTCTAGTGACCAGCACTTCCCCCACATCAGGGTACTCAATTTCACCATATTCTTCTTCTGGTTCATAGTCCTCTTCATCTTGGGACTCATATTCTCCAGCCTCCGTAATCAGCATGACCCGGTTGTTTGGGCACTCCCTTGAGATGTGTCCACGACCCCTACACTTGAAACAAGTGATGTCACGTGATCTCTGAGGGTTAGAAGACTTACTAGGCTCTCTTTGGTCACGGGTGGGTTCAGGAGGCTTGCTCTTGAACCTTGACTCGATCTCTATGCTCTTGCCTTTGTCTACGGATTTAGGAATGTTTCTTGGTGCCCAAGGCATCTTAGGCTTGCTGCGGATGTCTTGGCTCTTACGTTTGATGTGCTGTTCAGCCTGGACAGATAGGTGGAACAAGTCCTTGAAGTCATTGTAGATTTGCCTTTCCACCTTGCGGCTGATCCTTTCTTGGAGTCCAATCAAGAATTGTGCCATCAATGCTTCTTCATCATCATTGAGCTCCAATCTGTTCCTTAGCTTCTCGAACTCTTCATAGTACTCCTCTACTGATATGGTACCCTGCTTAAGAGTATGAAAACGACGTTGCAAGTCCCTATGAAAGTAAGGTGGAACAAACCTTTGTCGCATGACATCCTTCATGTCGACCCATGAGTCTATGGGCCTCATTCTTTTCCTCCTTATGTCACATATCTCACGATCCCACCATTGCCCGTGAGTTGTGCTACTACCATTGAGACTCTCCTAGGCCCTGGTTGGTTGTAACGATCGAAGATATGATCCATTCTTCTCTCCCAATCTAGGTAAGCCTCGGGGTCTACTTTTCCTGCAAAACTTGGAGGAGTTAGCTTAACATCAGGATGAGTTACCCGGTTGTAGGCGTGTTCATCTCCATCCTCATGATGTCTAGGAGGCATCCTTGGTCTTTGGTGAAGACCATATGGCTTGAAGCCATCATCTTCTTCCTCTAGTTGTCGTGGAGGTCCTCTCAGACTATGGTGATAGTTATGAGGTTGTGTGTCCTCATCTCCATCTGGCTGGGGCTCCTCCTGTTCGTGCTGTGTCCTAAGGTGCTCAGGACCCTCAGGACGGTCTTGCTCAACTCTCAAGTGCCTTATGGCCTGGAATCTCACAGGCCTCTCCACGTGCTCCAATCTCTCGCCTATGGATGCGAGTTGTGTTTGGAGGGTGGTGAACATGGCCATCATGGCTTCGGTTGTTTCTCTATTTTCTTCTGCCATTGCGTGCTACAAAGAAATATGGCAAGTTATGATACTCCTAAATTATTAGGAGGGTTTTCTTTTTATAAGGATTCAAAAAAAATGCAAAAAGGAAAGTTCTAAGGAATGGAAAATTCGAAAATATAGAGATTTGAATAAAAGGAAATTTTCTTGAAAACTATTGCTAGCTGTCCAATTCGAAATCTTTTGGTATTTTTCCTATTTTTTTTTCTTTTTCTTTTCTTTTAATTTAACTTAAAAATAATAGAAATATGATTCTAACAAAAAGGAAAGTCGAATATAGCAATGCAAGAATGATTCTAGAACCTAGTGATGCACATAGGAACTAGATGCACTCGGTATGAACTTAGATGTTATTTTTTTTTACTTTCTGGAATGAAACTTAAACTAATGCAAGAACAAGAAACAAGACAAGCTAAAGGATAGAAACAACCTGGCTTAGGAGCTTTAAGCTCTGATACCAAAATGATACAAACCTCGATTCAAGGCTTATATGCGCGTGAGCTGTTTGGAGAAGGTTAGGTGAGAAACTCGACCTTAGTCTTCTTGGATTGGGGTTTTTGGGTTGGGTTGGTATTCGATGGAAAGGTGAAGTGAACCACACGAGGGGTGATGAACCTCGTGATAAATAACAAACTTAGAGCTAGGAGGGCTGTTCTCAACTAGATTCTAAGCGCACAAGATTCTTGAGAGAAAACTTGTTGGGAGAAAAGTTCTACTTTATTAATATCAAAAAGGTTGTCAAACTACAATGCTGGAAGGAGCCTTATTAATATGCTTCACAGCTTGACCTTCTAGGGTCGACTGAAATAAGAAAAGGAAAATTTATAAAAGTGCACAAAAGGAAAAGATACAAAAGTGTATAATCGAAAAAGGATATATTCCTAAAATGTCTTTGACTCAATAAATGTAAATATTCTAGATCCTACCCTGCAAAACAGAAAGAGGCAAATATTCTTATTGAAAACTTACCTTACTTACCTCACGGCCAAGAAATGGAAGGTGGCCGTCCTTGTGGCATGCACGCGCCTTGCTCCTAGTCTTCGACTTAGAGTAGGGTTAGGAATCTTTGGACCCTGACCTCTCTTGCCACTAAAGCCCAAGTCTCTGATGTCCCTTGTGTTGTTGAGAAGCCTTTGGACTCTTCTTTGCACTTCTGGCCCATTGCCCTTAGTTGATCTCCCTCTAGGAGCTTGTCGACCCATAAGCTGAACTTGTGGAAGAGTGTTCTTGATCTGCTCCTTGTCATTGCTCCTGGTGGCACTACTGGTGTGGAGACTTCCTCTAGATGCATGTCCTGAAGTTGGTTGCTTACCTGGTCCGAGTTTCCTTGTGTAGAAATAGAAATGCTCGTGCACTCGGCTGGATCGGCTGTACCGGCTGGACTGTGCGAGGTACTGGCCGGAATGCCTTCAGGACCGGCCAAGTTTATCCTGGAGTTGGTGGCATCACCAAGGGGACCGGCGGTATCATCCATGTCGCCACTAAGTGTGCCGGAAGCTTGGGTTTCTCTGCCGGCAATGCTGGTCGGTCTGGTCCTATTGGTCGAGGGTCCGGCGCTACTGTTTGGACCGGCAGACGTGCTAGATGCCCCGGCTATCTCGGGCAAGCTTCCTGGTCGGCCAGTCTGGTTTCCTGGCTGGATGTACGACCTAATGTCCTCATCACAATGTCTCATGGTATTATTCTTAGCAAAAATCAGTATCGATCCCTCGGCACATGTTAAACGAGAGCGCATGTGTAAAATCTCTTATGCTTATGCTATAAAATCTATCATGTATGGTATGCTTTGCACTTGCCAAATGTTGCATATGCTTTGAGCATGACGAGCATATATCAATCTAATCCAGGTGAAAGTCACTGCATAGGAGTTAAGAATATTAACTTGAGAAGAACTAAGGATAAATTCTTCGTCTATGGAGAAATTGAGGAAATTGTAGTGAGTGGTTACACTGATGCCATCTTCCAAACGGACAAATATGATTTTCGATCACAATCTAGATTTGTCTTTTGTCTCAATGGAGGAGGAGTGAGTTGGAAGAGTTCCAAATAGAGCACTGTGACGGAATCTACAACTGAAGCGAAATATATAGTTTCTTCAAAAGAAGGTAAAGAGGTTGTTTGGATTAAGAAGCTCATTAAGTGAACTTGGTGTGGTTCCTAGTATTTATGGCCTTATTGATTTTTATTGCGATAATAATGGTGCCATATCACAAGCGAAAGAATCTACACCACACTAGAAATCCAAACACATACAAAAGAGATATTATCTTATTCGTGAGATAATTGATAGAGGCGATGTGAAGATAAGCAGAGTTCCAACATATGCAAATGTTGTTGATCCTTTTAAAAACCCTTTTCTGCAGCCTAAGCATGAAAGTCATATTACTGCGATTAGTATTAGAATCATAAAGATGTAATCTTATCTTTAGCGGGAGGTTTTCTTTAATTGGATTCAAATTTAATAAAAATATTAAGTATTATTTGGTTATTGGATAATTAAATAATAGTTCCAAAATAGTTTATATCATTCTTATTGGTAAACGAGTACGTGACCTAATCATGAAACCCTATGAGTGAAAAATGAATTAAATTATTGAGGTCCCTAGTTAAAGTTATTAAAATGAGACATAAAAACTATGAATGACTAGTATGTAAGGTACTGATGGCTCAGTTTTGTGGAGCTATTGATATGTTGTATCAAATTCAATTATGTAGATATTTGTTGGAGAACGCATTCTTGGACTCACTCGCTATAAGAACTTAAAAAAATTGTTATATGAGTGTCATAAAAATTTCTCATCACAACTATAGGGTATAATCCTTTGTCTTGAGTTCGTCATGTTCTCTTATACATAGATTAATTTCGTTTTGATTTTGTCAAATGCCAACCGTAAAAGGTGATTATAAAAGCAGTGATTGGGCGTATTATGAATTTTATATGGAACATGGATGAAACAAGATGAGATTTTTCTCCTCTATATAACGAGAGATAAATATTTCTGGGCCTATCAAAGATTTGATACTGAGAAATGTGTGGCCGCACTCAAACGAGGTGAAAATCAATCGTTTGTTTTTATCAGTATAAATCAGAGTTCGATAAAAGTGATCTATCTTGATAAAAATGACCTCTTTGGTAACAAACTTTCACTTTCTTACGCAAATCACAAGATACTTGACTACATTTTTCACTTGTATATATTATATATGTCATTGGACAGCTTTGTCTTGCTTTGTTTTCTAAAATAACTTAACTAAGTCCTCTCTAAATATGTGGCTACAACTTGCATAATTGATTTTGTAATCATTTATATAGAAAACAACAATAGCAAGCATAAAATCCAAAATTATTAACAACGACCTCTTTTAAAGAAGAGAGAATGCAACGGCAAAGCCTCCCGAAGAGATAGAGGATTTGCATCTTTCCCGCCACATAACTCTGAGTTAACGAAAGAGCAGATTCCCCTATTTTTCTCTTTCTCTTCATTTATTTTGTGAACAAGCAAGTTCAAATTCAATATGGTCTTGACTGTGTCGATGGAAAGAACAATGCACTCCAATTGATTGATACAATGCTACATGAGACAAAACTATTGAAAATTAGGAGAAGAAAATGTTTCCAAATACTTGGTGGTTCAAGTTCAAACATAGAGGAGTCACAGGAGATTTAGCTTCTGGTTTTGAATTTTAGTAGAAGCAAATAGAATATCAAAGGGATTCATGCTTGTTCTTTGAAGAAAATGTGACAGCATGCACTTGTTCAAATTTTCTTTGGTGGAGAAATGAAATGTTATGGCTACATGCTTCTAGTTAAACTTCTTTTTAGAGTAACCAAGTCTTTAAATTCATAGCGTTTCTAATAACCTCACACCTCAAGCCCATGATGAGATTCAAGCCCAAGAACACATTCAAGGTCAATGCTTGACACAAAACAACAAGTCCAACCGATCTCCTTCTTCTTCCACCTCGGCAAATAAGGACAAAGACAGAGAAACATGTACGAAGAATAAAATCTAGTTGCATAACCATTTCAGTGTTCTTGAGTATTGTGAAAACAGTTAGACATGTGTCAAATCACGATTGCTTCATCCTTTATAATCAGTAACAAATAAACGATTGCAACTATCCTAAAAGAAAATAAGAATCTCGTCTTCTTCTATCTGTTTTTCAAGCTTGTATTCAAGCTTTCATGGTATTAGAGCCATGAAAGGCTCATCTACCCAAAACTTTAACCCTAATCCGACACACCTTTACTCCGATCAAACACGACGGTAAGCATAACCCAATGTGTGATATTAAAACTGAACGCTTCCAACTATCTCTTATCGAAGACTTAGTTTGACTCATGGCTGTCGAGCCAAAAACTGGTAGGGTATGTTACAGGAGGAACACCACAACCGAATTCAACTATCGCAGTGCAAAATGGCGAACATATTGCAGAATTACCCAATCCAAACCTTTTGACATGGATACAAAATGACTAGACCGTGCTCTCTTGATTGTTTGATTTGTTTTCAGAAGATGCATTACACTCGGTTTATGGGTTACACACAGCTCATGAGGTATGGCTAGCCCTAGAGAAAAAGTTTAACCAAGTTTTTTCTCTAGAAAATTGATCTTCAGCATAGATTGCAAAGTGTTAATAAACTGGAAAAAACTATAGCTGAATATTTTAATGAGGTTAAGCTAATCTGTGATCAACTAGATGCTATAGGCTGTCCAGTTGCAGATAATGAAAAAATTATATGGCATTCTCAACGGGCTTGGCAAGGAATATGAATCCATTTCTATGGTTATTGAGCATTCGATGGAAATCTTCCCGGATCCCTGTTTTGAGGATGTCGTGGTGAAGTTGACAAACTTTAAGGATAAACTCAGACTTATAACCACCAAGCTACGGTATCACCCCACTTAGCTAATCAGGCTAGACGTGGATACAATAATAGAGGTCGTGGGCAGTATCAAGTAAATTACAATAGGGGAAGAGGATCCTACACCACCTGTGGTCGAGGATTCCAACAACAGTTCAACAACACTGCCACAACAGCAAATAGGTCAGGTCCAACATGCCAAATTTGCAACATGCCTATAAGTGTTATAAGCGCTTTGATCATACGTATGAATGCAAGGACTTCACCAATGCCTTTGCTGCAATACGTGTGTCGACTCAGTCAGCTGCTGTAGGAAGCAAGTGGTACCCGGATACCGGAGCCACTACCCATATAACAAACTCGACCACACAACTGTAGACTGTGCAACCTTATTCTGGAGAAGACTCGGTTATTGTGGGAAATGGAGAGTTCTTGCCTATTACACACATATGTTCAGCATCTTTGCCTAGTTTTCAAGATGATTTACCTTTAAACAATGTATTAGTCTGTCCAGAAATAACTAAATCTTTGTTATCGGTCTCTAAACTCACTAATGATTATCCTTGTGTATTTGAGTTTGATGCTAATGGTGTAGTTGTTAAGGACAAACAGACGGCAGCTGCTGACAAAAGGAAGTAGACACAATAACCTCTACGTGTTGGAGAGTTCAAAGTTCTGGGCTTTCTATTCAATAAGACAACAAGCGGCTAGCTAGTGACAATGTGTGGCACATGCGACTTGGCCATCCTCATAAAGAAGTTCTCCAACACCTCTCCAAGAATAAATCCATCGTTATCAATAAGATAAACTCAAGCTTGTGAGATGCTTGTCAAATTGGAAAATCAAGCATGCTTCCCTTTCTTTCATCCACGTTTGTGGCTACTAAACCCTTAGAGAGAATACACTGCGATTTATGGGGTCCATCGCCTGTACTGTCTACTCAAAAATTTTGGTTTTATGTCATTTATATTGACAATTACTCTCGGTTTACTTGGTTTTATCCTCTTAAATAGAAATCCAACTTCTTTGCTATATTTCAATCAATTCAAAGGGTTGTTGAAAATCAGTTACAAGCAAAGATTCAAATGTTTCAAAGCGATGGAGGGGTGAGTTCATCAGTCATGAATTCATAACACATTTTGATAATTGTGGGATTCGACATATTATTTCGTGTCCACACACACAACAACAAAACGAACTACCTGAACAAAAACATCGTCACATAGCCAAACTTGGATTGTCCATGGTTTTTCACAGCAGAACACCAATGTATCTATGGGTAGAAGCATTTTTCACTGCTGTTTTTCTTGGTAACTTACTGCCTTCGACTGCTTCACCAATCACAAGAGTCTTTTTGAGGTTCTAATGGAAAAAGAACCCATTTATACATCACTATGAGTCTTTGGGTGTTACTGCTATCCGTATCTCATGCCATATGCTCAGAAAAAAATTCGATCCTAAGTCGCTACTGTGTGTATTCATTGGGTATAATGAAAGATACAAAGGTTATCGCTGTTTGCATCCACAAACCGGGAGAGTATACATCTCTAGGCATGTTCCGTTTGATGAGCAGAAATTTCCATTTTCAGACATCTATCGGCATCTTCTTCCTCCTGACACAACACCATTATATTCAGCTTGGAAGAAGACATATCTTACCTCAGATACAGAAGAAGAACATTACCACATATCAGAGGAACCTTGTACTCTGCATAATCGATTCACGCCAACTTCACAGCCTGCTCACCCTTTGATGTCTACTACAAGTGAAAAGGGAAGTTCTGGGTATACGACAAGCTTAGATCCTATTTCTATAGGCAACAACTTACCCCTTTCACCTTGTAGGATAGACTTAGAAAATGGCAGGCAAGATGCATTACACGATCAACCATCAGATACATCACCTGTTCGTTCCCCCATCTAATGATGTAGAACAATAAGACTCATGAATTTCAGACCCAAATGTTGAGAATAATGTCTCATATCCAATGATAACTAGAGAAAAATCCAGTATTAATAAAACAAATCCCAAATATGCTTCGTTTGCAGTAAAGGAGGTGTATCATGGACCAAAGTCCATAAAATCAGCTCTTCGAGACCCTAGTTGGATTAAGGCAATGAGTGATGACATTAGCACACTATATGAAACAAACACATGGGATTTGGTTCCTCCCATAGAAGGTGTTGTTCCTTTGGGTTGTAAATGGGTGTTTAAAACTAAGTTAAACTCTGATGGGTCTTTGGACAGGTTAAAGGCCAGACTTATATCCAAGGGTTATGAGCAATCTAAAGGAATAGATTTTTTGGAGATTTACATCCCGGTGGTGAAAACAGCAACAATAAGATCAATTTTACACATTTCCACAATCAAAAAATGGAACATTAAACAACTTGACGTAAAGAACGCATTTTTACATGGGATATTAAAGGAGACAGTATACATGTTACAACCACCTAGTTTTGAAGATACTCTCAAACCAAGTTACATTTGCAAATTAAAGAAGTAAATCTACAGGAATGGCTGAATGTTTGGCTACAGAAATGGTTGAATGTTCGGCTACAGGAATGGCTGAATGTTCGGCGATGCCAACTCCTCTCCCATTGCAGCTAGATAAAATTGGTGGACAACAAGAATCATTCTCAAATGCAACTTACTACAAAAGTCTTGCAGGCAAGCTACAATACTTGACATTCACCAGACCGGATATCCAATTCGCGGTGAACTTTATCTGTCAAAAGGTGCATGCTCCCATGGTATCAGATTTTATGTTGCTCAAAAGAATACTTCGATATGTCAAAGGAACATATCAGATGGGTTTGAATCTTACTCCTCACACAGATTCTACTCTTCGTGCCTATAGCGACAATGATTGGACAGGGTGTAAAGAAATTGCCGATCCACAGGAGGCTTTTGCACCTTCCTAAGAAGCAATATCATATCATGGTCAGCAAAGAGGCACCCCACTGTTTCACGATATTCTACTGAGGCCGAGTATCACACTTTGTCCTTAGCTGCAACCGAGTTGAAATGGCTTACTTCACTACTTGCAGAACTCGGTATGTCACAAATCCGAACACCAAAACTCTATTGCGATAACTTATCCTCAGTCTATCTCTCAGCCAATCCGGGAATGCACTCGTACTCAAAGCGTTTTGATGTTAATTTCCATTACGTGCGAGAGAAAGTGGTAGTTAAAGCACTACTTGTGAAGCATGTGCCTGCTCATCAATAGTTGGCAGACGTGTTCAAAAAGTCATTGCCACAGCTGCCTTACCGTGAATAAAGATATAAACTTGGTGTCGACATGCCGCCGGACACAAGTTTGAGAGGGTGTAATAACCTCACACCTCAAGCCCATGATGAGATTTTATACCAAGAGCACATTCAAACTCAAGGCTTGACACAAAACAACAAGCCTAGCCGATCTCCTTCTTCTTCCACCTCGGCAAATAAGGACAAAGATAGAGGAACGTGTACAAAGAATAAAATCCACCTGCATAACAATTTCAGTGTTTTTGAGTATTGTGAAAACGGTTAGACATGTGTCAAATCGTGATTGCTTCATCCTCTCTTAATAACTAGTAGCAACTAAATGATTGTAATTATCCTAAAAGAAAATAAGAATCTCGTCTTCTTCTCTCTGTTTTTCAATCTTTTTTTCAAGCTTTCAGTTTCTATTTGAACATCAAACTATGAAAAGAGAGCAAAGAAATAAGAGACAATAGCGCACAAGGAAATTTGTAAGCGTATAAATTTCAAATTTGGGATGCTTTCATTGTGTTTAACCATTTATCAAGATCTAATTCCCGTAACATGCAGTTCAAGAATACAAGCAATTTCTGTTATGAGAAAGTAGATTTCTTATTCTCGTTAAACACAATGTACACGCTGATATTGTTTATATACAAGTAATGTTGAATGCTAAAATAAGCTTAGTTGTACTATGTTGATATGAACCAATGCTAACTTGAGCCAAGAGTAAAATACTCATGATACGCCCCCAAAAGTGTGTGAATCAGAACTTGGTTAAGGGGAAAACAAACTTGAGAGAGACATACGACCAAGAATAGAGTGAAAAGGTGCATAATGCATAGCCTTGGTCAGAATCAGAGAGTTGATTCTCATTCGAAACATGAAGAGCTTTAACACAACCATTCTTGATTTGGTTGTGAACCTTATGGCAATCTATTTCAATGTGCTTCGTCATCTCATGAAAAACAAGATTAGAAGAAATATAAATTGTAGATTTATTATCACATAAAAGCTTAGTTGTAGTAGTAGTAATCTGGATATCCAATAAAAGTTGTTGAAGCCAAATAATTTATCGAGTAACATCAGCTAAACTCTTGTATTCTGCCTCTATGCTTCTTCTCACAACCTACTATTTCTTTGATTTCCAGCATATCAGAAAATTCCAAGATATATGCAATAACTAGTTGTAGAACGACGAGAATCAGGGCATGATGTTCAATCTGCATGAGCAAATGCATTCAGACATAGCTTAGAAGAAGCAGAATAAAACAAACCTTGTTCAGGGTTTCCTTTCAAGTATCGTAAAATTCAATGTACTGCCTGAAGATGAATGCATGTAGGGAATGTAAATTTTACTGAGCTTTTGGACTGCCTAAGTAATATCTGGCCGAGTGTTTGTCAAATATAGAAGCCTCCCAATCAATTCATGGTGTTGCTGATGGCAAAGGCGTGCCTGAATCCTTACTCAATTTTGCATAAGGATCAATAGGAACAACGGTAGGTTTGCAAGCAAGAAGACCATTATCATGAATAAGATCAAGAGTATATTTGGGTTGACAAACTGAAATACTTGTGGATGAACGAGCAGTTTCCAAATCAAGGAAAAAAATGTAGAGGACCCATCTCCTTAATCTTGAACTCACTGGATATAATTTTCTTCAATTCGTGTAAATCAATCGAATTGTTGTTTGCAATAGCAATTTCATCAACATAGACAAGTAATGCCACAGAACGATTAGCTGAATTTTTCGTAAACAAAATTGTATCAGCTTGAGACCAAACAAATCCATTAGCAAGCAGCTCATATGTAAATTTATGATTCCATTGCTTTGAACCCTGTTTTAAACCATATAAACTCTTGTGAAGTTTACCAACAACATTAAGAGGTAGAGAAGTTTAAGAACCTTGATTATACCCAGGAGGAAGATTCATATATATCTCTTCATCAAGGTCACTATGCAAAAAAGTATTGGACACATCCATTTGTGTTAAATCCCTGCCTTTGGATGCAGCTAAACCTAATAACAACTTCACACTTGTTAGTTTAGCAACCGGGGAGAATGTTTTCTTAAAATCAACACCTTCTTGTTGAATAAAACCTTTAGCTACCAAGCATGTTTTACACCATTCAATGCTTCCATCATAATTATATTTGGTTGTAAAAACCCATTTATAACAAACCAAATTTTTCCCAGGGGTAAAGATGTTACACTCCATGTTTTGTTAAGTTCCAAAGCATGAAGCTCTTCATATACAGCCTCCTTCCATTTTCAAATACCAATGCTTGTTTAAATGTTTTTGGTTCAGCTTCAATAGAATATGACAGTAAGTATTTTGAATAAGAAGGGGATAAACGATGGTAAGATAAAACAGAGGGTAAAGGGTAGGGAGTTTTGGTATAAATGGAAGATAAAGGTAAATTTTGGGAATGTAAAAGCGTACAATGATAGTCAGACATATAAGCAGGAGCCTTAGTTTGCCGTCTTGGTCGAGACATGTTTGACGAAACTCCATTATCTGATATCACAGCTTCCAGAGATGAAGGTATAACAGATGTTTCATGAGGCACTATGGATAAACCAGAATTATATTGTCTTTGAGGTATAAATCCTGGTCTTGCAGAAGGATTATAAAATGAAGATGATTTGTATCCCGGAAAATATCCATGAAATCGAAAACATTTTTGGATTGTGTGTCCTTGTTGACCACAATATGTGCATAAAAGTCGATTTCCTCTAGGTCTATATGCATTATTGTAGCAGCACAAGCAACATTATCACATCTGCATCAGCACCATTATTCATCGAAGAAGTCACTGCAGGATAGGTTTAATTTTCCTTTGTCTTTCATCCTGAGTAACGATATTAAATGCTTTTTCAATATTTAGAACTGGTTTGAATATCAAGATGTGTCTTCGATTCTGTTCATGCATTTCATTAATACCCATGAGAAACTTAGTAACACAATTTCTTTGCTGCAATTTTTCCCATAGTATTGCAGCACAACATTCACATCGGCCACATGTACAAACCGGGAGCTCAATGTAGTTTGTATACTCTTCCCATAGAATAATCAATTTTGTATAATATGTGCTCACATCCATTGAGCCTTGTTGAATGATACTAACCTTTGGTCTATTTCATAAACTCTTGGAGTATCGTCTTGTTTAAAGCGAGACATCAAATTGTTCCAGATTTCTTCCACTGCTGACCTATATAAAAGACTCTAACCAATCTTTTTCGAAATAGAATTCATTAACCAAGTCACAACCATGTTATTACAACAAAACCATGATCCAAACTCCCTATCATTCTCAAGCGGTTTCCTAATTGTTCCATCAACAAACCCTAACTTATTACGAACATTTAAGACCATGCGAACTGACCTTCTCCGTGAATGAAAATCAGCTCCAGACATTAATCCATCTGTAACGAGCTTTAAACCAGCATGATTAGTACTATGGAGGAAGTACGGATTATCGTAATGATCCATAGTTTGTCTTACAAAATCATTAAAGAGATTATTTCCATTATTCGCAACCGGATTCGAGTTTGATCCCATTCCAATATTGAAGAAAAATCAAGATTCAAAGAAAACAATATTCTTATGTATTGCTGTTAGAAAGAAAATATGTGTTGAATTTATGTAGAGATTTCAGAATATCAACACACCTAGGTCAGCGAAAGAATGAACAAAACAGAACAAAAAATCAGAAACAAGAACAATCAGATCAAAGAAATGATAACCAAGAAAAGGTGAACAAGAACAAACTCAGAAATTGAAGCGCTCATGATCGTGAGTATTCACTACAAGAAAACAGGCGATTTGCGACCATATATGTGGTCACAAAGTGGTTGCAAATTACCAATTTACGACTATTTTGTGACCATTGCCCGTGGTTGCAAATCCTTCGTCGCTAATTTTTCTGGTTACGAACAATTTGCAACTACGATAATAGTTGTACATTTTGCGATCAATTAGCGACCAAATCGTTGTCACAGAATATACGACTAATTTTCCACTCTTGTAGTTACAAAATTTGATACCACTTTGCCACTACAACTGTGGTCACAAAAGTTGTGGTCGCAAATCAGTTATAAAACTTTGTGATCAATTTGCCATCACGTTTTCCACCGTGGTCGCAAATCGATCACAAAATTTTATGATCAATTTACGATTACAGTTACCCCATAGTCGCAAATCAGTCACGAAATTTTGTGACCAATTTGCGACTGTGCCTATTTTAAAAATTGATTGTGATAAAAAATTGGTCACGAAAACTTGTGCCTAATTTGCGAGTACATGTAAGTGTTGTCACAAATTAGTAACAAGTATTTGTGACTGATTTGCGAGCACCATATTTTTGAAACCAACTGTGATCGCAAATTTGTCACAAATATTTGTGAACGATTTGCGATCACAATAGAATTTTTAAAAAATAATCTAATTTTTAAAAAAAATTAAAATTAAAATGAAAAATATTTTAAAATTAAAATATTAAAATCGATTTTCAATAATAAACATTTGTTAATTATTTTTTATTATTAAAATTATTTTATGATTTCAATATTTATTAATATATGAATTATTTGTACTATTTAATAAATATTCATTATTAAATTATATATTTTTAATAATTTTAATTGAGTAATAATTATAATTTGAAATTAAATTAGTTATTATGATTTAAATTAAAATATAAATAAATTATTAAAAGAAAAGTAGTAAAATTTATTAATTATAAAATTCAAATTAAATAGAAAGGAAAAACATTATTATCTGCATAAACATCACAAAATATGTATTTGTCCGTTGGAACTAGTTGACAAACATCTCCAAGATGTTTATTCGATTTTGGTTTTCCTGATCCCTTAATTCTCACCGTCTTTGTTCTTCATCCATGTCCCATTCGCGCATTTGCTTCTAACATTTGCTCATTGATTTCTTCCATCCGTGAAGTCAGAGGTAGTGGATGAGAACCCACTGCACCTGTCCGACCCATGAATGCAGTTAATACTACCAAGTCCGTAAAGACGTTCTCAGTCATCTGCAACAAAAAACAAAAAAATAATTAAAGAAAAAGAAAATTTTAAAATAAAATTGGTGTATATAAAAGAAAAGCTTTAAAAAATATTTTATACCTCAATGAATATCTCATTCTTTTTCTCTTGGGTCAGCTCTAGTCGGCGGGAAGTACCGTCCAACGTTTCACACAGATCGACCTCAACGATCCCCATCTTTTCTTGGATGTTGTGTTCGTTTGCTTCACCGATTTGTTTTTTTTTCAAATCGACATATGTACCATCCTCCCAAGTGTGAATCTTTATAAAGACTTCACCAATTGAGACAGGTCGTCCCAAATTATTTTCTTAAATTTTGAAATAAATTATTAATAAATTAACAATTATATTTAAATTTGTAATTAACTTACCATTTCTTGTTGAATCTCGATGCATGATTTTTAATCCGAAAAATGCTTGTTGTTGGAGTTTCGATTGTTGGAGGATTTGCTACTCCTCTCACGCCGTTTCTGTTTCCCAGTAGTATGCCATTGATTTGTACACACTCGGGGAAATCCACGTTAGACGTTTGATGGTTGTATGAACCATGCTCACCATTCCTTTCATCCTTCTAATAGAGACGGATTCGAATATTTTTCGTACCACTGAGGTGATCATAGGATTCAATGTGTACGATTACTTGTTAATTTAAAATTTATTAAGTTTAATAATTAATAATTTTATTTAATAAAAATTAATTAATATAATAATAAATAAATAATATTTACCGCAAATTTTATGAATTATTTTTTCTGTCGTTCAGTTGGCATGATCGTCCAATTGTAGTAAGGGTCATCAAATTTTTTTTGAGAATTTTTGAAATCTCACGGGTTATACCCCATTTGTCACGGTCAAATATAATAATTTAAATATATTAAAATTTTAAAATTTCAAATAAATTTGTTTGTAAATTTTTAATAATTAATAGTTTTATTAATTTTTAATAAATATTATATAATAATATTATTAATTTTATTAGTTTTAATTGTTTAAATAAATTTTCTTATTATATATATAAATTACTAAATTAAAATAAATAAATAAAAAATGTTACGAGGTCGTGTTCGAAACCGGCACTGGAAAAAGTAATGTCAAGTACTGGTATCGTCCTAGGGTTTGTAAAAACCATCTAATGTGATAGTTTATTCCTCCATTTTCGTTTCGGAAGGTGGAAGCTCCTCCTCCTTATGCTCCTCAGATTTCAGAAACCGATTAGATGGTTCGGTTTCAAGAACCATATGAGGACTGAATGTGTATTACGAAGGAAAGCGGGATGCCGCATTATAAGCGGCGGGTGGGGTTCCAGGAGGCCGATGAGTTACAGCCGGAAGACGACGAGATTTTTCATCTTTCACAACCTCTCAACGATCTACTGGTAGTTGCCATTGGGTATTGGTTTTTTTGTTGGGAATTTGGTTGAAGTATTTGAAAGGATTTTGAGAAAGTTAGAGGATTGTTTGAAGTGTGAAAATGAGGGAGAACAAGTCACATATATATAGAAAATATTTGCGACAATGCATGGTCGCAAATAAGCCACAATATGAAAAACTTAATACGTGGTCGCAAATTAGTCGCAAATTTGTTACTAATTTGCGAACAATTTCTGAACATTCCTGTAAATTTAGTTATGGTCACAAATTGATCACAAAAATCGTGACCAATTTACGATCACTCTTGAAAATTACGGTGTGGTCGCAAATTGGTCACAAAACTGTGACCAATTCACGACCACGTATAAAAAATATGGTGTGATTGCAAATTGGTCACACTTTTTGTGACACTTTTGCGACAATATCAACAATTTTTTTTATGTGGTGGCAATGTGGTGGCAAATGAATCATAAATAATATCCCAAACCCTAAATTATAAAAATTTGGTGAAAATTATGAAATTGATTACATCATTATGAGTTGTATAAACTTCAATTATTAAGTAAACAACAAAAATTCACACATTTACCAAATTTATTTATCATTTACCTATACTACTCATATAAACATTATATATTTCTTACATTTAGATCAACACAATTATGGTTTTGTTTATATATTCCACTTGAAATGATTTGTACATGCCTAATATTGAAAATATAAGTTTTAAATATGAAAAAATACATAACAAACATTAAAAATATAAGTTTTAATTTGGACACGATTTTGTTGCAATATCTAGAGCATAGATCTTGGAAAAATCCTCTAATTCCTATATTTGAATCTAGTAATTAGTACATCAATTATTATTTTTATTATACGTACCTAAAAAATAAAATATGTTTAATACTATATATCTGATAATGCTACATAAACGTTTTGTGATAAAAATTGTGCAAATATAAAAGGTATAAGCCTCTCCATAAAAACATACCAGTCATGGCTTTTTATGCCTGAGAACTTCAGTCCATCCATATCCACACAATTTACTAAATCTATCGCGTAGCCGTCCAAAAATTTCACCTCATTTTTTATACATTCCAATAAGCGTTCTTTAGCTTTTTGTGTCAATCTAAATATATCATTATCCCGACCATCCACGTGCAGCTCTTTTCGAGAGTAAAATTTTGCAATATCCAACCTTGACTTAACTGTATCCTTTGATTTATCCTTAACATTCATAACAGTATTAATGATTTTATCGAAGAAATTATTCTCTATATGCATCACATCAAGATTATGTCATACGTTAAGATCCGTCTAGTACGGCAACTCCCAAAATATGTTTTCTTTGTGCCAATTATGCCAGCTTCCACAATCTTCTTGTTTAGTTTCATGAACGTTTCCACCGCATTAAGATGTTCTCAAAAGAATGACAGATTTTATTTGCTCGCATAAAATTTGTTCGCCTGTCAATGATTGTGAAGTATAGTCATTTAAAGGATTTTTCCCTTTAAAATTTTTTTTTCCCGTAATAGATGACCCTTACGAAAAAATCTTCTGTGACAATCAAACCAACATATTTTTCTAATATTTGGTAATTAAAATACCTTGGTATCATCCATACAAATTGGACAAGACAGTCTACCATGCGTTTTCTATCTTGACAATATTCCATATGCTAGAAAATTGCTTATCGTCCATGGTAACACATCTTTTAGATTGAAATTTTGATTCAACAACACATTGTATGCCTCAACTCCTATAGACCACAATTTTTTCAGCTCATCAATCAAACGTCAGAGGAATATATCCCGACTAGCGCAGATGAATCGGCCCCGAATTCATAATTGTAAGAAACAAGTAGTCTTTTTTCATACACATATCAGGTGGCAAGTTATATGGAGTTATAATCACCGGCCATAATGAATGATTACGAGACATCCGGAATAGATTGAACCCATCAGTACATAGGGCAAGATAAACATTACGAGATTCAATAGCAAATCTTGGATGTAAATATTGAAAACTTTTTCATTGCGCAACATCAGATGGATGACTCATTTCTCTGTGTTCTACTTCATGTTCCGCATGCCACCTGATGAGCTCATCAGCCCAACCCCCGGCCAACTGCTCGGCCCGGCCGGCCCAAGGAACACAAAGGTGGCCAAATACGCACAAAAGGATACATGGATGTATCTTCATGAATCCAAGCTTAACCAAGAAGCGGCCAGCCAAGACCAAACCTGGCCTATAATCCTGACTCACAGAGGACACGCGGCGACATGCAGCTCACCCAAAACAAGGCCAGATCAAGTCATGCACCATACATCAAACTGGAGTTTTCGAAACTTACCATATTTAGAACTTTCCTTATATGAAAGTCTCCAAACGTGTCTTTGGGGACCAGGAGACTTTTTGGTACTTCTAGGAGTTCCCTTAAGCACTTCTAGAAGCTCAAACACGCCTTGGACCAGGCGGGTCCATCCGTGCCTTCAAACGAACCGATTGGAGCCGTTTATGGCAAGTGAGATGGCCAACTTGTTTAATCACTTGCAAACCAAAACATGGCGTCCAGGAGATATTATTAAGGCCCTAAGGAAGCCCAAAACATGGCGTCCAGTGAGATGGCCTTGTCTTTGAACTTGTTCTTATTCTTTAGAAACTAAGTGTGTGATTCACTTCCTTTCTATTGAAGCCACGACCAGGTTATTTTGAGAGATTCAAACTCCCTTGGTTCACCTTTGATCGTGTGATTCGATCAAACCCCCCTTCTTTTAGTTCTCTTGCCCGCTTAAGCCAAGAGAGATTCTCGGTCTTGCGAGTCACGGTCATACCACTTATGAGATTGATATTCAATCTTACATCATTTGGTATCAGAGCTAAAAGCTCCTATCTCAGGTTGTGTTAATCCAACCTTTATCCTTTATTTTTTATGCTTTTGTTTTGCATTTTTCTTATTTACATCTTATCAAAAAAACCAAATAAAAATATTTGTTCTTATTCTTCATTTGCATTGTTTCTTGTTGTTTTTTTTGTTTGCTCTCATATAAATCTAAAACCAACTCAAAAAAATTGTATTTCATGTTTACTTAATTTCATTCATCATAAAAAAAACCAAAAATATAAGCATCACTCATTTTGTTATTTTCGAATTTAGTTATTAGTAAAGTTAAAAAAAAAGATTCATTGAATATTGTTTTTTCGTCCTAAATTAATTTAAAATATCAAAAACCAAAAAAATATTGTCTTTTAGTTTGCTTTAAAGTTAGTTTCCAAAAGAAACAAAAACAAAAACCTCAAAATATTCACTTGTATCGATTTTAATTTTACTACTAGTTATGTGTTAATATCATATATTCACTAGAGTGTAGTTTTCTTAATTGTTGATTTTGGCCTGATATCTCTTCTTATTGTTGTGCAAGGTACAAAATTTAATGATGGAGCACTATGAAGAAGAAGAAGACACCATGAGCATACCACAAACTGATTGTAGTCTAGACAACGACTATGATCAGTGCCTAACCACCACTGAGTGTGACTATGCAGAAGAGTCATGGAATCAAGACTATTTGGAGACTGATTTTAGGGAAGAATCAGATGGAGAAAACCTTGAACCAGAACCACTGGACTATGACCAAGACTTGTCCAACGTAGATAATTCTAATGGATATGAGACGTGGCATGAAGACTATTCAGAATATCATTTTGACAATAAAACAGAAGTTGAAGAACTCAAACCAGAGCCACCAGACTACTATTCCACTGACAGAAGCTAGCCAAAAAAAATTACACCTCGCCACTTCGTTGTGTCAAGCCGAGTGCCAACCTACACCACTCTAACTAGATCAAGAAATCAGACCAGTAAGGTATATATTTACAATTCCAAATCTCTAACCTTTTCAGGGTATAACAAGGATCCAGATGAATACCTCTGATGAGAAACCAATATGAAACAATGGCTGCGCTCAAACAACATCCCCAAAGAAGAGAAGCTCTCATATGTCGTTGATATGCTCGTCGGAGATGCCTACAATTGGTGGTTGAAGGAAAATGCACGGACCTTCTACAACAAACTAGTCCTTGATTGGGGAGACCTTAAGGCACGAATGTATAGGGAGTTTGTGAATAAGTACCAAACACGCAGAAACATCACCACACAACTTATGCACCCAACAACATCAAGGAGTGAGATGTCTACACCAAACATGCAACCCTTTCATAAGCCCAAGCTTGCCTACTGCTCTGAGCAGAACAACGTGTTTTCAAACACCTTAGAAGGACAAATGGTAGCTAAGCCGATGGTCAAACCAAAAATTGACCAGCAAGTTCAAAAGCCTCAAGCCATAGCACACATGAAACCATCAAAGTCATTGCTTGGAATACACGTCAAGGAAACGCCAGGTAAGTCCTCTAACAATGTGAAAACAGATGAAATTATATGCTACAGATGTCAAGAAAGAGGACACTTTGCTAAGACATGCCCAACTAGACAACCTTTTTGCTAATTAATAAAGATCGAATTTTCTTACAAGTTTTTTCTCAAGAATCTTGTGCGCTTAGAACCTAGTTGAGACCAGCCCTCCTAGCTCTAAGTTTGTGATTTATCACGAGGTTCATCATCCCTCGTGTGGTTCACTTCACCCTTCCATTAAATACCAACCCAAAAACCCCTATCCAAGAAGTCTAAGGTCGAGTTTCTCACCTAACTTTCTCCAAACAGCCCACGCGCATATAAGCCTTGAATCGAGACTTGTATCACCACCTCATTGCCGTTGTGGTTTTATCGTTTTGATACATTCTCTTAAGTTATTGCCTATAGGTAAATACCACATACGACTGAAAGTATTCTCATCATGTCCTTACTTGGCTTATATCGGGAGGGGGGGGGGGAATCGCAGAATTTATATTGTTTCCATTTTTCATCTTCTTTCCAAAAGATCATACAATTGTGAACACATACGTCAATTGTATAAAATGGGAGCCCTAAATTTCGCATCAGTTCGGTTTTGTAATATGAACCTATTGCCTGATTCTTCTCGGGCAAATATTTAGTAAACAACTCCGACCAAGAGTCCATACATTTTTCAGGAAGATTAAAATCAGATTTAATGTTCATGAACCGAGCAGCTAAAAATAATTGTGAATGCCCTTCATGACAATCATCATACAATAGATTTTTCGTAGCTTCTAACATATTGTAAAAAATTGTGCTTCTGAATTTGGTTTTTCTACATTATTAAAGCCTTCTTCATGCTGATTATAGTATTCATCAGTCGTAGTCTTACGAAATACATCTGTCACTATTTTAACATATATATCACCGGATGTACTTATTATTTCTTCACTGTACCACATGTACCTCTCTGATTTCTATGGACATCATCACACCGACTACTCGTGCCTAATTGAATATTCAGTTTTTCTCCATGTTTATACCAAATATAATAATTTGGTATAAATCATCGACTATATACATGATTCCAAATTTTGCGTCCGAGAAGAAATTTATCATTTTTGCAATTAATACAAGGACATAAAAATTTATCTCCGATACTTTGAGCTATTGATTGACTAGTTGCAAAATTCATGAACTATTCCATATACCTTATGCAATTTCCGCCGATATATTTTTTGTTTGATTATCAATCATTTTTTACATTCAATCTTTCAAATTATTATAACTTTTGCACATGTTTGAAATTTTATTTTTCTTTTGATTGTACAAATAAGAGAAGAAATATGAGGGATATATAAATTAATATATATATATATATGCTACTACTTTGCCATGAAAAACTATTGTAGTTCTGCTGAAAGAAAATTAAACGAATTCTATTAACAAACAAGTAAAGAATGATGACAATATATTTGACAATGTATATCAACATTTGATAAATCGTTTTCTTTGATG
The DNA here is from genome assembly GCA_018901935.1 of Pugionium cornutum. Lineage (NCBI taxonomy): Eukaryota > Viridiplantae > Streptophyta > Magnoliopsida > Brassicales > Brassicaceae > Pugionium > Pugionium cornutum. The sequence continues at coordinate 15,872,040 of CM032157.1, read as the reverse complement.
CAAAATGCCAAAATTATATGATTATTAGGCGAGAACATGTTCTATGTACGATCTTGTTTTGTTTTATATTGTAAATAATCATTTTCAAAAAATTTAATGTCTTTTTGATAAATTTTTATATAATTTTTTGTTTTATGACTCTAATATTTTAAAATATAATTAAATTTAACTATTGTTATGCTCTACGACTTTAAAATAATAAAATTTAGATTTACGTTTTTTTGCTATTAATAGTTGTACACATTATTTTTCATATGTTTTTAATGAATGAAATGTTAAACATTGACCACGAGACGTATATTTTTAGTGGTGATGTGACAAGCGATGAAACTAGTATAAATTTTGATACATTTATAATATTCTAAATTATATTATTGTTTATGTAGTATTTTTAGTGATGACGTGGCCAAATTTTAAAAAATTTGTAATTAATATTATATGTATATAAGTTTGTATGTATTTCATGATTTACTACTAATTGAAATAGTTTAAAAGAAAATAAAACCATATATTATTCATGAGTGCTAGGTGCAGTTACAAAATGGTTTTATATGGGTATAACCATTTATTTATGCAAATGAAATTTTGTAATTTTGTTACATATTGTTCTAATTAGATAGTATCCATGCTGTGTATGAGAAATTATTTTATTTATTTCATATTATTAATTTAAATGTTAATATTATATTAAATTTTGTGGTATATTTATATTTAAATAAAATATTATATAGAAACATAAATTAATAAATGTGTTTGATTTTTCAAACTCACTAATTTGCATCTAGAACCTACACAAACATTTGACTCAGCTATATCTAGAGCCTACAGAAAAATTTGACTCAAAATCTTTTATTTCATTGAAAGAAAATAATAGCAGATAGTGTAAGAAATAAAAACCTTGATTTTTCATTCCAACATCAAAAAGAGGGCAAGACTTTAAAAAAAACTCTCAACTTTGACGAAATAAAAGAGTAGAACTATATAAAAACATAATATAGCTAATATCGTGTCGTTGTGTGTCTTTGCAAATATATTTGTATTTTTCTTGATAACTTACAAAAAAAATTCAAAGGTAAGGTTCTCTTTAGTTGAGGACATGTGTATAACATGCTGAAAGTAATACAGATGTGTCACACACAATATTTAATTATGATAAATGAAAAGTAACTTTTCAATTTAAGTTTTACTCTTATCTCTTTCTTTTATCTCTTTATCTTATCTCTCTCATTTACGATTCTCTCATTTACTCTTTCTCTGTTTTACTCTCTGATTGTTCATCTTCTTTTATGTTCTTCAAATTCTTCATCTTAATTTTTTTTCAAATAGTTGTAAACGATTCCATCATAGTGTTGGAAATCAACTATATCATGCATAGATATATGCGGTAAGAGTTTAATCAAAATAAGTTTTAAAAATCTTAGATGTATGATTTTTATATTTGTTCGTAATATTGCTCAGTAGTGTAGATATGTTATATATTGTGTGGTAAGTATTATGTATAACCGTTTTATCATAAGATTTTTTATTTCGAATTTTTTTTCAGATATGAAAGATTCATAGTGAAAAAAAATTATTACAATACATCAGGTAAGTGTTCTGAAATTTATATTTTCTTTGGTTTTACGAAAATATTTATATTTGTAATATACATAAAATTTTAATTTGACACAAAAATCCTTCTTCTAACTATAACATATCAATTACGAAAAATATTTTAAATAAAAAAAATACATAAATCGTAAATAAATTTCAAAAACACTAAAAACATAACTGAATTAAATAAGAAGTAATGATTAAATTATATAATTAGACAATAAATATTTATAATCATTTAACAAAGACAACTTTAGATTAATTTAACAAAAATGTCTTTAGATCTGTAGTTGCTGTTAATTAAACCATAAATTTCAAATATAATTTTTACACCAAACGTTGCAGAATATGTATATAAAAAAATTTATTTAAATAATAAAAATTTAAATTATTAAATTTCTTTTGTTCATAAGATATATGAAACTTTTATATTTATTTTATTTTATTAGTTATTAGCCTTTTAGATAACTATACATCGTATAATATTTTATAACAATTTTAATAAAAATTTAAAATAATATTATATTTTTTAATATGTTATCTATATATTGTAATTTTACTGTTTTTAATTAGTAGAAAAGTTAAACACAGTCGCTTTGTATTTTGTAACTATAATTAGTAAAAAAAAGTGAGATGCTTTTGATAAAAAGGTTTAAATATTATAAAGAATTATAATTAATCTATTTTTTTAAATCATGATGGTGTTCTATTATTGTATTTTAAAAGTTAATAAATATTTTGTTTGTAATATATAATATACAAATAATCATTATATATAATATATATTGAAATGAAAGTTCTCAAATCTTGTGAATAAGCATTTATTACAATTGTTTTCTTACATATGTCATACGTGGCTATGAGTTGGTGGTTAATTAACTCTAGTGTCATACAACATTAAAGTTGTATTTATGTAAAGAATATAAATATTTATAAATATTATATATAATTTGAAAAGGTAATTGACTATTTACAGTAGTGTCTAGTTGTTAAAGCATAAAAATTGTTAAAACATAAAAACAATTTAAAATAATTCAAAATCTTTAATTTTAATTGAAAGTAAACTTATAATAACAAAGTAATACTTTAATCTAAATAATGCAAACTTTCTTAGTCCCAAAAATTGATTAATAAGGAAAATTCTGTGAATAAATAAACTAAGCCTCCTGTTAATTTTTATGAAAATTACAAAATAAAATTTATTATATAATAATATTTGGACAACATCTACTATATATATTAAGTAGTAAAATATAATACTTGTTTAGCGATCAACTATTGTTGATTAATCCTTAAATACTACGTTCATTGTTTGTTTTTGTGGTACCTCATCCTTATCTATAATAAGAATCTTCAAACCTTTTTTGCATTTTACTCTTGATAGAGCAACGTATAATTGCCCATGAGAAAAAATTTATTTAGGCAAATACAATCCAACTTTGGAAAGAGTTTGACTTTGACTTTTATTAATAGTAATGGCAAATGCAATCGCCAATGGGAACCGTCTTCTACGCATTATGAAAAGATATTTGCTATCTCGTATAGACATACACATCCTAGGAATATAAACTTTATTGCCATTTGTATCACCTGTTAACACAATTGCTTTGATGACATGATTGCCTAATTTTGTTATCTGTAGTCGTGTTCCATTACATAATCCACTTTTTGGATCAATATTCCTTAAAAGCATTACTGACGCTCCAACTTTAAGTTTGATACAATTATTTGGTAATCCAGATACTTTAATATTGTTCAAAAAATCGGAAGTATATACCGTACTATCTTGGTTGGAAGTATCTGAAGGATCTATTGTATCTGAACTAAAGTATGTTTTTCTTTTCACCTGAAAAATAAATTGAAATAAACATAAAAAATCATAATTATCCAAATTTGATATATAACAGAAATTCAATTACCTATAAGTAATGAAAGCATGTACTCATTAATAATGCCTACATGTTCATTAGTAGGGCATAAGATAGCTCTTTCTTGATAGAAATTAGGTTGGCATTCTTCATTAACATCTCTACCATATACTGAATTAACAATAGCTTCAATTGGATCATTGCAATCTTTAATAAGAAGCTAGTCCGGAATATCAATCATTATTTCACCAGTATTAGGTTCATTAATCTTTGCATCACCTATCTTAAGAATCCATTCTGAAAATGATTGAATATCTTTTCCAAGATCTGCTAAAAGCATCATATTCTTAGTCAATCTCAGAACCTTACAATTCTCCCATAAGTACGATGAATTAATAGCAACCAATACGATATCTTCTCTTCTACCTCCACTAATAACTGGTAAAATTTGCCTAAAATCACCACCAAAAACAATGACTTTACCACCAAACGGTTTGTCTTCATGATGATTAATTATGTCACGCATACTGCGATCCAAGCTTTCAAAACAATATCTACTCATCATAGGTGTTTCGTCCCAAATTATTAGTGATGCTTCAGATACTAATTTTGCTAAGTCAGATCCTGGTTGCATATTGCAAGTTGAAAGTTCGTTTGGATTTATTGGAATCCCAAATCGTGAATGAGCATTTCTACCTCAAGGTAGCAATAAGGCAGCAATTCCGCTAGAAACAACATTTAAAACAATTCCGCTAGCAGTTGATAGTATTTTCCACAAGTGAGTTTTACCTGTGCCACCAAAACCATAAAGGATTAAAACACCTCCTTTGTTGTTGGTTACAACATCCATTATTTCTAAATATACATTATGTTGTTCATCTCTTAGATCACGTAACATTGTTGTGTGCATAACTACAAGAGTTTTTCTATCATAATTACGCTCGTCAAACAAAAGCCTATAAATAGCAGAATCACAGTAGTTATTAGGAGGATTAGGCATTCCATCAAAGCTATGAAGAGAACTTCCATTACTACGCATTATTGCTTCGATTTCATCCAATGCATAGCTTTTAAGTTGTTCAACGCTGAGAACCAAATCTGAAATAAAGCATAAAATAATGTGCACAATATTTTAAAAAACCATAAAAAACACTGTAAAAAACAGAAAATTGTATACAATCAAGTACTTGATTGATTTTCAATAGTTCTTTTCATATGTAGAATATCTTCTGATAGTAAGTCCTAAGTTTCATCCCATACCACAGATGGATTGGTAAGGCTGTCGCTAAGGAGCATAATAGCAAATAGCTTCCGAAAGAAATATCTTGATCTCCAGATGCTAGCTTCTTTTAACCCGTCAATGTATTCTTTATCGTCATCTAACAATCCCACACCATAGAAAGCATCTTTAAATGTATTATATAAGATACCATCAACCGTTCTTAGATCTTCGTAATTTCTTAGTCATCTGCATCGGTTGACTAATACACGTAGATAATACAACTCTAGCAAAGAGGGGGAAAAGTGAATTAAAATAATTTAAACTAACTCAGATAAAAAAAGATCTTAATTTAATTTAAACTCCAAATACCTATTTAAACAAATTTTTATTCATGAAATCAATTGTAAATTCCATTCTATCTTATAAACTTTAATAAATAAAAATATTTTTCTGCTTTTAAACTCTTATTTGGATCAAAGGACAAACGTTAATCTTCCAACAGCAAATCTTCTTTTCCTTGGTTTCCAAATTATCTCTTTTCTATCATAAACAAACATGGTGGGAATTGTGCGTAATTTAGTTCTCTAGCTTGAGGATATTTTGCATTAGCTTCAAACCAAGATAGAAACATAGAACTTTGTACTGATCTTCGATTTAAAACACTTTCCACCGGATCATCATCATCAAATATAACCATATTCTCATTAGGAAGATGGAAATATAACTTCTCAACCGGAGTTGTTCTATAATGGATAGGAAATGCAAGGATTCGCCATGTTGCTTCACAAGCGGAAACATAACTTTGTAGGAATTATTTACGTGATATATATTAGTAACAAATATATACATGTCTATTTAATATATATTAGTAATAATAATAAAAATTGGAATAAATTAATTACCGACAGTCGAAGAATTCTTTTATCTCATCAGTTATCTTCTCTTCTTCACAATTTCCCTTTTCAGCGTCAAAACATGTGGAAGAGTTTTGAGTACCTTTTTGAATAGTAGCAAGCACACGGTCTTGGCCATTGTTGATATATTTGAATAGATACTTTATTGATTTTGTTTGATTGCAACATTCAACATTAATATGAGCTCCGTATCAAATGGATAACTCTCTATTGTAAGGGACTACAAAACCATTGTCACATTTTATTCTGCATTTTTTGACATAATGCCCATTTTTCCTCTTTTTGTAATGTGCGTAACCTAGTTCATCAATTGTAGTTCTATCATAGTGTTTCTCATAGAATTTCTTTGAAAATTTACCCTTAACCATATAAGGAGAATTTTCATTAATTGCGCCACATGGTCCATGGATCATCATTTCCTTAACCACTGTATACAAATATGGATTAGATATTTTATCAGGTATTTAAGCACAAATGACCTTGTCGTTCGATTCTGGTGTTGGAAATTTGTATTTATTATCCATCCAGAGCAAGATTTGTGCATGGGGTATGCCTCTTTTCTGAAACTCAATTATGTATGTTCCTATATTGTGAAATGTAATTAAATATTAGGGTGTAACGATTCATATCAATCAAACTATGGTTTAAATTTTTATAAAAATAAAAATATAGTAACAAAATAAGGAGTACCTTATACACTTACGCCAAAATGGTTCTTTTCTGTCAAGTCTAACATAAGTCTGTCGAGCTTAACTTTAAATATACGACAACAAATATCAGGTCTATCTTCCGGATTTAAATTCCTTCTTTTGATATATTTAGTTATTTCAGGCTAGTTTGGATTGCATGTAAAAGTTATAAATAAATCTAGGAATCCAAAATATTTACACACTGCCATTGCATCCAAATAGTTCTGATGTATATACCGTGATCCACCAGTAAATGAAGCTAGTATTAGTATACGTTTACCTTGTCTAGATAAATCTGTATTGCCTTCTTTCTCAGCATCAATCAAATTCACATAATTTTCACAACGCAACTTTTTCTGATTTTTCCTCAAGTACTGAAGTCTACTGGATTCGATCATTGTGAAAACATCCACCAAAAATTGTTGATATAAACGTTTAGCACGGATGATCGCCTGTGATTCCATCATTCTGTTTTGAATCCTATATGCATAAAACTCCCTCATACTAATTGTCTTGCGTTTTCTATTTTTAGTATCTTCAAAACCGTCTTCTATATCTACTTGAAATCCATCTTCACCATATGGAAAAAGAAGTGGGTATTGTAGGGCTAAATAACCAGCATGTAGCTCGCTAATTCATTTAAGCTCTCTTGATTTAGTTTCTAATATAATATCACGTTTATCCATACCATCTTGAAAATCACTAGGAATCAAAGCAGCAACTTCTGATGTAGTAGGCATGTTATGCGTTCTATCATCTTTATTTCTGTTTGCAACTAAAACCAATTTAATCTCATCTGTGTTATCACAACCTTTGTATATATATTTGTACGAACGGAATGCCTTAACCAGAGGATTGTATTGATATCTTCATTATAGCTTCGATTAATTTAGGCAGTTTGTTATTTGCATGTCTATTTTTGCTGCAAAAGAGTAATCAAGAATTAAATGAAAAGAAAATATTAACAGCACTATATCCACAATACTAATAATACTAATATTGAATATATCAAATTTAATATTAAAATAAATATTATATTGTATACCTTAGTGTTGATTCTTTATTGCTAATCTCGTTTAGCGTATCATGAATATAAAGTAAACTACCAATTAAATGGTAATTCTCCCCATGGATTTGAAAATTTTGTGATCTTCGACTTTGTTTATTGGGTGATTGATTTTACCTTCAATAGAAATAAAGCTAAAAATCAAGTTGTATGTTCTGATATTTTCCCAAAAATACTTGCAAATCTCATCATCACTTGTGAACAAATACATTAACATAGGTTTTGTTGATGTAGTAGTGGTAGTTAGACCTTCCCTTGCATACAATAAATTGTAAAAATAAGTTTTTGCGTCCTCCGTTTTTTGGTTATTCGTTCATTAAACCACATTCTTGCATTGCAATTATTGCATTTCCATATTGGATCACCATCCTCATAGTAACCTAAATTAAATTGATTTAACATAAAAATAATTACAAATTATTAAAATATACCATTTTCTAGAATGCAAGGTCCTGTAGGTAGTCCACCAGCATTACTCTGATTAATAGATATTTCTTCATCATTACAAATAACTACATCAATATTTCCGTACACAGAACCTCATACCACTTAAATTTCATTATCAGTACTAAAATTTGAACTGGAATAAATGCTTGCATCTTGGTTTTCATATTCTATATAAAATTAATGACAATAAATAAATTTGTAAGGACAATTAAAAATATGAGTTTTGTAAGAATCAATTAAAATATGAGAATAGGATTCATTCATTCCATTACATAAACCTGTCAAAAATTAATATTGTGTACTTATCATAATAACTATTTTAGATAATTTATAACTAAGATCATTTATAAATTAACAATATTGATTTACTAAAAACTTGTTTGTATCTGATTGTCATTGGTATACTGAGTACCAATTGAATTAATAGAAGTTACGCTATCTTTTTGGTATCCATTACCTAAATATATATATATATATAGATTAAATGATTTATTTTAAAAAAACATAATAAGATGACACGTAAAGTTGAAAATATCATATGTTGAATATTGTTGGGAATGTTTTGCTAACAAAATTTGTCTTCGATTTTGTCTCGCTTATAGTTGTAATTCAAAATGGTTTTTGCTAATGTCGGCCAAAGGTGCACGAACATTATAGGTGTGTGAATTTTTAATTTTTTCAGAATGTTTGAAAACATTTTTCTTCTTTACAGCCAAACCTGCAAAAACGTAGCAAGAAAACCGTTAATATAAATTGGTTATATTAACAGAATTAATTGATAAAAATTTGAATTTTGAATTAGTTTTTTGATTATCATTCATATTTTTTGTTAATAATTTTAGAAAATCAGAATTTTAAAAAGTATTACGTGATGATTGTGCAACATTATAACATGACTTGTTATATTTTGATGTTGTTTCCATAGATTTTGATGTTGTTTATAAACTAAATATCAATTTCAGCAATTTATAAAATACAACAAAGGTCTACCTTTTCCCTATACATGCTATAGAAGTAATAAAAATAAAAATTTATATTATTCTTACGTAGGTTACCATACCATCAGTATGCGATTTCTGTACCGTTTTGCATAGTTTTTTAGATTTATGATGGTCTCCGCTATTGGTCAGATCTTGGACAGTTGTTTAAAAGGCATCACGAACTGTATGTGGTCATGATTGATGCAAAATATTTTATAGATTTGCGTTGGATTCATTATTAGTTTTACGTATAAAAGTAGAAAAAACGAATTGATTAACTTGTTAAGTGGTATATGTATTATAGCGAGGTAAATAAGTAATAATAGAACAAGTTACATATATATTTTTTTCGTGTCTCTCAAAGTCTATGCGATATTTTCTTTTTTTTTTTCTTCATGCAATAGCAAATAGTGGACAAATAATTAGGTTTAATTGACAAGTAGTATATATAGGAGGAATATTTTTTACGTAGCTCTTAGTGTATATATGAAATAATATATCATGTATATATTAGTTTTCTCTCAAAATTTTGTAAAAAAAAAATATCATATGCATATATAAGCTACATTATAAATTTTTATGGTAAATAGAATATTATATATATAAGATTAAGAAGGTATGGAATTTATCTTTTTTATTGATTAAGTTATGAGACCTAAAAGGATGTAAGGGAAACTTTGAAAAAGGTAACTATATTGTTAATAAATGTCATGAATATTTATTTAGGATATATAGTATGTTATTTCCGTAATTAGATATATGTTTTTAAATAATTAAGTGTTTGAAATGCTATGGATGTTCAATAATAATGAAATTTTAATTTGCATATCTAAACCATATTAGATTATGAAATTTTAATTTTCTAAATATTATTTTATTTCGCAGCCAAGCATCTTGTGAAAATGAAACGATAAATAGGAATATATGTTTACGTAGATTTTATTATATATATTGGAAAAATAAAAATGTATTGAAAATATATCATTTATATATAAACTACATTGTTCTTTTTATTGAATCTACAAATTTGTTTAAAAAGAATAGTATCCGGGATAATTTTTTTATTTAATTCATATTATTAATTTAAATGTTAATATTATATTAAATTTTGTAATATATATATATATATATATTTAAATGAAATATAATACAAGAACATAAATTAATGTTTATCGTTATAATTATAATTAGATAGTATTCGGGGAAATTTTTTTATTTATTTCATATTATTAATTTAAATGTTAATATTATATTAAATTTTTTGGTGTATTTATATTTAAATAAAATATTGTATAGAAACATAAATTAATAAGTATGTTTGATTTTTCAAACTCACTCGTTTGCATTTTTGATGAAGCTCTATCTAAAGGCTACACAAATATTTGACTCGAAAGTTTTTATTTCATCGAAAGAGGATAATAACAGATAATAACAGATAGTACATGAAACAAAAATCTTGATTTTTTATTCCAATTCCAAGAAAAAGGCAAGACTTTAAAAAAACCCTCAACTTTGACAAAACTAAGAACTAGAACTATATAAAAACATAATATAGCTGATTGTTCATCTTCTTTTATGTTCTTCAAATTTTTCATCTAAATTTTTTTTTATATAATTGTAAACGATTTCATCATAGTGTTGGAAATCAACTATAGCGTGCATATGCGGTAAGAGTTTAATCAAAATAATTTTTTCAAAATCTTATATCTATGATATTTATATTTGTTCGTAATATTAATCAGAAGTGTAGATCTCTTATATATTGTGTGATGAGTATTATGTATAATCGTTTGAACATAAGATTTTTTTATTTCAAATTTTTTTTTTCAGATCTAAAAGATCAATAGTGAAAACAAACTGTTGCAATATATTAGGTAATTATTTTGAAATTTATATTTTCTTTGATTTCACGAAAATATTTATATTTGTAATATACATAAAAATTTACTTTAACACAAGAAATCTTTTTTCTAACCATAACATATTAATTGAAAAATATTTTAAATAAAAACAAATACATCAATCGTAAATAAATTTCAAAAATATAAAAAACATAACTGATTTAATAAGAAGTAATGATTAAATTATATAGTTGATAATAAATATTTATAATCATTTAACAAAGACACCTTTAGATTAATTTAACAAAAATGCCTTTAGATTTGTAGTTGCTCTTAATTAAACCATAAATTTCAAACATAATTTTTTACACCAAACGTTGCAGAATATGTATATAAAAATTTCATTTAAATAATAAAAATTTAAATTATTAGCTATTAGCTTTTTACATATATATACACATCATATAATGTTTTATAACACGTTTTATAAAAATTTAAAAATAATATTACATTTTTTAATATGTTATCTATATATTCTGATTTTATTGTTTTAATTAGTAGAAAAGTTAAACCGTAAAATCGGTACAGATGTCATTTTAGTCACATGTGACATTTAATTGTAATAAATGGAAAGTTACGATTTTTACTCTCTCATTTATTATTTCTCTCTCTTACTCTTTATTATCACTCAGTTTTTACTCTTATCTCTTTCCCTCTTACTCTTCTCTCATTTACTCTTATCTCAATTACGGTTCTCTCATTTACTATTTTTCTCTTTTAATCTTTTATTTTTTCTTATTCTCTTTCTGTTTTGTTACTCATTTTTCTCTCTATAGTTTGTCTTCTTTCATGTTTTTCATATCTTTCATCTTAAATTTTTTTCGGATGATTGTAAACGATTCCATAATAGTTTTGCAAATCAACTATAGCATGATTAGATATATGCGGTAAGAGTTTAATCAAAATAAGTTTTTAAAAATCTTATATCTATGATTTTTAGATCTGTTCGTAATATTGCTCACAAGTGTAGATCTGTCATATATTGTATAGTGAGTATTATGTATAATCGTTTTAGCATAAAATTTCTTATTTCGAATTTTTTTTTATTTTCAGATCTGAAAGAGTCACAGTGAAAAAAATTCTATTGCAATACATCAGATAAGTGTTCTAAAATTTATATTTTCTTTAGTTTTAAGAAAAATTTATATTGGTAATATTCATAAAAATTTACTTTATAACGGAAATCCTTATTCAAACTATAACATAATTAATTACGAAAAATATTTTAAATAAAAAAATACAGAAATCGTAAATGAATTTCAAAAACACAAAAAATCATAATAGATTTAAGTATGAACTCTTTTTTTAGAGTTACATGCATATATGTATACTATATATTTAACTTATATATATTGGAAGCATAAAAATGTATTGAAAAATATATCATCTATATATAAACTACTTCTTTTTATTGCAACTACAAATATTTTTAAAAAATCAAAATTTCTATAACTGTTATATAAAAATATCAGTAATATATACGATCCATATTTTTTCAAAATAATAAGAATATCTATGATCTATATTTCATAATAGTCTAAAATTTATATTATAAGAATATTAAATTTGAGAAATACAATTTCAAATGTTTAATAGATTTCTAAATGAATTCGTTTTAAAAAATATTAACTATTTACTATAGTATTCAAAAATAATATTGTAAAGCAAGTAGGAATTATCTTTATGAAAAAATAAATAAATAAAAGAAAATAAGTAATAATAGTTAAACCATGTAATAAAATAAATTCAAGTGTAGATGAATATCTAAAAAAAAACCCAAAATTGTTAACAACCAACGAACTCAAACTTTGATAATAAAAAATTATAAAATATCTAAAAAATAAATGGATAACAAATGAATCAAGCGATCTTTTCAATCTTAACATTTTTCAATATGACTTCTTGGTCGTTTGGAGATGTGTTATCAAGGTTGCATATTCTTTTGGTTGCAGAGAAATTCTCGAATTTCTTATAACTTGTATTACTTGAATTCTCTTTATGTTTAGATGAGGAAGTGGAATCTTATACTTACCTCGCATATGTGGTCAATTATTTGTAGGTATACCTAACTCGCACATGTTTTTCATATTGTCGTTTTGCCAGCACTTTTTGAGTGAAATATCACTTCTTGCGTTATCACAAATTGGTCGCAAATTTTGCGACCAATATGCGACCAACACATGGGTCTACCACTAGCAATAGCTAATCAATCGCAATATACGACTGATTAACGACTATATAATCTGATCGCAAATTACGACCAATATGTGACTACGAATTTTAATCCCAAAAATACGTCCAATATACAATTACAGTTCTGTAGTGGCAAATTGGTCGCAAAACCATAGTAAAAGGGGTGACAGATGTGATCACAAATTGGAGTGGCATTTTGACAGTTTTTTTTGTAATGTCCTTAAATCCACAACCCAAAAGATCAGATTAAAGAGTAGTAAACCAACAATGAGGTAGTTCTCTGAATCCATAAAATAATTTGCGAAGCTTACGCACCTTTGATGTATCCAAAGTAAGAAACCATTGATGTAGTCGGATGAAAACTTCTTCTTCTACAGGACCATGAAGAAACGCGTTATGAAGATCCATTTGGTAAAGTTCCCAATTACGAACTACAATGACTTTAAAAAAAAACGTACAATAGTTATCTTGGAAACACGAGAACAAGTTTCATTATAATCCAGTCTTTCTTCTGATGATTACCAAGAAAGACCAACCTTGCTTTATATCTTTTGATAGTGCCATCTGAATTGAACTTAATCTTGTACATCCATTTAGTACCAAGTGCCTTTTTATCTAGTGGTAAATCAATAACTAGCAAATTTTCATTCTCTTCAAGTGATGTAATCTCTTTTCCCATGGCATCATACCACACTTTGACTAGCATATCTTCTTTGAATGAACGAGGTTACAGTGATATGCACCAAAAAAACTTTGTAGGATTCTGAAACAAAGCACAACTCGTGTAGTTAACAATATGATAAGTTATACCTGGAGGACCATGAAGCGATTGGAATGAGGACGATGAGTGTGATGGATTTGTTAAAACATTAGCAGAGTATGTCACATACAGATCAAGCAGAATTGATTTTTTCTTGGCTCTAAAACCACGTCCTAAAGCCTCAGCCGAAGGAAAATTAGTGTCTCTAGAGGTGGACTACGAAGCATAAACAGACATCAGATCAAAGACACTGAGAAGTGCGATCTCATGCACATGTTTTGCCACAAACATAGACACAATATCAAGCATAGAGATCGGCTCAGAGTCGATACAATTGGTGAAATAGCAGTATTAATATGTTCATTACTCTCTCTAGTGAGCAAATCCGGGAAAAAGCTAGTTGGGAAGCCATTATCAGACTCATCAGCAAGGATCTGCGGTAGAAATTAGAATCAACGACAACAAGGGTAAGGAAGCTGAGGAAAATAAAGAGTTTGATGCAAATGGGAATATGTCTTCATTTAAAAAACATTGCAAGAAACAAAATACTCTTTCGTTTCCATATTGAACGCACTCCACCATTTTCGAGTATATGAGTACCCAAGAAACACACAACAAAAAATGTGTTCATCAAACTTTCCCCGCATCGTTTTACCTGTGTAATGCGTAACATAAGAAACCAAAACTACGAAGATGATGAAAAGACGGAAGCTGCCAAAATAATACCTCATATGGTGCTTTCCCACTAAGAATGGATGAAGGAGTTTGATTAATGAGGTAACATGTTGTGAGGACACAATCACTCCAAAACTCAAATGGTAAGGTGGCTTCGTAAGGATCATGCGGCATTGATGATATTTTTGTGCTTTCGTTAAACATGTATACTTTGTTGTGGTGTCCCAACATAAAAAGTCTGATGGATGAGTGCTTGAGAAGTGAATAAAGACTTAAGACACATGAATTGAGATCCGTTGTCACTTATTATCATACAGACATCTTTATCAAACTAACGATTGACCATAACACAATAGTTCTTGAGGAAAGTGGAAACTTCATTTTTTTAGCGCATCAATGAAATAAAAATAGCCCGGGAATGATCATCAATAATAGTAAGAAAATAAGTAGATTCAAAGGTTGTAGGAACGTTGTATGGTCTCCAATCGTCGCAACCAACTCTTGGTCAAACAGAGATCAAAAATATCCAACCAATGGGCACAGATTAACGTGTTGTGAACAGAGAAAGATTTGGCAGATGGAAACCAAAATCTTCAAGAACAATAAACCAAAAGAAAAACTAGATTTGCTTGAAACAAAATCGAAAAACGAGAATAAAATCAGAGAACACTTTAGAGTCTCAGCTCTGATACCACGTCATTTCTTTTGTGAGCTACATCTTTTCGTAATTACCGTCGCAATAGATTTTTGTTTATCAGTTATCTATGACCAAAGGTAATAGTTAGACATTACATTTTACATTGTAATTTTTTTAATCGATGATAAGAAAATTGCAACCAATCGTAACTACCGGCGGTAAACAAACGAATAATATATGTTGTAGCTACAGTCGCAGTATTAACTGTAGCTGCAACCATATTCGCTGACAGCAAACAAACGAACAAATTCATAAATTTCAAACAGCAAAAAAATTGTTGTTTTCACACTACAAGAAAACATTAACATTTCCGACGGCATTTCCGATGGAAAAAAAACCGTCAGACTTTTCCGACGAATTTATGACGGATAAGCGACGGATACCCAAGGGAACTAAAACCGTCGAAGATCCGTCGGTAATTTCCGACGCCAGAAAGATCGTCGGTAAATCAATGGTGAAAACGGACGGTAAACCGTTGCATTTCCGACGAAATTCTAATCGTCGGGATATCCTCTTGAAATCGTCGGAATATTATCGACGTATCTGAAGCCGTCGGTAATATTCCGACAATTTACCGACGGATTCTGTGTTTTAGAGCCCGTCGGGAATCCGTCGGTAGCTCTCGTCGGAAAACCATCGGAACTATCCGACCATTGTCGGATACAGTCGGCAATCCGTCGGAAATATACGCACCCTGTTAAAATTTTGTGTTTATCTATCGATGGTCGGAAACCGTCGGAAATCCGTCAGTTTATAAAGATAAAATCTATTCAAAATACGTGAATATCCGGTTGTGGTCGGTAACCATCGGAATTCCGTCGGAAATAGAGAATATTCTGAAGAATAATCTTTTTACAGTTCGTAATTATCTGTTAAAAATTCTTAATAATCTGTTAAAAATTCGTGATAATATCTAATTTTCACTATAAATAAGCTATGATCTTTCAAAATTTTAACAGAACCAAAATTTTTTAAAAAATGTGTTCTTCGGGTTCTTTTGAGTATTTTCGATCGTGGATGGATAAACCTCGATATGATTCAACCACGGGGGAATTGACTGATGAATTTGCGCAAGGTGTTGAAGAGTTCATGACATTTGCATCAAAGAATAGCATGACATCGGAATACGGTAAAATGTATTGTCCGTGTATTAAATGTCGAAATCATAGATTAATCTCTGTTAGAGAAGTACGTAATCATTTGTATAGGAATGGATTTATGCCGGGTTACAAAATTTGGTATTCACATGGAGAAACTGATGCAACAATGCAATATTATGGTAGTACTTCAAAAAGGATAGATAATACTAATGTAAGGGTAGAGGAACCGGTGTCAGAAGTTGATATAAACGGAGGTACTGTTCAGATGGTGAATGATGCATTTCGTGAACAAAGAGAATCGTACATCGAAGATATTAGCAGAATAGAGGAACCTAATTTGGAAGCCCAGAAATTTTTTGATATGTTAGATGCATCCAAGCAGCCTTTGTATAAAGGATGTAGAGATGGATTATCACCTTTATCTGCTGCAAGCAGGTTGATGACGATAAAGACGGATTTCAACTTGCCTGAAGATTGTGTGAATGCGATAGCTGATTTTGTTAGAGATATATTACCTGAAGATAATATTGCACCTGCTTCATATTACGAGGTTCAAAAACTTGTATCTGGTCTTGGATTGCCATATCAGATGATCAATGTATGTATTGACAATTGCATGATCTATTGGAGAAATGATGAAAACCGCATGAAGTGCTGATTTTGTCACAAACCTCGATTTCAAGAGACAAGCGGTAGAGTACCTATTCCGCCTAAACGGATGTGGTATTTGCCATTAATAGAGAGGTTAAAGAGGTTATATCAATCTGAACACACGTCAAAACCTATGAGATGGCATGCAGAACATAATTCGAATGGAGAAATTGTGCATGCAGAAGCATGGAAACATTTTTAACAGGTTTATCCTAGTTTTGCATATGAGCCTAGAAACGTATACCTCGGGTTATCTACAGATGGATTCAACCCTTTTGGGAAGCATGGGAGGCAATACTCATTGTGGCCAGTTATCGTTACACCTTATAATTTGCCTCCTTCTTTGTGCATGAAACGAGAGTTTTTATTTCTAACAATTCTTGCCTCTGGCCCAGAGCATCCTAAGCGATCGCTTGATATTTTCTTGCAGCCACTAATTCATGAGTTAAAAATATTATGGGAAAATGGTGTCGAAGCATTCGATGTTTCCAACCAACAGAACTTCTTGATGCGAGTTGTACTTATGTGGATGATAAGTGATTTTCCAGCATATGGTATGTTATCAGGATGGTCGACGCATGGAAGATTAGCATGCCCATATTGTCAAGATAATACTGATGCGTTCCAACTGAAACACGGATGAAAGACTAGTTGGTTCGATTGTCATCGTCGATTTCTACCACAAGATCATCCATATCGTCGGAGCACGACATTGTTTAGGAAAAACAAAAAAAATTTTGATGCTCCACCTCCTATTCTTGACGGGAATTATATGTTGACTCAACTTAGAGATTTTGGTGCTGAGAAAACGGCTTCTTGTGGAGGTAACGGACATTACCCTGTTGATGGTTGTGGCGAATACCATAATTGGCACAAGAAGAGCATTTTTTGGGATTTACCATATTGGAAGGACCATTTGTTGCGCTATAATCTAGATATTATGCACATTGACAAGAATTTTTTCGACAACATAATGAATACCGTTCTAAATGTACAAGGAAAAACAAAAGATAATTTGAAAGCTAGATTGGATTTGCCGGATATTTGTTCTGGAAGGAACTACATGTAATGTCAAATGGAAAATCATTGTCCCCCGTATTCCGGTTGGATGCACATGCAAAAGATGAATTCTTTGACTGGATTAAGCATAGTGTTAAATTTCCAGATGGATACGCATCTAATCTTCGTAATTGTATCGATACTATTGAAGGTAAATTATCATGATGAAAAGTCATGATTTGTCATGTTGTCATGCAAAGATTATTCCCATTTTCCTTTAGCGATCTAGTGCCTAAAAACGTCCACGGAGCAATTGCAGGTACGACGTTAAATTTATATTATTTTATATATATATTAATATTTTCATATATTATATGATATTAAAATATATTTTTTATGTAGGGATTGGTGCTTTTTTCCAAGATTTATGTACAAGATCATTTACTATAGACGATATCCGAAATTTGGAGGAAAAAATACCGGTTCTCATTTGTAACCTAGAGAAAAATTTTCCACCAGCATTTTTTGATGTTATGGAGCATCTTCCTATTCACCTCCCTAGAGAAGCAACCCTTGGAGGACCTGTTCAGTACAGATGGATGTATCCTTTTGAGAGATATATGTTCCACCTAAAGAAAAAAGTTAAAAATCTTGCCAGGGTTGAAGGTTCAATCGTCGCACAAAGTATTAATGATCATTGACATCTCTAAACACACAAATTTACATATATATTATATACGATACATAAAATAAAGAGTTAATAAGTTAGATAGACCAAAATTTTTGAAAAATTAGGCAAATGATCAAAACTTTCAAAAAACTAATTTCACGGTAGCGCGCGATGCAAATTCCCGAAAAACTCCTTCGTAGACACCACCTTATGCCGACAGCAGCTGACAACAACAGTGCGAAATTTGACAGAACTAACGCACTGTTCATAGTAGGCGATATCTGAGAAGATTTCGCTGATAGGAGCATTTAATGAAGGATTTTTAATAGATTCAGAAATATATATCGGTGGTGTATATTTATGTTATATGCAAAGTTAACGGAGTGTATGAAGCTTTATCTACAGAAAAATAAACGCCATTATTAACTAAGTTGAGAGCGTTTAAGAAATTCTAGGTTAGAAAGCAAGAAGAATATCAAGATATACGATACATTGCAAATCGGTAGGTGGTTTCATGAAATATAAATCAAATGTTGGAGGTAATATTTATGAAGCTATGAAGGTTGTTTTGAAGTTTTTGGTTCTCATAAATGTTGTCATTAAAGCATTTATGTTCGGGTGAATATTCTCTGCTCTGTATTTCTGACCAACTTTTTTGGCAGTTTGTTTTCGTTTTGAAGCTTCGTATGCATATTAAAAGTGACTCTTTCTGGATATTTGCACAGTAATGTTGATGGTTTCCTGGCTAAGTTGAAACGGTTAATATTGACATGTAACGGAAAACTAATTTTTTGTTTGTTAATGAAATGAGATACAGTAATGGTTCGGCTTGTGAATCTCGTACGTGGTGTTTGGGAGAAAGGTGAGGATGGTTGGTGTTGTACTAGTGATACCGGATTCATAAACTACGGTTTAAAACTCCAAGAAAATGAAACCTACTCGTCTCTCGTGATTATGGTCAAATAGCGTTATGAGGTAGACAACCATACACCAATAGTTTTGACATATAAAACTCCAAGTGGTTGCTAGTGTCTAGTGATGTCCAAGGTTCTCCAGTTGATATATCAAATGACGAGGATGTGAAGATTTTTATGTCAGAAAGACTTCAGACAGAAGAAGTGACTTTGTGTGTGACTGTGAGACTGTATCAAAAGAGATAAAAATTTTCGGTAGTGCAAAATCATACGTGAATACAACCGCTTTACATCGATTGGAAAAATCTTTGGACGAGCAAACAATAGATTACCGGGGTAACCAATTATTTATTCGTTAACAAAGACATTACCGCTTATGCATATAATTTCATGAAACGCCTGTTCTGTGTTTAGATTTACTAGCATGAGGAGTTATATATGCAAGTCAAAAGGTTTTGGAAGAAATATATACACCAGTGCAGATGGTTGTAATAACCAAAATCCATAATCTTTTAAGTGGAAAAGTCTTCGGAAATGATATCATACATCCTGTAGCGGATAACCAATCATCCTCTAGCTCATCAAGTGAATTTTGTAACATGGATGATATCCCAGGAGAGGGAAATGATGAAATCATTTGTTTAGATGAAGATGATAGTAATACATCAGAGGGTATGGATATCGTAGTTCCTAGCAATGACGATGAAGGTCACATCACTCAAAATTTGCATCCCTTCGGTATCATTTGATTAACTTGGACATTACATGAAATCATAAGCTTGATAATTTGGTATTCATTGAATTGAATATATTTTTTTTATTGTAGCTGAATCTAGTGGAATCGGAAACAGTTCGAACATAGAACCACAAGCAATAATCCCAACAACTACAATCGATAAGAGGGAAAGGGAAAGTTTTTGAAGAGGACTTCAATTTAGAAATAGGACAATCAAATGGGCAGAAAAATTTGCCGGTAGAAGACATCGAACCGGTAGATGATTCCACTTGTGAAGGTGTGTATCAAAAAATAAATTATTTACCGTTAAGTAATGTTGAAAACAATAACATAATGTTATGTAATATCATCTATAAGGGATAAAATTGAGGGTAGCCTGAAAAAATATATGAATTTGGTATTACACACAACTATCGGTATATCATACTTTAACCATGTATATTAAATGTTAATAGTTAAACAATTGTTTCTGAGCAATAGTTTCTGAAATGTGGAGAACATTAATTAAGAAGTTGTTTATATCAACTACATTTATTAACGAATATTGACTTTGTTATCCATTTCAGGTGATTGTTTTCAAAACAATATGGGTGATATCTATGTTGGAATGATATTCCACGATCAAGACGCATTCAAACTACATATGAATTTATATGCACTAAACCAGAAATTCCATTACCGTACGACACGATCTAACCCACAGAGGATAACACTGAAATGTAATGGTCGAGTATGTACATGGCATGTGTATGCCGCAAAAGTAGCTAATTATGGTTGGTTTCAGGTTAGAAAAGCTAAACTTGATCACGTGTGTACAGTGGATGAACGAGGGGGATACCAACGTCTAGCAACAACATCAGTAATTGGTGGAATGCTGAGATCAATGTTTAATGGCCGTAGTGCAGGACCACCTTTTGTCTCATGATAGCTTGCTCCAGTCCCCTTATATAACGAATTTAATTAAAAACTTGTATTGTATTTATATAATAATATTAAGTATTTAAAGCTCAGTTTTTATAATAGAACCAAACGAGGTTCAGAAAATTATGCGTAGCGAACATGAGGTGCCAATATCATCGTGGAAAGCGTGGAGAACTAGGGAACTTGCCTCGGAGCTCTCTAAAAGATCAAACATAAAATCGTATCGCTTACTACCATCTCATCTACAGGAGTTGGTGAATTCAAATCCAGGATCAATTATTGGGTTGGAAACATCTTATGACGAGGGATTTGTCAAAGGTTTAAGTATCTTTTCTTTGCATTTGGAGCAAGCGTGGCTGGATACACATACATGCAAAAAGTAATAATAATTGATGGAACACATTTAAAGGGGAAGTATGCTGGTTGTTTACTCACTGCAAGTGCACAAGACGGTAATTACCAAATCTTCCTTTTAGCTTTCGGAGTTGTCGATGGAGAGAATGATAAGTCGTGGGAGTGGTTTTTCCAGAAGTTATTGTTAGTGGTACCCGATGAAAAGGAAACAGTCTTTGTATCAGATCGCCACAACTCAATCTACTCAGGATTGCATAAGGTAAAAAATCTTTATCTGCAATTTAGGTTTTTATCATGATCGTATGTTCGTATCTGGTACAAATATAATTTAAATGCAATATGATAATATACTGAGAACAATTGCGTATTTATAAGTAGTGTAGCTGAAATATATATATGTGTGCAGCTGTTTTTAAACTATTACTTCAATTTGTTTATTGTACTGTCGTGCTGAAATGTTGATAATTTTACAGGTATATCGTAAAACCAAGCACCGCGCTTGTGTCTTGCATCTGCAACACAACATTTAGACAATATTTAAGAAGAAACACCTGGGATACCTTGTATCTAGGACAACACGGGTTTATAGTTTCCTGGAATTTTACTCACACTTCAATGAAATTAAAGAAACCGACATTACATGTGCAGGATACCTGATGGATATTGTACTATAGCACTAGGCTAGGTCTCAATTTAATGGACTGCGATACAACATTATGACAAGCAATATCGCAGAATCCTTGAATGCAGTTCTGAGTGAAGCATGTGGTTTCCCGATAATAACTCTAATTAAGTATATAAGGTCAACACTTACAAGTTGGTTCAGTAAGAGGCAAGAAAGATTATCATCCATTAGCAGCCTAGTTACACCAAAATTTGAAGAAATACTTGGAAAGAATTTTGAGGTATCGACGGGTTTCGAGATACATCGTGTCAACAAAAATGAATTTGAGATACCTACGAAACTCGGTGGTTCGTACTACGTATACCTTTTGGAAAAAAATTGTTCTTGTTGTGAGTTTCATATTCTGAAGATTCATTGTACTCATGCAGTTGCTGCTGCTGTGCATGCAAAGATAAAGGTTGATACACTTGTGTGCACCGAGTTGATTTCAGGTTTTTGGAAAATGACCTATAACAACAGTGTATCCGGTGCCTGGGTTAATTAACACACCATGGGTGAATGACCCTCTGTTGGATATCAATTTGCTTCCACCAGTAACAAGGCGACCATCTGGCCGACCCCGCAAATAAAGGATATTCTCAAGAGGAGAATTTAGAGTAAATTTTATCCGATAATTTTAATCTTAACAGATATCCTTCTATATAGCAGACACATATGGGGTGGCCTACGTATCACAATACTTATATGAAATTTTTACTTTGTATTTTCAGGGAGGAGTTAGAAGGCGACTAACAGTATGTGGTAGGTGTGGTGGTTTCGGTCATAACCGAGCCACATGTAAAATGCATATCTGAAGTCTCTAGGGAATTGGAAGAGCAAAGGGGCATCAAATGTTATAAATATTTTGGGTTCGGCTGTTATTGCATTATTTTCCACTTGTTTTATATTAACGTAAAACGCTACTTGTTAGCCATAATATCTTTTGTAATATCCTTGACAAATAAATAATCAATGCACTTTCATATCGAAAATGTAATCTGTCAACACCTTTGATTATACCACATTTCATTTCAACTTCAAAAACTTGATCAAAATGATACATATCAAAACACATGTACCATACTATACAGAAATAAATGTTGACGTTTGCATGAAAAAAGGTTTCATAAATAACAACTTGCACATGATAATACTGGTGATAAAAATTATTACATAAGATACCATAAAACATATATAAGTAGCAGACATACAAAATGTGACTGAGATCCAAATAGTTTTATCCGTAATGTAGACCAAACAGTTAAAAGAGTCCAGAAATGTGAAATAGGGGATACAAGAAGTTCAAGTTATGGAATTTCAATGCTATCGACAAACTCCTCAAAAAACATAACATCAATTTTTTTGGGATTCGGAAGATATGGACTCCGGTTTGATGTTTTTACAATCTTCAAATCCGCTTATCGAATGAGCCTACACCAACAGTAATAACGTGACTGCTAAGTCAACATATATTCTGTTCTGGGGAATGTCTCTAGATCTGACAATAGCATATGCATTAGTCTGTGACATCATATTTTTGAAAGCAGTTCTCTTTAACAGTTAAAGAATCATCTGAGCTATCGGGCTAAGATCTTTCTTAACCGAACTATCTGAGTGAAAAGAGATATTGCAGTCAAGTACGTACACCGTGTTGACAGACGAGTCAACACAAACACCAACCCAATGTTTTTTATCAAGGTTGAAGGGGAAATACAGCCTTGGTGGAGCATTTGGATTGCTCTCCAACTTGAAATATACGAAAATATCATCCTCAAACATAAAACGTGCCCAATCCTTGGCTGCAAGCCAGGAAAATTTGGAGTGGTGTTTCATGAGCAATGACACAAAGTTGGTGTTCATGAATAACACAGTCTGCTCTGGGATTTGCTCTCTATTGTACATGAGCTGAGTCAAATGCATTAAATCATCAAACATCTCGATAAATTTCAAAAAAAGGGTTAGATAACACATAAAAGTAATAAAAAATATTCATTGCAACGTTTTAATAATACTTACTTTAGGAGACATTAGTTTCATTCTCTCGGCTATGTCGGTGATATCTCTATTGGTAACTATGATGGCGTTGGGCATGTAAATCGCACTACAACATAATGTAAACAGTCACATTTACAGAATTCACAGAATACCTAATCTTAACCGCAACATCCAAAAATACAGAATTAAAATTGGTAACCACAATTGAATAGATTGGTAGTTATTTTAAAAAATATTAGATAAACTTACAGTTTCTTCTTAAGTAATCTATGAAGCTTGACAAATTTGGTTGTATAATCGAGATGAGGATCATATCCATGAAGGATTGGTTGTGGATCTTGGGGCACATCAATCAACATTTTGTTACATTCAAAATCCTTAAGAACATTCGGAGTTGTCCTTTGCCTTTTTCTTTTACGAACCTCCTGATCCTCCTCATTTGTGGTATCATCTTCGTTATCATCTTCCTTCTCATCTTCGTTTTCATCAACATCATCGGCATCAGAAGCCTGATGTTGATATCCTAAGGTATCAGTACCATCACCTTTGTTCACATCATCCTACGAAAGTTCGAGCGAGAATGATGGTATGGTAGATCAAAAAGCCTCGTCATCGATGTGAGTGGGTTCAGAACGCTGTTTCACATTATCAGTTACAACCCAAACAATATTTTAGATGTCAATAATAAAATAAAAAAATATTTGTAGCACCTACCAATCTTTTGAAGGATTCAAGGCATTCACATCAGAGACATCATCAGCATTGTTCAGTTCTTCATCATTATCATCACGGGCCTACAAATTTACGTAAGACCAATGTTGAAAATCTATATTGCTAATAAATAAAATATTTGGATTTACTTTCCATAGCAGTAATAAAACTTTGATAACAAATGAGGTAGTGCGATATAACCATGATTATAGGGTTAAAAAATTTTAAACACATACCTCATCCATTCCATCTTCATTAAGTGAATTGAAGACAACATTAATTGCATCAGATGCATCAGATTCCATCCCCGATATGTCAATAGTCGGGTTGTTAGGAGTCAATCCCTCTCCAGAAGGGAGAACATTAGACGTTCCAGGGATATCATCAACGTTAGCAGTGAATGGTTGCTCGGCTGTATGAGTATTGAATGACACAGATTTGCAAATAACCTGATAGATAAAATTGAGAACCGCATCCTACATCTCGGTAACCTTTTGATCAATAAAAACCTCAAAAAATTCCTGAAGCTTCATAATTGACGCGATATCTTCTTGAAATTGGTCACAGATTTATTGAGCTTTGAATCAATAGCAATAAAATGGTCTTTGAGTTTTGAAGTAACAAATTCAGCAACCATACGTGGATCGTTGGAAGAACGTGATGGCGCATTAGCAGAAGAATGTGGGTGAGAAGGTTCATATACATTAACTTTCTCTTTCCGCTTATCCTTCTTCTCTTTCTTTTCCATCTCTTTCTTCTCCACCTCTTTACTCTGCAACTTATTGAGCTCATCCTCCGTCGTCCCTCCCGAAAACATGGTTTTCTGAAATTGAAAATTCTCCGATATCAACTTTACCATGTTGTTGACCTTCTCATCGTATTCATCGTCAGACCAAACAAAATCATCCTCATTAAGTGTCATACCACCTTCTTCAGGTATAATGCTCATCACTTCAACCTACATACAATAACATAGATTAGGATTCCAAGTAGCATCTAATAACATCTTTACAAAAACAAATATCATTGACGCATCATAAAAACTGAGCTTAGTACGCGAGAACTTTAAAAACCAGGGAATTTTTAAAAAATATCAACAAAGATCTTATATTGTAATGGTTAAAAGAAAGGATATCAGTTACCGAAGAAATGTTAACATCGATAACATATGAGTTAGCATGTGCATCGCATGACTAAAAAAATAACAACTACGAACTTCAAAACCTGTAATATGGAGTCGTACATGTTAATCAATTTATTAACAACCATTTTGATTACTATCCTATACGAAAGACGTAAATTACCAATGAATTACGTCAATGTAAAAAGTTGTTGATAACGAATTATAGTGTGGGTAAACCCAATAAAGGATGTGGCACATGGCATTCCTCATCAAGCAACCTCGCATGACCAGGGGTAAGACCAATTTTCTTATTTTTCGAAGATGATGAATCATCACACGTTTTATCACCTTGTTCCTCGTTATCATCTTCCGTATCACTCGATGACGATGAATCATTGACTTGCTCAATATCTAGTCGATAAAATTGCTTCCACCATAAGTAGTTGGGTAGAGTGAACAAAACCCTACACAACAATTGATGTCTGGATAAAGTAAGAACATCCCTTTTCTTGATGCTAGAAACCACCAAATCAAATGCAGCCCTTCCCCACGAGTAAGAAAAAAAAAGAATCTAAATCCCGAATTAGTTCAACATGGTTTTTGTCAATTTTTGGGTTGTGAGATGTAGGAACCAACACTGATGCCGTGAAAGTAAGAGAAGCGAATTTGATCCTTTCCTCATCGGCTACAGTTTTCTCTTTCACCATCTTTATCACAAGATCAACAGAGCAAGATTGCATGTTACCAAAGAATGTTGGCCAGTGCGGCTTCTCTTTTATGAGATTCTTCTTCTTACCCTTGTTACGACTTGGAAATTTACCATAAGGAAGACCGGTAATGATAGTAAACTCTCTTATTGAGAATCTTATCGGTTTACCAGTAAACATGAACCATAACTCAAGTTTTAAGCTGTCGAGCAATCATAAAATCACCAAAACTTCTAGAATAAGATGGTTTCTCATTGGAGGCAATAACTTTCGCAAAAACAGAATTCATGAAAAACTCAACTTCATCCTCTTCGAGAGCATTCAAAATAGAGGAAATTCTTTTTGTCTTGTGGTACGAGTTCCACTACAAGAAAACATTAACATTTCCAATGGCATCTGACAGAAATAAAACCGTCGGAATTTTCCAACGATTTTACGACGGATAAGCGACGGATCACCGAGGGAATAAAAACTATCGGAGTTCCGTCGGTAATTGCCGACGCTGGAAAGATCGTCGATAAATCGATGGTAAAAACTGACGGTAAACCGTTGAATTTCCAATGAAAGGGTAATTGTCGGGATATCCTCTTAAAACCATCAGAACGTTACCGACGTATCTTATGCCGTCGGTAATGGTCTGACAATTTCCCGATGGATCCTGTGTTTTACAGTCCATCGGGAATCCATCGGCAGCAGTCGTCGGAAAACCATCGGAAATATCCGACCATTGTTGGACACCGTTGGCAATCCGTCAAAAATTTATGAATACTCTATTAAAATTTTGTGTTTATCCGTCGGTGGTCGGAAACCGTCGGAAATCTGTCGGTTGATGAAGATAAAATCTATTCAAAATATGTGAATATCCGATTCAAAATATGTGAAAATCTATTCAAAATATGTGAAAATATGTCGGAATACCGTCGGAAATAGAGAATATTCCGAAGAATAATCTGTTTAAAATTCGTAATTATCTGTTAAAAATTCTTAATAATCTGTTTAAAATTTGTGATAATATCTAATTTTCACTATAAATAGGCTATGATCTTTCACAATTTCAACAGACCCAAAAATTTTAAGCAAATGTGTTCTTCGGATTCTTATGAGTATTTTCGATCGTGGATGGATAAACCTCGATATGATTCAACCACGGGGGAATTGACTGATGAATTTGCGCAAGGTGTTGAAGAGTTCATGGCATTTGCATCAAAGAATAGCATGACATTGGAATACGGTAAAATGTATAGTTCGTGTATTAAATGTCGAAATCATAGATTAATCTCTGTTAGAGAAGTACGTAATCATTTGTATAGGAATAGATTTATGCCGGGTTATAAAATTTGGTATTCACATGGAGAAACTAATGCAACGATGCAATATTATGGTAGTACTTCAAAAAGGATAGATAATACTAATGTTAGGGTAGAGGAACCGGCATCAGAAGTTGATATAAACGGAGGTACTGTTCAGATGGTGAATGATGCTTTTTGTGAACAAAGAGAATCGTACATTGAAGATATTAGCAGAATAGAGGAACCTAATTTTGAAGCCCGAAAATTTTTTAATATGTTAGATGCATCCAAACAACCTTTGTATAAAGGATGTAAAGATGGATTATCGCCTTTATCTGCTGCAAGCAGGTTGATGACGATAAAGACGGATTTCAACTTGCCTGAAGATTATGTGAATGCGATAGCTGATTTTGTTAGAGATATATTACCTCAAGATAATATTGCACCTCCTTCATATTACGAGGTTCAAAAACTTGTATCTGGTCTTGGATTGCCATATCAGATGATCGATGTATGTATTGACAACTGCATGATCTATTGGAGAAATGATGAAAACCGCATGAAGTGTCGATTTTGTCACAAACCTCGATTTCAAGAGACAAGCGGTAGAGTACCTATTCTGCATAAACGGATGTGGTAGTTACCATTAACAGAGAGGCTAAAGAGGTTATATCAATCTGAACACACGGCAAAACCTATGAGATGGCATGCAGAACATAATTTGAATGGAGAAATTGTGCATCCCTCGGATGCAGAAGCATGGAAACATTTTCAACAGGTTTATCCTAGTTTTGCATATGAGCCTAGAAACTTATACCTCGGGTTATCTACAGATGGATTCAACCCTTTTGGGAAGCATGGGAGGCAATACTCGTTGTGGCCAGTTATCGTTACACCTTATAATTTGCCTCCTTCTTTGTGCATGAAACGAGAGTTTTTATTTCTAACAATTCTCGTCCCCGGCCCAGAGCATCCTAAGCGATCGCTTGATATTTTCTTGCAGCCACTAATTCATGAGTTAAAAATATTATGGGAAAATGGTGTCGAAGCATTCGATGTTTCCAACCAACAGAACTTCTTGATGCGAGCTGTACTTATGTGGACGATAAGTGATTTTCCAGCATATGGTATGTTATCAGGATGGTCGGCGCATGGAAGATTAGCATGCCCATATTGTCAAGATAATATTGATGCGTTCCAACTGAAACACGGACGAAAGACTAGTTGGTTTCTATTGTCATCGTCAATTTCTACCACAAGATCACCCATATCGCCGGAGCACGACATTGTTTACGAAAAACAAAAATAATTTTGATGCTCCACCTCCTATTCTTGACGGGAATTATATGATGACTCAACTTAGAGATTTTGGTGCTGAGAGAACGGCTTTATGTGGAGATAACGGACATTACCATGTTGATGGTTGTGGCGAATACCATATAATTGGCACAAGAAGAGCATTTTTTGGGATTTACCATATTGGAAGGACTATTTGTTGCGCCATAATCTAGATGTTATGCACATTGAGAAGAATTTTTTTGACAACATAATGAATACCGTTCTAAATGTGCAAGGAAAAACAAAAGATAATTTGAAAGCTAGATTGGATTTGCTGGATATTTGTTCCCGGAAGGAATCACATGTAATATCAAATGGAAAATCATTGTCTCCCGCATTCCGGTTGGATGTGCATGCAAAAGATGAATTCTTTGACTAGATTAAGCATAGTGTCAAATTTTCAGATGGATACGCATCTAATCTTCGTAATTGTGTCGATACTATTGAAGGTAAATTTTCAGGGATGAAAAGTCATGATTGTCATGTTGTCATGCAAAGATTATTCCCATTTGCCTTTAGCGATCTACTGCCTAAAAACATCCATGGAGCAATTGCAGGTATGACTTTTACATTATTTTTTATATAAATAATAATAATTTCATATATTATATGATATTAAAATATATTTTTTTATGTAGGGATTGGTGCTTTTTCCGAGATTTATGTACAAGATCACTTACTGTAGACGATATCCGAAATTTAGAAGAAAAAATACCGGTTCTCATTTATAACCTGGAGAAAATATTTCCACCAACAATTTTTGATGTTATGGAGCATCTTCCTATTCACCTCCCTAGAGAAGCAGCCCTTGGAGGACATGTTCAGTACCGATGGATGTATCCTTTTGAGAGATATATATTCCACCTAAAGAAAAAAGTTAAAAATCTTGCCAGGATTGAAGGTTCAATCGTCACACAAAGTATTAATGAAAAAACATCTAACTTTGCTAGCTACTATTTTCCATCGCAAGTGCAAACAAAAAATAGATGACCTTCACGACATGATGATGGAGGAGAAAAACCAAGCTATCTAGTGTATGTGCCAGAAATATTTGCACAAATTGGACGTTTAAGTGGAAAAGGGAAGACGCGACGCCTATCAGAGGAGGAACACAATCACTTGCATTTGTATATTTTGACAAATTGCGATGACGTTTTGAAATATGAAAGGTACATTCAATTTAATTTTGTTTTTAGTTATTATTATAATTTATTGTGAATTTTTTTTTTCATAATTAACAGGATATACATGGAACAAATACGTGTTCATTATTCAGATTACAGCGAGAATGAGTTGGTCGAACTTAAAAAAAAGCGAATTTGCAAAATGGTTGCATTTTTATGTTAGTGTTACCACAATTATGTAATTTTCAATAATAGTTTACTATATATATTTATAATTTACTACATTCTATTATTTTGTAGGTTACTACAAGTCCTTCTAGGGGTATAATGTTTCCCACGTGGTTAGTTGAGTTGGTGAGTGGTCCTACATTTACTGCAAAATCTTATCCAATGTATATACTGCACTCGTGGTTATAAACCGTCGGGAAATATCATCGGACAAAATTCCCGACGGTGGAAGTCATCTGAAAACGCCTTCGATAATTCGTCAGTAATTCCCGATGGTTGCGGACCATCGAATATCCGTCGGTACTTTCCGACGGACCGGTACCATCGCAAATCCGTCGGCATATTCCGACGGCATAATTAATCGCCAATCCGTCGGAAATTCCCGATAACTTTCCGACAGAAACAAATTTCCGACGAAATAGTCCCGACAGACTATTTTCGTCGGAAATTAGTCGAGAATTGGTTTTACCGATGTTTTTCCGGTGGATATGGCCATCGGAAATATGCTGTTTTCTTGTAGTGTTCACACGCTCGCCGGAGGGTTCTTCCCCGGTGGCAAACATCCTCTCCGGTAGTAGAGAGATTGAATCCTGAACACGTAAGGTGAATGGGTTCAGTGCATGTAACAAAAATCGATTACAATTGAAAAAAAAGCATGAAAACATAGAATTGTTACCATTTCAACATCGTCCATTTTTGACATCCTTTACGAATGTGATTGTACACTGTTCAAGTGAATAGTGCAATGGATGAACAAAGGGGATTTTTATCCTGAATAATAGATGGTTATAGATTTCAGGGGTTCGATATTTATGGAATCGTCGCATCAGTTCAGAAATAGTTACAAAATCGGAGAACATACCGAGTTAGATGATAGTGGTACTGTTCACGTGAACAGTACCAGTTGTAGAGAAATGTCAAATTTATCAGAAAAATAATCGATAACAGAACTGGACACGCGAGTAGCCAGAAATCGTCGGTTGGAAGAACAAAAGTTGAGGTTTTTTGGGTAGAGAAAGAGAGTAAAAAATGGTGAAAAAAAATTGTTGAAACATTTTGTCGAAATTTTTTGGTTCATTCATCATTAAAACACATGTAAAATTGTTCTAACAAACCTTTGCAAGCCTGTGTAAAATTTATTTTGCAAATTATTTTTAGGATGATAGTTTAATAAGAATAATATCAGTTTAACATTATTTGTAGTGTTTGGGTGGATCACAAATTAAGTGATTGTTTTGGCTAATGGGGTTCAAATACTCTAAAATAAATTTAACATAAATCTAAATTACATGGGCTTAAACCCAATTTGATACTAACGATTTGACTAATGTCGTGTGGGATGATAATGGTTTACACAGGTACGAAATAATTCATGTCGTTTTGTGAATTTTATTTATGGTTGATGTGTGTTTAAATATAGAGATAGCCTATTTGGAATATAAAAAATAAAAAATTTTGCCCTACACTAACTATTAGAATCTCTGAAGTACTTGAATATATTATTTTTTTACTAATACTTTAAAATAGTAATTTTTAAATTTTATTATAAGTTTGATACTCTAAACTTAAAATTTAAAAAACATAAATTATTTTACTATAAATAAATTATAAATAAAATTACAATATTATATTTAAGTTTTTTTTTAATTTAGAGTTTAATTTTATTTTATTAATAAGATGTTTTAAATAATTTTAATATTAAATTTGTGTTATTTTCAAAATTTTAAAATAGTGGTACTACATTTAGAAAAAAAATTTAATTATATTTTGTTAATTACCTTTTTTATAGCATGATTTATGTAATATAATTCTATAAATAATAGATTCCATTAAAATGCATAACTAAGATCAATATATTTCCTCAATTATTAAACACGAATATCGAGCAATCAAATAATACCTTTTAAATACTTAGCACTTGCTTTATATTTGCAATTTTTTTACTATTTAATCTCTGGCTAGATCAAGACAAATACCAGGATTTACGAGATAAATATGGACAAAATAGCAGATATAGGACATGTATCAAGTAATGGTTCCCATCTCTACATGTATGAAACGATATTAATTTAAACAGTTTTAATTTCCTGTAACGTTTTTCAAATATAT
This sequence comes from Pugionium cornutum, assembly GCA_018901935.1. Classification (NCBI taxonomy): domain Eukaryota; kingdom Viridiplantae; phylum Streptophyta; class Magnoliopsida; order Brassicales; family Brassicaceae; genus Pugionium; species Pugionium cornutum. The sequence goes on along the minus strand of CM032157.1, from coordinate 15,839,402 downwards.
CAAAATTAAATCTATATGTTACAGAAATTAATCCGTAATTAAAAGTACAGTTCATAGTATTTATCCATTATTTTTTCAAATATAATTCAAAATTATAGTTCACAAAATACAAGATACAACCATAAATAAAATATACAAAATCACATGACACATACAAGTTAGAAAATAAAGATACCTTATGTCGGGTCTAAGAATGTCAAAACCGAATATATAAATTCTGATATTCGGTTTAAATCTACTTAAACCGATCGGTTATTTCATAATATATAATAACGGAAAATTAACAAACCAAGATTATGGCATTGGTACTCTATTCTCCACTGAGACGAGGCATCCAATGTGGCAATGTTGTATTCGCCGGCCTAATTAGGGTTGTGACATTACTTTCTGATGTTTCCCTGTTAGTAATATATTAATTCACTCCATATAACAAGATACAAATTATGATGTGGTAATAGTATTGATTATTAACATTAATCAATGTTTATAAGATTCTACTTTGTGTGTTTAGTAAAAGTGTAATAGGTGTAATCTATACAGATAACAATGGAGATTTATGAATACCTCAAAGGCAAAGGTGGAAGAGGAGATATAGGCGGAGGTAGCGGACGCAGTGGTTCACATTGCGGCGTTGCCAAGGATCCTTGGTTAAGGTTTTGTGGCTCAATGTCTTCTCTTTGATAAGCCTGAAAAATTCAAAACTTAATTGTAGTTGATTTAACACTCAAACATATAGAAATGTATGTGATTGGGAGATTTATACTTTTAAAGGCTACATGAAATGTACATCTAATAGGAAATGACTTATATTCATATATAGTTAGAAGATTATGAATTTTGTTTCACCTTCTTTGTTAGTTGCTTCTTCAGTTCTTTTAGCTCCTTCTCCTGTGCCAACAAAGGAGAATTATGTCACACATCTATTAACTTAACTCGTTTGGAATTCAGTTATTTTAGTTTTAGAGTATAGTAATGTTCGTTCGTCAACCGTAATTTTTGTAACTGCGGCGGATTGTTTGTTTATTTAATACAATTACTTATAGTCAATTACAACGGTCAATCACAATAGTTAGACATTTGTCTTGCGTCGCAAATTTTTTTATCGCTAATTAAAATAGCGGTCCGATTAAAAATCTACGATCAACCGTGACAGTAACCACTGGCAGGAGACAAATGAATAACATATATCGTAATCGCAGTCGCAATATTAACCGCAACTATAGCCGCGAGCAAATGAGCAAAAATTATGTATTTGGAAAAGACAAACCCTAAACCCAATCTGATCAAACATATTTTTGCAGTCAATTTTCTAATTTGTTTCACATTTCGAAAATAGTCTATTTAAAAAAATATCTACAACGAATTATTATTTTTATAACTTACAATCCTTCGAAATTTAGGACCGACATTATATTTTCGTTTCATATTTTTTAAAACTAAGACGAATAGTTGTGAAAAGTCACATATTGCCCAAATATTATGTTCTATATAAACTCAACAGTGGAAAACCACAAGCAGCTCTCTAGTGTTAAGTGATACACAAAACCATAACAAATATCAAGTTTCTCCACATTTTATCAGAAAAAGATCAAGTTTCTCCAAATCAGAATATTACCTTTTTCTGAAGATGAGCTATGGACTCTACCATGAGCTGATTCTGTGCTCCCAAATCAAAACAATAGCTACAGAGTTAGATGAATTCATACACACACACACTATACATTATTAGACATGACATGCATGTTTGTGTACAAATGTCAATACAAAGACAAAAATATAATGTTATATGTATAATATAGATATAAAGAACCTTTCTAGAGCGAGTTTTCTTTAGTGAAGTATCAAGTTGCATCTCTAAACCCTGAAGCTCTCTGATACTAAGATTTTCCACCTCTTCTCCTTTTAAGTGCCTAATTATATAAAACAAAAAATAATTATTTTCAATATAAATAAGAAATGATATATTAAAATAACATCTTTTAAAAATTTTGTTCCAAAACTAACAACTTAAAATTAAATTTTAAAAATAACACAAATAATTATATAAAATGATTATTAAAATACTGAACTTTTGTGTTTCGTCCACTTAAATACCGAATTTTTTAATAAGCCAGTTAAACAACGATCTATAGTTAAATACACTGATTTATGTATACAATTAGTAAACATTAACACTAGAAGTAATACCGTTAAATTACTTATTTTTTATTTATTGTTGTCTAATTTTAGTTGGTTAAAATAAATAATACAGTTAAAGATGTTATTTTTGGTGTTAATATTGACTAATGACATGCTTAATCGGTATAATTAACTATAGATCTTTATTTAAATGACTCATTAAAAAATTTGGTATTTAAATTGCCCAAACGCAAAAGTTCAATATTTTAATAACCATTTTCCCCAAATATTTATGTAAAAATATCTATTTAATATAAATAAATTATGAATAAACTTAAAAAATTTATATTTGGATTTATTTTTTCAATTTATAATTTAATTTTTTTTATTAAAATATAGTTTTGATGTATTTTAATCTTAAATTTTTGTTATTATTGAAAATTTAAATTAATTATTATTTTTTGCACAAAAATTGAAAAGAGTAATATTCTAAAATATCACTTTTTAAAATTTATTTTCCAAATTTAGCACATTAAAAATAAAATTCCTAAAATAGCATAAATCATTATATAAAAATAATTATTTAACTCAAATAAACTATATATAAAATTAAAACATAATGTTTAGGTTCATTCTTTCCAATTTAAAGTTTAAATGTTTTCATTATAATGAGATTTTTAATTATTTTATTATTAAATTTATGGTATGTTTAGAAATTTAATTGAATAGTGCTATATTTAGAACAAAAACTTTAAATGGTGCTATTTTATATAATTGCCCAATTTAAAATATGTTATTTTAGATAATTGTCTTTTCATAAATGCAATTTAATAAATATTCAAGATCGTCTAAAACAATTTATAAAACAAATTAGTAGACCATATATTTTAACATCTATACACAAAAACTGCCCTCCGATTGTTTTTTGTGTGTAAAATTTAGATATGTATGTTAGTCATATATGCATTAATAAGTTTCTAACCTTACGTTTCTTTGCATAACATCAATCATCCTCAAGAGCTTTGAACATTCTGTTGAACATTCTCCCTACAAATTACAACAAGAATTAGGTAAACATTATATAATTAGTTAAAATTACGATAAACAATTATTCAGATTTTATATATTGATTGATATGCTTCAGAACCTGTGAATCCAAATTTGGTGTAGGAATATCTTGACCGGTGTACGAACATCTCTCATATCGATCAAGAATTCTCTCCATGCTATATATAAAACATCATTAAACTTGAATGAACATTTGATGTATATAATATTCAAGTACCAACATATATATTTAAGTTTAAACATTCAATAATCAATTCTTCACTTTATTTTCTAAACTATGTATTTTCTTTTCTTCTATCCATTTTTGGAATAGTGAAATTTAAAGTTATTTGTATCAAGCATATATTGTTGGGTACTATCCAAAACTTTAATCTACATTTTTCATAGCATTTTATACACTATTAATATACAGTATTTTTTCATTTATAATAACAGTTAAAAAATTAACCAAAATATTTTTTATCATCGATTTATACCACAAAACACCAATTTAACACCCAATTAACCTTATTGTAAAAACAAAGAGTTGATCTTGGATACCTATGTTTTTATTTTAATATAGAATTATATTTATTCAGTCATTATAATTAATTAATAATTGAGTAGATATAAATTAGATATGTACATAATTTATATCTTATTTAAAATAAATTTTTTAAAAAAATTTAATATTAATTATACAAATAAAATATAGAATAAAATAAGATTATACAAATAAATTTAAATTATCTATATCTTAGATATACAATATTATTAAATAGATAAAGAATTGTAAATTTGATAAATATTCAATTAATTCAAAATTTTTTTTTTAATATATTTGCTTTTTATATCAAAATATTACAAATTTATATATAACATATTGTTAAATATTTATCTAAAGTTATTTTCGTAAATACTCTAATAAAATATGTGTTATGTAATATTTATCTTAAAATATTATGATTGTGTGATAAATCAATGTGATACATTTGTAAATTACACGTTATTTTAAAAAAAGTTTGTTAAAATATTTATTAATTAATATGTTTGGGATTATGAATATCATTAATTATGAACAAGCTAGCAAATACAATTGTAGACAAGTATGTAGTTAGAAATGTAACAACATGGGTGAGTTTATATCTCATGTGAAGATCGAGGTTAGTCCTAGGTTCGACCGACAAAACAAAGCGCAAAGCTCCATGAAAAAGGCTTGTCATGCTTCCAATAACATTTTACTGTATTATCTTAAAGTTTTGTTATACACACAATACCACATGAATCTTACTTTCATATTTACTAATATTATAATCATGATTGAAACTTCACTCTTCCCATTTATAGTAGATTTAGTTTCTTTCTTTAGTATTTTTGTTTAGATTGAGATAAGTTCGTATATCAAAAATATGATAACTATTAGAATTTACATGATTCTAGGACATTTGGTAATTTTCGACATAATATCTCCTTGTATTTTTAATTGTTTTCTTTTGTCATTTTCCATTCTAATAATTGTGTAGATTATGTAAAATAACCAGACTATCCTGGATCATTTTTATAAAATAAAATATTTCGTATTTACTTATTTTTATATTAAATTTCCAGATAATGAATATATTTTAAATATATATATATATATCTAATATATTAATTGAAATTTTTTAAAAAAAAAACCTCAGTTGCACGTATGATTTATGTATCACGTTAACGTATCAAATTATCAAATTTTTAAGAAAAATATTACATAAAACATAATTTATTAGAGTATTTACAAAAATAGATTAGAAAAATATTTAACAATATAATATATGTAAATCCTTACTATTTCGAGATAAAAGATATTTAACATAAAAAATATTTTGACACAAAAAATAAATACAATGCATAAAAAATATTAGAGATTTGAAAATTAGTCAAAAATATAAAAAAGTTTGTTTTGATTGAATATTTATGATATCTACAATTTTTTATTTATTTAATAATATTATCTATTCAAGATAGAGATAATTTAATTTCATTAGTATAATCCAATTTTATTATCTATTCTTTTGTATTAAAATTTTTTAAAAAATTATTTGAAATAAAAAATAAATTATATATATTTTTAAATTTCATTTACTAAATAAATAATTAACTATAATATGTAAATATTTTTCAGGAGGGTAGGTCTAAATCTAACATTCTGTTATTACAAGAACATGTCTAGTTAAAACCCATCAGGCTTATTAGGTATTATAAATACTTTTTAGTCGTATATTTGAAATAAATAAAATGAACTTCAACCAAACCGGAACAGTAGCCAAACAATTATTTATTTATTTTTAAAAAAAAGCCAAATAATCCCACCTTTGAAAGTAGATCTACTCATTGATCCAAACCCTTTTGCTGTAAATCCAAAATTTATTTGTATAATTCATATCAGATTTGCTCTTAAACATTATGCAGATAACTCTTTTCCTATAAATCGGATTTTTCATATATATGGTTGAAGAAAAAAAACTCACACATAAATGAAAAATGACAGATCTCTGATTATTTGATGATTATATTCAACTTAATCATATATTCTAAAATAAAAATTGTTAAATCGTAGTCTTATTTCGTTTTACATAGACATAGTTAGCACATTCTTCCACTATATGTTTCTGTATAAATCATATAAAAAAAAGAACTATTATATCTCATAATTATATATGGTTTGATGAGATTATATATGATAATATTTCATTTTCTGTTCATCTTAACTCAGAGATGCAAGAACTAATACATATCAATCTCCAGTAGCTAACTGTTTCCCTAATATGTCAAAATTAACATGAAATATAAACTTATATATATGTGATTTTTAGAGAAAGAAGAAGTGATTATTGGATAAAAACAAAATTAATTAAGATAGGAAGAAATTTCGAACCTAGAACCTGCAGAATACTCAAAGAGTTTGCCTTTGGGGGAGAAGACAATCAAAGCAACATCAGCATCACATAACACTGAGATCTCTTGAGCTTTCTTGACCAAACCTGACCTTCGTTTGGAAAATGTCACTTGTCTCCTTATCTTATTCTCGATCCGCCGTAGTTGAACTCTTCCTCTTCCCATATTTCTTCAAAACTTTCTCAGATTTTTTTGGAAAATCAAAGAGAAAACCTTAGACAGAAAAAGAAGAAGAAAAACCCTAGATTCTCTCTCTCTTTCTATCTCTCTCTTAAAAAGAAAAGTAAGATGAGAAATAACGGGAAGATTAGATGTATGTAAGTTTCTATATACAATATTTTTATACACACAAAGCATATGGAAGAAAAAAGAGAAAGTATCAAATGATACAATTAGGGAAAGTGAAAACAAAATATTAGTATTGATGTCTATGTGTCCGAAATAGTCAATTATTATTAGTTAGTGAAGTAATTAACTAACAAAAAAATTCTTATTTTTTTTAATTGTACGGAGTTTGGATGGTGCTAATTCAATATAGAACATGTAATTGTCAAGATCAAAGTGTTCTACTAACAAATCTGTAATACTATTGGATCTTTTGACATATGAGTTAAAATATGATAATGGATAAGAAGATACATATTAAAGTATTAATAAAGAACTTGACCAATCACCAAGTTAAGCACCACATGATAAAAAATTAATTTAGTTTTAGGTTAAAGACAAAATTTTTGAAAACCCTTAAATAGAATTAAAAGAAAGGAGATTAAAAATATATATATATAAGGAAAAATCAAATAAAAGTTAAATATTGTTTTACGAATACTTATTCACATTTTCTTTTTATAAATGAAACATAAATCAAAGAGAATAAAAAATCCATAAACTTAAATAATACAGAGATTTTTGAGGCATAAGTAAGAACATGATTGAAAAATTGGATATTCTGTTAAATCTTTTTATTAAAATGTTTTTTTATCATTTTCAATAAAAGTTACTTTAAAGCAAAAAATGGGTTAAAATTAAAAACTTAACTGATGCACTTGGTAGAGCCACAGTCGCTGTGGTTAGAGAGGTCTCTAGATGGTAGGTTGCCTGATCCTGATTGTGATACACTACCTGGTTAGGAAAGGTAATTTCTCTAGGTTATTGGTCGTGTGTAGTGTTGATCGATGCTGAAGTGCTTCTGACCATGGGAAGGTTCAGATGCGGTATGGTTAGCCGCGGTCGCATGCAGTTCCATGTGGTCTTGATCGCAGGCCGAGCTGTCCATAACCACGGATTGAAACAATTGGTCATAACCACGGGCCGTGATATATGTTTTTTAATATTTCATGAGAACGGGCCATGAAATAAAACACTAAACAACTAGGCTTATATTCATATCATGCACCAAAATAAAATAATTGTTTAATATGTAGTTTTAGTTATAAAATATATTATAGTTATTCGTAAAATATTATTATTTTAAATTTGAAATTCGATTATATTTAATAAAAATATTGGTTATTATTTTTAATGTAATAGTATTTTCCGATTTGAATGATTGATGATTTTCTATGCAAAATACCTTTCACTTGTAAAATATTAGAAACAATATTTTTTACTTAAATAACAAATTACCCATAATTTAAAATATCAAATTTATAAATTATGGTAATTAAATAAATCTAATTTTATATAAATGATTAGTGATCATATTTTTTCTTTTAAATGTTCAAACAAAAATGATATAAAATATTATTTTTCGATACGAGTGACTATTAATTATTTATAAGTTTTCGTATGTATAACTTAATGAAATAAATATGATTATTTTTTTGAAATAAATAGTTATTGTTTATTAGTTTAATAAAATATATTGATTTTCTAACCAAATTAATAAGAATAACATATATTATAATTACTCTAATAACTCAAATTTATTTATATATTTATTTGAACTTATTTTGATGATAATACATGATACTTTCATAAATAACATGTTGGAATAATTTAAAAAAATATTTTTCAATTAATATATTAAATATTAGTAATAAAAGAAACTTAATTAATATAAAAATTACTAGTGAATCGCCTCACAGTAATAAAGTCTTCGGCTGAACTTGGAATACATCCAGAGGTGTATTTTATTTTATTGATATAATAGTTTAAATTTATGTATAATTTATTTAGAGTAAATAAGTATTTTTACATAACTATTTGTGTTATTTTTGAGATTTTAATTTTATTATGCTAAATTTAGAAGAAAAACTTTACAAATTACTATTTCAGGGTATTATTCAAAAAAAAAACTATTGCATTTTAATAAAAATTTTGACGATTAGAAAATCATCCAATATTATCGACAAATTTTTGATCGTCAGTTTTTAAAATCAATTATTTTAAAATCGTTAGAAATTCTATTAGAAAATTATGAGAAAATAAAATTTCATTGAAATATCATAGAAATTAAAAAAATAATTAATCATTTATAAATATAATTGATCATTAAATTTCAGAATTAAAATATTATTTTTTACATTATGCTAACCACCATTGTTAATGAAATTAAACTCTAAATGCATCAATTTATCAGTTTTGATCTATAAATGCATCAATCAAATCATTTTTGAACTCTAACTTTTTATTCAACATTTTTTCTAAATTTCTCTCCAATCATCAAATGATGTTTTCAAGTATGAAAATTTGCAAATGTTTATCACTTTTGTACAAAACAAAGTTGTATAAATGGATATTGGTAATATTTGAAACTAGAGATCCTTATTCAACAGGAAAATCGAAATCTAAAATATTGTTTTGGATATGATTTTCTCACAGAGTGTATAATTCTTGAGAAATATAATTTGGATTTATATTTTGTTTCAAACCTCATTCTTATGTGACGAACGAGTCAATATTCTTGAAATCTCGAAAGACTTGCCAACTAGTTTGGCAGATTATTACCAAATATTTTTCTTTTTCTGTTGTCATTCATATAATAATAATAATAAAAAAAGTTTCCATAGGTTGTCCATCCTGAAATTTCCTACCTCATGAACAATTAAATACGGAGTTCTTCCTTATAAATTACCAAAAAGATAAACGTACTTTAATAATATTAAGAAGTCAATCAATTATTTAAATTTTTTCTCATTTGCCTTTTATTTTATATAAATCAAATTATTAGTATTGAATTATCATTCGGACCTGTTAAAGAAAAATTATGTATTGATATATATATATATATATATATATTGTAAAAACTTAAAAATTTGTAATATTAGTTTATATATATATATATATATTAATAATTATCAGATAAATATTTCTCAGCAATTTCGTGACCACCGTATTCTATTTTTTGGGTTTGTTTTTTGTCATTCATTTTTATTTTCATGTCCATGATTATAGGAATTGTGAAGTTCTTATATTGAACTCTTTTTCATTGTTGTATATTGCTCTTAAAAGGGTACAAACAAAATTTCGAGATTTTTTTTAATTCTTCATATACTTGCGTAAACGAGGATTTTCAAACAAATGTGTTTGTGGAAGTGATGTTATAATCTTGGAATCAAATACAACTAAATATCTCAGATGCCATTTCTTCTGTTGTGCAACTTCTCGAGATGTAAATTGTTGTGAACTGTATTTGAGTATATGAATACTTTAATGTTGAATTATGTTGCTTTGGTTGAGTATGTGAGGATTGTAGTGTTGAATTGCATTCAAGTGCTTCACTTCAAAGATTTAGCAAAATTATTCAAATTGTCATTGCAACATGAATAAATCTTGAAGAAGGCACAAGCCCATGCCATTTGGTTTGGTCTAGTGCATTGCAATGAGTAAAATGTACCTTGATTTTACTGCCTTTTAACGCTTTCAAACTATCAGCAACAATCACTTGACGTATAACTCCTTTCTATCTTCCAAAATAGGCATTGAAGCTTTATATCCATGTTGTTTTTTCCAATTATGTAAAATGTGTTTGGTGGTATATACATGGGATTCTCAACTTTTGAAAGGTGAATTTCTACTGCATCCAATATACTCTCTAAAAGAAAACAAATTAGAGTTCATTTTAGCATGAAAAAAGTTGTAAAGATGGGTCTAAAAACAAACATGATGTTTTTGAAATACAAGAGTTATGTTTCCTCCATTACCAAATTCTAAGCCTATCTTAATATGCTAGACAAACCATCCCAATAGTCATTATTCTCAACTTCTATAAAACCTACACAATAGAAAATATTCTATTTTCCCCATCCCTACCAATCGAAGGCAACAACACTCTTTTAAAATTTCATTCCATATAAAGATTAGAGAACCGTTGTAGGTTTTGCAGTGTTGGACCGTTGGACCGAGAATGTTTTCAATAAACATTGTAGACTCCAATTAGATTGAAAATTTAGGATGGATTGTTTCATATCTTGCAAACTGGCTTTCATAATTAGCTTTCTTTGTACAACAAGTTTTGTCTTCACTTTCTTGCAGTAGTCTTTAGTAACAGTTCAAGTTATACTTCATTTTTAATATCTTCGACCACTTTTTATTGTAAATTTAGGATTTCTCCTCAATTTTTTTAATTCAAAAACTGATTTTTGGTTTCTCAAATTTGAAAGAATTTTTTTGCATAAAAACAATAGAAAAATATAAACAAATGGATTATAAGATTTGCATGTAAATATAAAAAATGATAAATCAACGAGATTAAAAATAAGAAAAGCTAACTTAAGCAAACAAAACTTGTTGAAGAAATTGGAGAAAATAAGTCACATTCTTCCTAAAAATATATATTTAAAATCAATTATATTTCGATCTTGAAGGATTGACAATCTGTTTTTCATATTTGAACATTTTGCATGATCCATATTAAAATTTTCATTTTCATGTGAAGTATTTATACAATCATTTGCATTAAGACATATCCAACAATATCTGATTGCTGGATTCTAATGTTTTTCATTATTTATTAATAAGACACTTAGATAACCTTATATTCTTATAACCATGGAAACAATGTATGTTATAAAAACTGAATTTCAAAGTTTTAAAATGCTTGTGATCATTTTACCAAAAATTTTGGAAATTCTTTTAATCATTTATGAAAAAATTGTATAAGATTCTAGAAATATCACGAATTTATGATAATTTTAATAAAGTAGTGCTTTGCAAAACCAATACCTACCAATAATAGTTTAAAATGACAATATACTTTCCAAAATGTCAAGATAATAGTATTTTTATAAGTGTTTCTTTTGTACTACCTCGTCGCCCCTAAATTATTAAAGTGAAAGTGACTTTAATTAAAAATTTTACCTTGTTAATATATATATATATATATATATATATATATATATATATCAATAAATTATTTTCTGATGACGGAATGATAATATGTATTTCAAATTATATTGGTTTTATATATAAGAGTTTTTTTCTTTAGCATACATTTATTTTTATCAGTAAATACAAATATCACTACATATTATTGGAATATCATCCAAATGAATCTAAAATAAATAAATTAACTTGCAAAAATTATCATTTTTCGTCTTGCAAATTATGGTCTTACGTTAATGAAAATCTAATAATACCAAAGTGATTTGTAATTTGTAAAATCTAATAATATCAGTGAGTAAATTAGCTTTTGCAATGTCAAGAAATTCAACATACCAATATGATCTCTTACCAAACATAAAGTAAACAAATCTTCCAAATGTGATTCGCCATTCTTAAAACTAATTTCTGTTTGATAAAACTTTTTATAACTCTCCTTAATTTCAACTGAAAATATAGTTTTATGGAGCACTGATTTTCTGAAAAATAAAAAAATATTTTCTAAAATAATACATTTTTAAATTTTTGTTAAAAAATAGCATTATTAATTTAAATTTTTAAAAAATAGTCCAAAATTTAAAACTACATTTTAATAGAAAATATTAAACCATAAATTGGAAAAAATGAAGTAAAAAATATAATGTTTTAAGTTTATGCATAATATATTTAGAATAAAAAGATATTTTTACATATTTATTTGTGATATTTTGGAATTTTAATTTTAACATGGTAAATTTGGAACAAAAAATGGTAGTACTAATTAAAATTTAATGGATATTGATATAATTGGATTCGCAAATAATTAGATATCGACCACTTACTGTAACCAACAAAACAAAAATTCACATGAAAAATATATTTGAAGCTTTATTTAGAGAGAAAGAAGCTTTGTTATGTCAGAATATATAATTACAAGATGATTTTTAAAAACACATATTTTTATTACGTAATTACATCTCACCGGAAAAGCATTTGTAATTACATTACTAAAGAATAAGTGTTTCTAACTCTAAAAGATAGAAAAACTACGAAAATTAGGGCTTACTGTTTTTTTCTTCTTCAAGTTTTACCACAGATATTTTTTGTAATAAAACTTCCTAAAAAGACATTTTTTATTAATAAAAAGAAAAGATTCTAAAAAATTGAGAGCATATAACCTAATGTTTCATGTTACAGTTTCGAACCTACATTAATGGTTAGTTCAGTAAATTTTTTTTATCTTTCACATACCTTTTTTACTATGAAATGAAAGAAAACTAATTATCTAAACTTTAGTTTATCAAAATTGTCGGTTTTAATAGTCATATATATATATATATATAAGACATTCGTTTAAAATAATATTTTTTCAAATTTTTGTTTCAATGTAACCGTAATCATTTAAATTTTTAAAATAACACAAATTTAATATTAAAATAATTTAAAAACATTTTCTAATAAAAGAAGTTTAAACACTAAATTAGAAAAAATAAATCAAAAATATTATGTTTTAATTTATATATAGTTTATTTAAAATAAATAATTATTTTTATATAGTAATTTATGTTATTTTAAAAAATTTATTTTTAATGTATTAGATTTGGAAAATAAATTTAAAAATATACTATTTTAAAGTATTATCATATATATATATACAATTTATTCCGTTAAAAATTCATTAATGTATAATAATAAATTTGATCTGTTGACCTATCATTTTTCTTGGTCTTGGCCAAATGCATAATATCTAAAAAATGTAATTTCTCTATAGTTCTATGGAAATTTCGAACTCGGTAACAAAGAGTCAACATCTTTCCGAAGAAAATCTTTGTTTACTAAATGACAGATCCACGCAGGATACAATTTATAAGAATGATAATTGTTCAGATAGAAGACTAGTGGATTAGACTACGGTATATTGCCTAATAATTTATGTTAATGTTGTTTTTTTGTTTTCTTTTGTTGTGTTAATAACTATATTTGTTTGTCTATCATAAAAAGTTATAATTGTGATTAAACGGTATTCGTTAGTCTTTTTCAACTTCCTGCGATCAATTGTATCGATTGATCACAACCATCTGCGATAGAAAATTTAAACGTTCGGAAATTTTTTTTACGATTGCTCCTATAAAAAATTAAAATATTTATAAATTATATAAAAATGCCATTAACTCTATTGATATTATCGCAACAGTAAGAAAACAAACAAATTTGCGACTGCGGCTTACAGTCAATTGCTATAATTATAAAATAAACAATAATTTATTGTATATTGTGGTAGCATCTCATCTCAGGCCATAGTGGCAAACTCCTGTGAAAACAAACGAAGATCACTAATGTAAAATCATACCAGGAAAATGTTTAAAATACCTTTGAAAATATACCCTCTGCATAGATTTGACAAAACTAGGTACGGAGGTGGTAAATTGGTAATTGACCTAGCAAAATGAATATTTAAATACCTACGTTAATATTTTATAGAAAAATACTTTAGCATACCCCAAAACAAATCTTATTACAAATATATCACAATAGTTTTATTTTACCAAAAATACAAAAATTTTTAATAATAAATTTTAAAGGTTTATAATATAAACTAATTTAGTCTGAGTTTGATATTTTGATTTAATATTTTTTTTTGGTTTACAATATAATTGTTAGGGTTTAGAATGTACTTTTTAGGTTTATAATATATCTTTTAGGATTTAAAGTTTAAATTTAGGTTCATGCATATTTAGAAAGAAACTTATTAATATTTTAGAAAAATATAAGTATTAATGTTATTTTTGAAAGAAAACATTTTTCATAGTATTTTTTTGCGAATTGTACTATATTATATATATGAATGCATGGACTATATATATATATAAATAAATGTTACATTTATATATATGAATAAATGTAAGTGACTAAGTGAATGTACATATATTCCAGAAATTGTGGTCCATTACATATTAAAAATAAGTTTGGGTTAATGGGATTTAGTACTAGATTAGTAATAAAACTTGAGCGCATTAGACCTTTTATGGGTTCACATTCAAATGTGGTCCAATGCAATGCGAATATAATATTAAGTAGTCACTTTGTTTGGTTTAAAACAAATTCATATATTAAGTAAAAAATGTGTACTATATTACCAACTTATGTATTGAAGATTATGGGGACCATATATAATGCATAAATTAGGCTTCCAAATTGTACTAAACCCTAATATTCAAATCTCACGCTAAGCTGTCAAAGGTTTGGGACCATCCGATTTCACGGTTGAAGTAATAAAAAGTTCAAAAGATAACATTGTTTTATCATAAAAACAAAACAAGAAAAGTAGTAAACATCCGATCTTGAGTTTAACTAGACCACAAACAAAAAAGAAAAAAACCCATTAACAAAATATTGACAGGATTTGAACTATTATAATAAAAATATTTTCAAAATAAGAACCAATTTTTTTATATTATTATTGAGAGCCGCAAGCACAAACTTGTCATGTTTGGCTTCAGATCCGGCTCTGCATCTAATCATAAAATACAATACGATTTTGATTTTTCAATAGTGGGATTATAAGACATGGTTTACTAGGATGATGGAGATGACATGCTCCTTGGGAACAAATGTGTATAAGTATATATATATAATAAAAATATTAATGTAAGTGTATATATATTTGAAGAATTAAGTAGATGTGGTACCACAAATGTAGGCCAAAGGGGAACTCTTACATAATGTTGCAATTCCGAAGACAAGTTTTTATATTTCAATTGACCCTTTGATGAGATTTAGGGACATAGCTTTTTTATTCCCAACACTCACTAATCTCTATACATATAAGTTTTTTTCTTTCATGGGTTAATACCAAAAATATGTAAATCTCTATGCAGACTTACCTACATATTTGTAACGAGTTTTTGAAATAATAGGCAATATTTTTTAAATTAAAAATGAACATATTAATCCTAAACCCTAAAAACTAATTCATAAGCATAGATCTAAGGGCAATTATTTAAAATATCACTATTTCAATTTTTTTTCCAAATATATTATTAATCATTTAAATTTCTAAAAATAAAACAAATTTAATACTAAAATAAGAAAAATTTCATATTAATAAAAAAAATTTAAACCCTAAATTAGAAAAAATAAACCCAAACATTACGTTTTAGTTTTATATATAACTTATTTGAGGTAAATAATTATTTTTACATAATAATTTGTGTTATTTTAGAAATTTTACTTTTAATGTGATAGATTTAGAACATAAACTTAAAAAAAAATGCTATTTTATAGTATTAATCTAAATCATAAACACAAGAAATACTTGGTTATTTTTGTAAAACCATAAACACACATGTAGGAAAATAAACACAATACTTATTATGGGTAAAAACACTGTGATCAATGGACCAACCGAACTAATTAAATAGTAATACTTTAAAGTAGTATATTTAAAAAAAATATATTTAAATCTAGCACTATAAAATTAAAACTTTAAAAATAGCATAAAATAATTATGTATAAATATTTATATATTTTAAATAAATTATACATAAATTTAAAATATTATATTTAGGTTTTTTAATTTAGGGCTTAATTTTTTTATTAACAAATTTTTTTTAATGTATTTCAATCTTAAATTTTTGTTATTATTGAAAATTTAAACTAATGATGAAATTTAGAACAAAATTTTTTAAAAATACTGTTGTTTTAGAGAATTTAACTTTAATTAAAAGCATTACAACTTTTTAATAACAGAAAATATTCTAGAAAAAAATATACTATTTATAAAATAACTAAAGAAGAGAAGATTCTTAAATCCAATTAAAGAAAGAGATAGTTGAGGATTAGGGAAGATGCTATACATATAACTGGACACCATTCTTGATTCTTGCATGCTCCAATACACACCACTAACTTCTTCTTTTTCATTTTTTTTCCTTTTTGAGCATCTATTACAATTATTATGCATCAAACCCTATTTTGGAAATTAGATTGGTTACTATATTCAAGTGGTTAGTATAATCACCAAAAAAAACTATTATCAAACTTACAATATTATGTATCAACATCCAGCTAAGATAATTAACGACTGTTGTTATAAAAAGGTTAATCTTATACAAAATTAATGGATATCCATTTTGATTATTTTAGTAGTTACTTCACATACATAAGTATGATGTCAATGAAATAGCCATTTTCCCAAACAAAGTTAATCTTTTTTCTTTGATCTCATCATTTGTTTTCTTTCCTCTAAGAGACATAACTAATACAACAAAGATATATTTTGATTTTAATATTATTTACAATTTCACAATTGAAGCTAGGATTTAGTTTATGTTTAATATCATCTAGATTAAATTATATATGGAATTGAAATTCGTGCCACCTTATTTCTATGGAAATTCAAGTCTCTTCAAATATATGGTCTATTTTGGTGTACTCCAATTTGTGGTATGCTTTGCCTTGTCAAATCTATGGTATTCTGCCTCCTCAAATCTATAGAATGTCATTTTTCCAATTTTTTGTTTAAATTATGTTTCATTACATTCAATGATCTTAAGTTTTTTTTTATCATGTTTCTTTGATAGCAAAAAATATATTTATTAAAATTATAGTTAAAAAATTATTTTATTATCTATATTGATATGTCATAGGCGTACTGCATATAAATGTGAATGAACGTCTTAAAACCATGAATCAATAAAATTGATATTTGATAAAAAAATAAAATCAAATTCATAATATTTTGCTCCAACACATATGATGGTTTATAAGATAGATATATCATGAGAAAAAGATTTTGCAAATCTTTTACAATTATTACTAAAATATATGTCTATGTGATTTTACCTAAAAACACATATAAATGGTTGAATTTCTGAGTCATAATTATAAAGGTATTTGTGAAAATAGTTATATATTGTCTAGATTCGCTTTAAAGAAGTTGTTATGTGGAAAATTATAAAGTATTAATATATGATCGAAAAAGGGCAAATGTCTAAAATAGCACATTTCTAAGTTTTTGTTCCAAAATAGTATCATTAGTTTAAATTTCCAATAATAGTACAAATTTAAGATTAAAATACAGTAAACCTATATTTTAATAGAAAAAATTAAACCCTAAATTGGAAATAATGAACCCAAATACAATACTTTAAATTTATGTATAATTTATTTAGAATAAATAAGTATTTTCACATAAATATTTGTGCTATTTTTGGGAATTTAATTTTATAATGCTAAATTTGGAAGAAAAACTTTAAAAGGTGCTATTTTAGAGTATTACTCATCAAAAAACTCTTCAAATATTTTCATTTTAGAAATATAAACTTACAACAACAGTACCACATAAAAAGATTCCATCAGGCTGTACAAAATAATAAATTTACAATGATAAACCATCAAACTAGTTCAACTGGATCGACTATATATAATCAAAGTTATTGGCAAGAGAGTGGACAAAAGTTCATAAGAGGTCGTTGTTAATTTGATAACAACCAATCATCTTCAATTGTCAAAATCGGAGCTGGTTCAATTCAAATGGGTACGGTTTAGCTAAAATAGGATTGATTAGTAAAATCAATTGGTCTATTACGGTTATTTAACTTGTATCGGACTTACTCAGTATATAAGAGTAAGTCAGCTAGGGTTTTGGGTTGCGCAATCGACATTCTCTTCTTCATTTTTCTCTCTTGATTCTTTTTGCTATTCTCTCTGGTTTTACGGGAGATGGGGCAGATGCATGTAGTGAGGGAGGTGAGTTCGGTGAGATTTGGTTCATAAGAGGTTATCAGGTTGTCGTATTCTCTTTGTACTCTTATATCTTTTGAACTCGGATTTAGTGGATTGTTTGTGCTGTCAAACCCATCTCACATCGAGATATGAACTGGTTAAATCCTGTTTCTTTTTTATGTTTATTATCCTTTCGATAATTGTTTACAATTCTTTAGTCTTGCGGTTTAAGATCTTAAGATCTAACAAAGTTTCTTAAGTCTTTGAGATCGTGGTTAAGTGTTGCATAGATCTTTACAAAGTGGTATGAGAGCCGAGGTGGAGTTAGCAACATGACGAATGCAAGAATCGAAGTTGATCGCTTTGACGGGAAATGGGATTTCTCGTTATGGAAGCGACGGATGTTAGCTCATCTGAGTGTTCTTGGTTTAAAAGATGCTTTGATCGATGTGGCTCGAGCCCCAGTAAGAGAGGAGGAGGAGACTGAAACTGAAAAACAGAAGCGTTTGGAGTAAGAGATTGCCAGATCTGAGAGGTGCGAGAAAGCAATGAACCTGATATTCCTGAATGTTGGTGATCATGTGCTGAGGAAATTGGATGCATGTACCACTACCGCATCTACTTGGTCAACACTTGAAAGGTTGTATCTATCCAAGTCTTTACCTAATCGTATTTTCCTTCAGCATAAATTTTATAGTTTCAAGATGATAGAATCCCAATCAATTGATGAAAATATTGACGATTTTTTAAAGATAGTATCAGATTTAAACAGTGTCAATGTTTCTATTTCAGATGAGTTTCATGCGATCTTGCTACTGAGCTCATTGCCCTCTCAATACAACCACTTGAAGGAGACATTAAAGTATGGTCGTGAGACCTTGTCTCTGGAACAGGTTGCTAGAGCAGCAAGATCCAGGGAAATGGAATTGAAGGAAGTGAATGGATCTCAAAAGGGTGGTGAGGTTTATATTGCTAGGGGTAGGTATGAGAAAAAAGAGGTCAATTACAAACGGGGAAAGACTACATCAAGGTCTAAGTCTGGATCTAGGGTAACTTGCTGGTATTGTAAGAAAGAGGGTCATATTAAGAAGATTGCTTTGCTAGGAAAAAGAAATATGAGAATGAGGATAGGGGAGAGGCTGCTGTAATGATAGATGAAATCCAGGAAATAGATGCCCTCACTATTTCTGAATAGAATACTCATGAAAGGTGGATTATAGATTCAGGGTGTTCTTATCATATGGCGTTTAAGAGAGAATGGTTTGATGAGTTCAAAGAAATACCAGGAGGACAGGTACATCTAGCTGACAATAGGTCTGTATCAGTTCAAGGGATTGGGTCTATTAGAGTCAATACCAAAGATGGAACCATTAAGCAGCTAATAAATGTCAGGTATGTTCCATCACTCAAAAGGAATTTAATTTTAGTAAGCACTCTAGATTTGCAGGGTTTCAGGAATGAAGAGGGAAATGGTAAGACTAAATTTTACAAGAATGGTAAGTTGGCACTTCAAGGTATGTTGTTTGGTAGTCTATATCTTCTTGATGGTGAAACTGAATTACATGTGGTGAATATTGTTGAAAATAAGGATGATACTGCTCTATGGCATAGTAGATTAGGTCATATAAGTATTAAAAACCTTAAGATCTTAGCTGAAAAAGGTTTATTGGATAGTAAGAAAATTAGCAATCTTGAATTTTGCAAGAGTTGTATAATGGGAAAAGATAAGAGGTTGAGTTTTAGTATTGGAAAGCATAATACGGATGAAGTCCTTAGATATGTTCATGCAGATTTGTGGGGTTCTCAAAATGTACATATGTCTCTATCTAGGAAGCAATATTTTCTGTCAATAATAGATTATTATTCTAGGAAGATTTGGATTTATTTCTTAGCTCTTAAGAGTGAAGCCTTTAGTAAGTTCTGTGAGTGGAAACTTGTAGTTGAAAACCAAGTAAATAAAAAGGTTAGGTACCTTAGGACAGATAATGGTTTAGACTTTTGTAATAAGGAGTTTGATGACTTCTGTAAGAGCCATGGGATAGAGAAACATAGGACATATGCTTATACTCCTCAACAAAATGGAGTTGTTGAGCGTATGAATATAACCATAATGGAGAAAGTTAGGTGTTTTCTAAATGAATCTGGTCTAGATGAAAGGTTCTGGGTTGAAGCTGTTGCTACAGCGGTGTACCTTATTAATAGATCTCCATCATCGGCAAATGATGGAAATGTACCAGAATAAATCCGGTTAGGAAAGGAACTAGGGTATTCACATTTAAGGAGATTTGGGTCTATTGTGTAAGTTCATATAGATCAAGGGAAGTTGAAACCCAGAGCCCTTAAAGGTGTCTTCATAGGTTATCCCGAGAGAATTAAAGGGTATAAGGTTTGGTTAATTGAGGATAAGAAATGTGTAATAAGTCGAAATGATGTATTCACTGAAAATATCCTTTATAAAGATTATCTGCGTGAGAAAGGTGTTGTTGTAGAAAACAGAAATGCAGGTATAGATTCACGGATTGAGGTAGAGCTCAAAGAGTCTGAGGTTGATCAACAAAATGTGAATCCACAAAATGAGGAGGAGATTGAACCTCAAGGTGGAGAACCTGAGACGAATCCTGATGATGAGGAGGAATCAGAAGAAGATCAAGACGACCTCGGAAACTACTTGTTAGCCAGAGATCGTGTGAGAAGTACTATTCATCAACCCTCCAGGTATGCTAATGACAACTTGTTAGTTTTTGCCTTATCAGTTGTTGAGGATTTCAGGTATGAAGATCCAAAAGATTTCCAAGAAGCCTATGCAAGCAACAACTGGAATAAATGGAAAGAGGCCATGGACGATGAAATGCGATCTCTTGATAAGAACCACACATGGGATTTGGTAAGAAAACCAGTAAACCAGAAAGTTATAGGTTGTAGATGGGTTTTGACTAGGAAGCCAAGAATCCGAGGGGTTGAAAAACCTAGGTTTAAAGTTAGGTTGGTAGCTAAAGGTTACTCTCAAAGGGATGATATTGATTATTAAGAGATATTCTTGTCGGTTGTAAAGCATGTGTCAATAAGAATATTGATGTCTCTAGTGGTTAATCTGAACTTAGAGCTAGAACAGTTAGATGTAAAAACGGTGTTTTTACATGGTAATATTGAAGAAGAAATTTTTATGAGTCAGCCAGAAGGGTATGAGGTAAAAGAAAAGGAGGATTGCGTATGTCATCTTAGGAAATCCTTGTATGGCTTCAAACAAGCTACTAGGCAGTGGAATAAATATTTTGATCAGTTTATGGTTAAGCATAGTTTTGTGAAGAGTAATTTCAACCACTGTGTATATATTAAGGAGTTTATAAAGGGATAGTTCATTTACCTACTTCTCTATGCAGACGATATGTTAATTGCGTCTAGAAGTAGAGTTGATATTAAGAAAATCAAAGGGTTATTGAATAGTGAGTTTGAGATGAAGGATCTCGGGCAGCTAAAAGAATTTTAGGTATTGATATAGAGAGAGATCGTGAAAGTTGAGTTCTTATATTGTCTCAGACAGCATACAATAAGAAAATTCTGAGGTTATTCAATATGGAAATGCTAAAACAGTGCCAACTCCAATCGGTGCCCATTTCAGAGTTGCTTCAATTCAGGATGATGAAGAAGGAGCTAGGGATGTTCCTTATTGTAATGCGGTAGGTAGCATTATGTATCTAATGATAGGAACTAGACCGGATGTAGCATATGCGATAGGTCTTATGAGTCGATTCATGAGTAATACAGGAATACTTCACTGGAAGACAATTCAGTGGATCCTAAAGTATATTAAAGGAACTCAAGATAAAGGTTTAGTCTTTACAAAGACTTCACATATTAGAGTAGAAGGATACTCTGTTTCAGATTATGCGGCAGATTTAGATAGGAAAAGGTATATAACTCGGTATGTTTTCACGGTTGGTGGAAATACAATTATCTGGAAATCTAATTTGTAGCATGTGGTTGCTCTCTCAACAACCAAAGCTGAGTATATGGCTTTAGGAGAAGCTGTTAAGGAAGAAATTTGGCTTAAGGGTTTAGTCGAAGAGTTATGATTCAAATAGTTGGTTGTGATAGTTTGGTGTGAATCGCAGAGTGCGATTTGTCTTTAGAAGAATAATAAATTCCATGAAAGGACAAAACACATAGCTGTGAAATATCACTTCATAAGGGATATAATTCAACAAGGAATTATTCAGATTCAGAAAATTCCAACATCAAGGAATCCAGCGGATATGCTTACAAAGGTTATCCCTGTATTGAAGTTTGAGCAGGCATTAGCTCTGCTCAAAGTGACCAGGTGAATGTAGCATGGTCATGCTTGGCAGTACATTAAGCAAAGGAACCACTGAAGAAAGGAAACAAAAGATGCTGGTTGTCAAGGTGGAGATTGTTAATTTGGTGACAACCAATCATCTTCAATTGTCAAAACCAGAGCTGGTTCAAATCAAGTGGGTACGGTTTAGCTAAAATAGGATTGGTTAATGAAATCAATTGGTCTATTGTGGTTATTTAACTTGTACCAGACTTATTCAGTATATAAGAGTAAGTTAGCTAGGGTTTTGGGTAGCCCAGTCGACATTCTCTTCTTCATTTTTCTCTATCTATTCTTCTTGCTATTCTCTCTTGTTTTACGGGAGATGGGGCAGATGCATGTGGTGAGGGAGGTGAGTTCGGTAAGAGTTGGTTCATAGGAGGTTATTAGGTTGTGATATTCTCTTTGTACTCTTATATCTTTTGAACTCGAATTATAGTGGATTGCTTGTACCATCAAGCCCAGACGTAGGGTCTCACATTGGAACTTGAACTGGTTAAATCGTGTCTGTTTTTTACGTTTATTATCTTTTCGATAATTGTTTATGATTCTTTAGTCTTGCGGTTTAAGATCTTGAGATCTAACAAAGTTTCTTGAGTCTTTGAGATCGTGGTTAAGTGTTGCATAGATCCTTACAGTCGCAGCCAAAGACGAGGTCAAAGTCGAAGAAGAAGAAATGACATAAATGATATTGGTCGAGACATATCTACTATATATTAAAAGAGAAGCATTGAGAGTGAAAATTGCTTAGGTGTCATCACTATATTCATTCTCAACAATTTTACTAATTAATTTAATTTCAAATATAAATTATTTATTTTATTATCTAAACATCTTAATTAGATAACTTAATTATAGAACTTAATGAGTTTCCAAACACTATTTAATTTTCAAATATACGAAGATTCAAAAATTAGGAAATTTTGAGTTAGTAAATTATACATTTAATTACTCGCCAATTTTAAAAATAGAAATTTTTTTTACATAAATAATTAATTATTGTACACATATATAACGAAAGTAAATATGTCGAATTTTTATAGATATAGAAACTTCATTAACACTATTTAATTCCATTTTATATTATATGCAACTTTACTTTTAACTCAATAATTAAAATCAATATATTATAGTAATAATTGTTTTATAGAAATATATATATATATATATAGTGTAATAATATATTCGGCATATCTAAATCACAAATCATATACAAATTATATCACTCAATTTTTTTTGTTTCCAAACACAATCAATATATTTGCAAATAAAATTTTATATTATATAAGTTGTTTGTAATATTAAATTTAAATAACTAATAATTATTTTTTAGTATGACGACTCTATATATAAGTAGATTCTATAACATAACAAAATTAATTAAAACTACTAATTTTATTAATTTAATTTAAAACATGTCTCAAACATTTTACTAAAAAATTTATAAATGTATGTTTGATTAACGTATCGCATAAACAACGATAAAATAATATAATTTGAAATAATCAATTTTTTGTATCCAAACACAATCAATATATTTGCAAATAAAATTGTATATTATATAAGTTGTTTGTAATATTAAATTTGAATAACTAATAATTATTTTTAGTATGACTACTCTATATATAAATAGATTCTATAACATAAAAAAATTAATTAAAACTACTAATTTTATTAATTTAATTTAAAACATGTTTTAAATATTTTACTAAAAAATTTATAAATATATGTTTGATTAACGTATCGCAAAAACAATGATAAAATAATATAATTCGAAACACTCAATTTTTTTTGTTTCCAAACACAATTAATATATTTACAAATAAAATTGTATATTATATAAGTTGTTTGTAATATTAAATTTGAATAACTAATAATTATTTTTAGTATGACTATTCTATATATAAGTAGATTCTATAACATAAAAAAATTAATTAAAACTACTAATTTTATTAATTTAATTTAAAATATGTTTCAAATATTTTACTAAAAAATTTATAAATGTATGTTTGATTAACATATCGCAAAAACAACGATAAAATAATACAATATTATTTGAATAATATATAATAATAGTTATATCATTCTTTTTATAATATATATATAATATTTTAAATTAAAATATATTTATAATTTTTTCATTCAAATAATAAAAATTTTTAAAATATTAATTTTAATATGTGCATAACACATGTAGTATTCTAGTGATATATTAAAGCACATTGGACATGTATGTATGACACGATAAAAGATTTTACTTGTTCATTACCAAGAAGACCAAAAGGCTAGAAAAGAATTGGTATTACAAATCTGGACCTAATTTTGATGGCTTAAGTTATGATACTCTTCTTGATTTTACAACTTTTCTTAATGACCCTAAGGAATAAAAAAAAAATAAAGCGACTAAAATCGATGTGGTAATATATGAACCCATGGAATACCAAAAAAAATCTTGATGTAGAATTTAATAATTAGTATCACAGGATTTTGTGTTAAAAATTTGTTAAAATGGTTTTTGTAATGTAAAATAACTTATTGTTTATGACTTTGATCACTAAACATATTTTTTATTTTTTATGAAGACAATTTATTATTTAAGATCTTGTTCAATAAACATATCTTTTAAGCACAAGAAGATATCAAAATTTGAGATTCAGAATGGAGACATTTGTCTGAGACCAATGTCGTGATGTATACAATATTAAAGATAAATATTATTTCTCCTTTCTCAGAATAATGAATTCTTTAGAAGCGTGAAAACCATATCTATTAATTTTTGAAAATTTTTGGTATTACAAATCTGGACCTAATTTTGATTTTTGAAAATTAAATTTTTAGTGTAAAATCAATGACATGCTATATTCTCTTAATTACGACTAATAGAAATTTTTAAAGTTTTAAACTATCCACTAATATCGGTATCAAACAAAATTATAAGTAAATGTGGCACTGCATATCTTTAGCAGTATATATGTGCAGAAACATGAATTGGAAAAGTTCCAAATGTCATCTTTGAGATCATATTGCACAAAAATTACTATGATATAATCATATGTTACAGTAAGCCTGACATTTACTACTATATTCAAAATATGGAACAAAATACTTGGCCACACTAGATTACTCATGATGCGGAAAACTGTTTAAAACTCTAGTGGCTACATAATATTTAAGGTTTTAATCCATATAAATTTGCTATAATTGCATATGCAATTGCAATAATATTTAATGATCAATCCACAAGTACCAAAGTTATATTAAAAGTGTTTATATTCAAGGTAAAAAAGATAAAATAAGAAGAATGTGGTGGATAAATTAATATAAAACAATGAAAATAAAATCAAATTGATGTAAATAAATGAATTAAAAGCGTTGAGTTTCAGGATATTTCACAGAAAATCAATATTGTAACTTTATTTAAGTATTGTATAAAACTCAGAACACTAATATATAGATAGTGAATTGTCGTTGTACTAAATTATTATGTATAATAACCAATATTTCTAAACTCTCGTTTGAATTCAAATTCATAAGAATGCATAATCGATGAGTCTAATATGTTCACACACTGTATTAATATAAAATTTCTTTAACCAAAGACAATTTGTTCATATAAGTTTCTTTCAAAAAATTAACTTACACAATAATCCTAATATCAGTAATCTAGGTGATCAAACTAGATTAAACATTTGGGAAGACTGTCTAATTCCACCTACGAAATTTTATATCTGTGTAGATACAGACAAAGTTTGAATATCGTTTTAGTTATCGTTAAACAAAAGTTAAATTGAATTTTCCTATAATCTAGAATTTTCAACCTATTTTTCCCGACGGCATCCGTCAAAAATTGGTCGATGAAAATTTGTTTAATGTCAGTTAAATACTGAGATGGATATTGACTCAATAATCAAAGTCAGAGGTGTTAACGCTTTGACTATCACCATTTATATCAATAGAGGTATTAGCGACGACTTTATTGTTTGGCCATATGATTTTACGAAATTTGTGAGTTGAAGTATTCTAAGCACAGTATCTAAGTTGGGGTATCGATAATCAGAATTGTGCTTAATTTGGGCATAAATTTACTGTTCACCAACTTGTTGATCAAAAGGTTTTCAAGAATTTATAAGTTTTAATGGATCGAATATCACCACAAAGGGATTGTTGCCGGAAATAATTATCTATGACCAGCTAGTATCCTTTCCCATGGTCGCAACCCTCCATTCCTTTAGTTGCAGCCATCCACTCTCTCAGTCGCAGACCTCCATCACCTCGGTTTCAATGCTCCATGCGTGTGGACGTGCGCACCTCGAGGTCTCTAGACCGCAGACCGACCATATGTGGCCCATTTGGTCCAAACTTTGGTTTCTCCTATAGAAAAAGGGTCTAGAAGACTTTAAATACATATAAATATATGCTTTTTAAGCTGTCTGAAGAAGAAATTTGCTACTTATAGCAAATAGCAAAATATATGATTTTAAAAGAGTTGATACGCGTATTTTATCCAATTTTATAAAGTTCTATAATCTTTTGGAACACTTAACCCTTGTTTTAATTACTTTTAAGTGTTTGTAATGTATTTGGAGTTTTAAAAGTTATTTCATGTTGTATAAGCAAATATGACAGAAAGTTGACCATTTCAAGTTTCAATACTAATTATGACTAGTAGAATTATGACAATAGATGGAAAACTTACTACCAATATATTAAGATCAATTTTGTTGAAAGATATAGCAAGAAGACACGTTTCAAATTCTTCTTGTTTGGAATCAATCCATTGAAACAATAAAAAATATGGCAAAAATAGCAAAGACGGAGATGCCTGGCCGATAAATTGCCCGCGGCCAGACTATAGGTGGCATGTGGTCGTAATGCTCCAAACATCACTTGAACGCGATTGATCCTCATAACCAGCCAAATATATTCCTTATAGTTGCATGCTTCCTTCCCTTCGAGGGTGCACACCTAACCTATTTGACGCCTTCTTAGAAAAGATATTCTTCTTTGTAAGAGGTCTACTTCTTGTAGTCCTTCTTAGAGATCTTTGAACCTTTTTTCTGTTTAATCTTAATCTTGAGATTGCTCTTCATTGTTTCTATGGTTTCGTGTTCTACTATCTTTAGATAGTCGTTTGTTAGGTTTGAAGGGTTATTCAGAGGGGATTCATGGATTTTGTGGATTAGGTTGTTAGTTTTGATGATAGATTGGGAGCATTTTTTTCTTTTAGATTTTATTGGCATTACATGTAGATTGTTTGATCACCTTCTCATTGTTTTTAGGAATATAGGATTCCGAAAGTGTAGCATATCTAACTCTTAACTAGATTTAGAAAAGCAAAATGTTATAGGTTGCAAAAGTTGACTTATTGGATTTGTTAATGTTTCGGTTGACTTATTGCCAAAAGTGATTCTCTATGGCCGGCTAGTATGCTTGCCCATGGTCGCAACCCTCAATGCCTTTGGTTGCAGAACACAACTCCCTCAGTCACAGCCATCCATGCTCTCGGTCTTAATGTTCCATGCCTTCCATGTGCGTGGTCGTGTGCACCTCGACTTCTCAAGACTGTGGACCGACCATATGTGGCCCATTTGGTACAAACTTTTATTTTTTTCTATAGAAGAAAGCGTCTAGAAGATTTGAAGAACCTATATGTTTTTAGGCTTTTTGAAGAAGAGATTTGCCACTTATAGCAAATAGCAAAAAGTGTAAGTTTGAATGAGTTAATACGTGTAATTTATCCAATTTTATAAGGTTCTACAGTCTTTTGGAGCACCTAGCTATTGTTTTAACTACTTTTAAGTGTTTTTAAGATATTTAGAATTTTTAAAGTTATTTCACGTTATATAAGCAAAAATGACAGAAAAGAGACCATTTCAAATTTCAATACTAATTTTGACTAGCAGAATTATGACAATGGTCGGAAAGCTTACTACCAATAGATCAAGATCAATTTTGCTGACAAGAAATAGCAAGAAGAGACCTTTAAAATTCACCTTGTTTGGACTCACGGATCTAAGTATTATTTAAAATCTTCCAAGACTTTACCCACGGTTATGGCCAGAAACGGTGAAGCTGGTACAGCCAAATCCAGACTTCATCAAATGGATTCGGCAAGATCAGTTGGTTATGGTTTCGTTTTTTGGGTCATTATCTGAGGACGCTCTCCAAATTGTGTATGAGCTAAAATTAGTAAGGAGATATGGTTTTGTCTTGGAAAATATTTCAATAGAATTTCTATAAGCAAATTTGATTTACAAAAGAGATTACAAAAAATCAATAAGTTGGGAAAAACTATCGATGATTACTTAAAACAATTTCAGATGATTTGTGACCAGCTTGATTCTATTGGCCATCCTATGAGTGATCAAAAAAATATTTACGCTGTGTTGAATGGCTTGGGCAAGGAGTATGAATCAATAGCCACCAACATCGAAAGCTCTATGAACACTTATCCCGGACCTTGTTATGAAGATGTGGTGTATCGCTTGACAGGTTTTGAAGATAAAATACAAGCTTACAACAAGAATGCTACTGAGATTACTCCACACCTTGCATTCGCTGCTGGAAGAGGTTATGCAAGCAAAGGTCGTGGGCAATTTTGTGGTAGCTTTGGAGGAAAAAGAGGTTGAGGACCATACACCACCCAAATACGCGGTTTTCAAGAGCAGATTTATTCTGGTTCAGGTTCTGCTCAGCCAGTTGATCTCTCTAATAGGCCAACTTGTCAGATTTGCGGGAAGACAAGGCACACTGCTCTGCGTTGCTATAGGAGGTTTGATAACACCTATCAAAGTGAACCTCCACCACAAGCCATGACAGCAACAAAGAATGATGAACATCTCACTAGTATCCGGATACCGGTGCTTCAGCCCACATCATTAGCTCTACCTCACATCTACAAAACTCACAGCGTTATGAAAGAGATGAGTCGGTTATAGTGGGAAATGGCAACTATCTGCCCATAACACCTGTTGGGTCCATTGCTTTGCCTTCCCTTCAAGATACATTACCTCTCAAAGAAATCTTGGTTCGTCTAGATATTACTAAGCCTCTATTGTCTATTTCTAAGCTTACTTCAGATTATCCGTGCATCTTCAAGTTTGATTCTAATGGTGTGTATGTGAAGGACAAGCAAACAAAAAAGGTTCTGCTTCAAGGAAACTGGCGTAATGGTCTTTATGTATTGAAGAAACCGATGATTCAAGCTTTCTATTCTACAAAACAACAGTCAACTTCTGATGAAATGTGGCATAGGAGGCTTGGGCATCCTCACCAAGAAATTCTTTAATATCTGGCCAGAACCAAAGCAATCACTATCAATAAGATGAGTTCCACCTTCTGTGAAGCATGTTAGTTAGGAAAAATCTACAAGTTCTCCTTTCTAAGTTGTGAAACAGTTTCAAAGTCTGATTTATGATACACTTGGTTTTATCCATTGAAGCTTAAGTCTGATTTATGTTCAGTGTTCATTATATTTCAAAGTCTAGTGGAAAATCAGTTTTAGAAGAAAATTAAGTCTTTTCAATGCGATGGAGGGGGTGAATTTGTTAGCAAAACATTTATCACACATCTGGCTTCTTGTGGCATTAATTTGATTACTTGTCCAAACACCACAACAAAATGGCTTGGCGGAAAGAAAACATAGACATTTAACCGAATTGGGTTTGTCAATGATGTATCAAAATCGAGTTCCACAACAAATGTGGGTTGAGGCATTCTTTACAGCCAAATTTCTCATTAACTTACTTCCATCCTTGGTTTTATCAGATAAAAGGTCTCCCTATTCGGTTTTAACCGGGAAAGAGCCAAGCTATCACCATCTTTGAGTCTTTGGATGTTCTTGTGTTTATATACTTGAGGCCTTATGCAGCAAATAAGTTTGATCCCAAGTCACTTCATTGCGTCTTTCTCGGATACAATGATAAATACAAGGTCTATAGATGCTATTACCCACCTACCGGAAGAGTTTTTATTAGCATACATGTCCTGTTCAATGAAAAAAGTTTCCTTACAGTGATGTTTATTCAAAATTTCAATCTGGAGCCACTTTTCTCTTAAGAGCCTAGCAAAGCAGTTTTTTTTGTGAAACCGCCAACAATCTCATCTCAACAAATCAATGAAGAGATATTACCTGCAACTATAAAACAGTATGATACTTCTGCAGAACATACACTTGCAACAAACGAGGCTTCACAATCAGAACATGCTGAAGCAACAGCATCACGCCTTGATGAAACAGAACCTCCATACATTTATGCAGAAAATGGACAGCAAGCTTCTGAAACTTCTGAGGTTTCTGAAAATAACTCGTCACTAGACAATACTCCATCTTTTGAAGCTATACACCAGCTGGAAGAATTTTCTCAGAATGCGATCACAAATGCACACAAAATGATCACGCGAGGCAGAGTATGTATTGTAAAACCAAACTTGAAATATGCTCTCACAGCAGGAAGTGTCTCTTATCCCGAACCGAAAACTGTCAAATCAGTCTTACGAGATAGAGGATGGAAGCTGGCTATGCCAGAAGAATTAGACTCCTTTCGAGAAACAAACACGTATGAGTTGATTCCTCCAATAGATAACATCAATCTTTTGGGATGCAAATGGGTATTCAGGACAAAGCTCAATACAGATAGAACTCTCAACAAAATAAAAGCAAGATTGGTTGCAAAAAATTATCTTCGGGAAGAAGGAATAGATTACATTGACACATACAATCCAATTGTGAAAACTGCAACAGTGAGATTGAATGTTAGCTACAACACGCAAATGGGATATAAAGCAATTGGATGTTAGAAATGTTTTTCTTCATGGAAATCTAAAGGAGATATTTTACATGGTTTAACCTCCAAGATTTGAAGATCCTACAAAACCAGATTACATTTGCAAACTTAACAAAGCAATTTATGGATTAAAACAAACCTCTAGAGCTTGGTTTGAAAATTTTAGTTTCTTGCTACTTGAGTATGGTTTCGTATGTGCCAATGGAGATTCTTCACTCTTTATATATCGTCACAACTTGGATGTCATGTTCTTGCTTCTTTATGCTGACGATATATTGCTCACTGGAAGCAACAATGAATTTATTTCACAGCTGTTGGATCACTTAAGTACTTAGTTCAGAATGAAAGATCTTGGTTCTCTTCACTACTTCTTGGGAATTCAAGCACATTCTCACGATGCAGGGCTGTTTCTAAGCCAAGAGAAATACGCTTTGGAAATCCTACAAGCTACAGGAATGTTAGACTGCAAACCGATGGTAACACCATTGCCTTTGCAGCTGAATCGAATCCAGCAGCAACCCAAGCCATATCCTGAGCCAACACACTTCAGAATCCTAGCAGGAAAACTGCAGTACTTGACACTAACCTGGCCAGACATTCAATTTGTAGTAAATTATATTTGTCAGAAGATGCATAGTCCATCTATGACAAATTTCCAGCTATTAAAACGCATATTGAGATACGTCAAAGGCACAATCACCATGGGTTTAAACATCTTTGTTTTCTCTGATTCAATCCTACAAGCTTATAGCGACAGTGATTGGGCAGGATGTTCTGAAACTCGAAGATCCACCGGAGGTTTCTGCACCTTTCTTGGAGAAAACTTAATCTCTTGGTCAGCAAAAAGACATCCGACAGTCTCAAGATCTTCGACTGAGGCAGAATATCACACTCTCTCACTCACTGCTCAAAAACTCACGTGGATCAGCTCAATTATGCGTGACATTGGTCTCTCTCAACAACATTCAGTCCAACTGTTTTGCGACAATCTCTCAGCTGTATACGTTACAGCAAACCCGGTTTTCCATTCAAGATCGAAGCACTTGGAAATAGATTATCATTACGTCCGAGAACGAGTTGCTTTTAGAGTTCTCACCATCAAACACATTCCAGTAGTATCACAGATCGCTGACATTTTTATCAAAAGTCTTCCACAAGGTTCTTTCTCAGCTCTTCGTTTCAAACTAGGTGTTCAGGTTCCTCCCACACCTAGTTTGAGGGGGTGTAAAACAAAACTTTACATTCAGCCCAATTGAAATCACCAAGCCCAAAAGATTCTCTCTCACTTGTACCTGAACACCTAGTTTTTACTGCATCTGAACACAAATTGCAGGAAAACCTACAACTACAAAAGAAACAAAACAGAGTTTCTGACACGCTCCAAAGACATTGCAACAGCAACCGATCTGTAGCACTGAACTCATCGGAAGTTGTCTATCCTTAGCCAACTGTCTCTTGTCTATTTGTTGCTTAAGTTTATTTAAAATGAGGTGCTTGTACTCAGTTAATGCTATGGAAGAAATATGAACGAACCAAAGTATTTTTTTAAGACTTCATCTTCTTCTCTCTATCACTCTTCCTCTCTGAAACTTTCAACCTCACCATATTGCATGTTTTTTGCATAATTGCGTGCTGAGTGATTATGCAGACTTATATTAAATTGGTGCTAGCGAAGATAAGTATTTATATTCCATCGTTTCGAATTCTAGAATACGTAGAGTTGTTGTTATCAATTTTGTTGATCTAACATGTGTGCTTGAATTTCTCCACGATATCATGAGACCTTTTCGCTAGCTAACCTTTAGTTTTATCTTATTTTTCAAGAATTTCGTTCCTATTTATTTTACTATTTTGTCACTATTCACCCACATAAAAAATCCATCTTTGTATATCTTAGTTCTAGCTCTAGTTCATTCCTTTAAAATTCATTGTGTTACTATCAATCCAAGTGCAATCGATGCTCTAAATACTATTGTGTTTGTTTTGAATTTGAATAATATATTTTTTTAAACATACTAAGCATCACCTTGTACGTGGTTTTAGCTCTCTTCACCACACCCAACGCCTCTGAACTATGGCCCGGTGTAACCCAGATAGCCAAAAACTTTGGGTTTCTCCTATAGAATAATCCTAAATCACATACAAAATTTTTAAGACCTAGTACATGTTTTTTAGACGTTTATGAAGAGAGTCGCCACAAAAAACAAAACGCACATTTTGTTGGAGGTGGGATTCGAATCCCTAATAACGAGTTCGGCCCAAACTTGAATCGACTCGATAATTTGACTTCGCAACTCTATGGTACAGACGATCTCCACAGATTTCGAGGTGCCATCAGAAATTTTCCGAACCATCCGATCTTGCTGGATATCAACGATATAGTATTTATAAGCGTCATTAATGGAAGAATTTATCACTCGGATATTAGCGAATTTAGTAAATTAAAAATGTATGAATAAGAAAAATCATTAGTTTTTAATGATCATCCAAAACTAAGAAAGAAAGAGAGAATTGAATAGTCCAAAGTAATTTTTTTTTGCCGAGCTCTTCGCTATTTCAAAATCTTTTTCTCCTATAAACACTTATCGTTAATATATTCAATAAACATCCAAGTCGTTTGATCTGTTCCTAATCAAGAACAGATGAGAGGAGATCTTGTTTTTTTCTTACAAATATGGTAAAAGTAGCAAAAACAATGAAACATAGAAACTATGGACATAAGTCTATTTGGTGGATGTGAAGTGATGAGGACATCAGATCGTACATCTAGCCAGGAGACCAGACTGGCCGACCAGGAAGCTTGCCCGAGACAACCAGACCATCTGGCATGCCTGCCGGCCCAAGCAGTACCGCCGGGCGCTCGACCACAAGGACCAGAGCAACCAGCATTGCCGGCGGAGAGGCCCAAGCTTCTGGCACACTTGGTGGCGACGTGGATGACACCGCCGGTCCCTCTAGTGATGCCGCCAACTCCGGGATCAACTTGGCCGGTCCTAAAGGCATTCCGGCCAGTACCTCGCATAATCCAGCCGGTACAGCCGATCCAGCCGAGTACACGCGCATTTCCACTTCTACACAAGAGGACTCGGACCAAATGAGCTACCATCTCCAGGACATGCACCTAGAGGAAGTATCTACACCAGTGGTACCTCAAGGAGCAATGACAAGAAGCAGATCAAGGGCACTCTTCCACAAATTCAGCTTAAGGGTCGACAAGCTCCTAGAGGAAGATTGACTAAGGACAATGGGCCAAATGCAAGGAAGAGTCCAATGGCTTCTCAACAACACAAGGGACATCAGAGACTTGGGCTTTAGTGGCAAGAGAGGTCAGGGCCCAAAGATTCTTAATCCTACTCCAAGTTGAAGAGTAGGAGCAAGGCACGTGCATGCCACAAGGACGGCCACCTTCCATTTCTTGGCCATGATGTAAGTTAAGGTAAGTTTCAATTCGAATATATGCCTCTTTCTATTTTGCAGGGTAGGATCTAGAATATTTACTTTTATTGAGTCAAAGAAATTTTAGGAATAGGTCCTTTTTCGATTATACACTTTTGTATCTTTTCCTTTTGTGCACTTTTGTAAGTTTTTCTTTTCTTATTTGGGTCGACCCTAGAAGGTCAAGCTGTCGAGCATATTAATAAGGCTCCTTCCAGCATTGTAGTTCGACAACCTTTTTGATATTTATAAAGATAGAACTTTTTCCCCAACAAGTTTTCTCTCAAGAATCTTGTGCGCTTAGAATCTAGTTGAGACCAGCCCTCCTAGCTCTAAGTTTGTGATTTATCACGAGGTTCATTACCCCTCGTGTGGTTCACTTCATCTTTCCATCAAATACCAACCCAAAAACCCCTATCCAAGAAGTCTAAGGTCGAGTTTCTCACCTAAACTTCTCCAAACAGCCCACACGCATACATCCTTGAATCAAGGCTTGTATCATTTTGGTATCAGAGCTTAAAGCTCCTAAACCAGGTTGTTTCTATCCTTTAGCTTGTTTTTTTTATAGTTCTTGCATTAGTTTAAGTCGCATTCAAGAAAAATAAAAAAAATAGCATCAAACTCCAAACCGAGTGCATCTAGCCTTCTACGTGTATCACTAGGGTTTAGATTCACTTTTGCATTACCATTCACGTTTTCCTTTTTGTTTAAATCATATTTCCTTTATTTTTAAGTTAAATTAAAAAGAAAAGAAAAAGAAAATAGAAAGAATACTAAAAGAATTCGAATTGGACAACTAGCACAAGTTGTCAAGAAAGTTTCCTTTTTCTCAAATCTTCATATCTTTGAATTTCCAACTCTTAGATTTTTTTCTTTTTTGCAAAATTTTCGAATCCTTATAAAAAGAAAACCCTCTTAATAATTTAGCAGCATCCTAACTTGTCTTCTTTCTTTGTAGCACACAATGGCAGAAGAAAATAGAGAAGCAACCGAAGCCATGATGGCCATGTTCACCACACTCCAAACACAACTTGCATCCATAAGCGAGAGGTTGGAGCGCGTGGAAATACCGGTGAGATTCCAGGCCATAAGGCACGTGAGAGCTGATCAAGACCGTCCTGAGGGTCCTGAGCACCTTAGGACACGGCACGAATAGGAGGAACCCCAGCCAGATGGAGATGAGGACACACAACCTCATAACTATCACCATAGGCCGAGAGGACCTCCACGACAACCAGAGGCAGAAGATAATGGCTTTGAGCCATATGGTCTTCACCAGAGACCAAGAATGCCTCCTAGACATCATGAGGATGGAGATGAACACGCCTATAACCGGGTAACTCATCCTGATGTTAAGCTAACTCCTCCAAGTTTTGCAGGAAAAGTAGACCCCGAGGCTTACCTAGATTGGAAGAGAAGAATGGATCATATCTTTGATCATTACAACCAACCAAGACCTAGGAGAGTCTCAATGGCAGTAGCACAACTCACGGACAATGCCCTCATCTGGTGGGATCGTGAGGTATCTGACAGAAGGAGGAAGAGAATGAGGCCCATAGACTCATGGATCGACATGAAAGACCTCATGCGACAAAGGTTTGTTCCACCTTACTTTCATAGAGACTTGCAACGTCGTTTTCGTACTCTTAAGCAGGGTACTAGATCAGTAGAGGAGTACTATGAAGAGTTGGAGAAGCTAAGGAACAGGCTGGAGCTCAATGATGATGAAGAAGCATTGATGGCACAATTCTTGGATGGACAAATCTACAATGACTTCAAAGACTTGTTCCACCTATCTATCCAGGCTGAACAGCACATCAAACGTAAGAGCCAAGACATCCGCATCAAGCCTAAGACATTTTGGGCACTAAGCAACATGCCCAAGCCCGTAGACAAAGGCTTGTATCATGAAGGGTCTCAAGCTTTATGGATTTCGAGACTATTTTTACATTTCTATATGTTTATAATAAAATCAAAGTTTAGTCTTTGAACATTTATTGATTTATCAGAGGGTGTTGATTGATTCATCGGCTTACATATACATGATTAAAACTTTCTTTAATGGATATGCTACTTCATATTTGTTGTCGAGATATCAATTTATCGACTAGGTAAGTTGATCGATCGATTGACATGCTAGTTACAGATGAGAGATTTTGTGTTTTGAGGCTTCGCACACCAGTCATTGGTAATCTAGCATAATTTGAGATCTAAATATAGGATTTGCTTCAAATCATGTGGGAATAAAAGATAGCATTGTAGAAAGTATGAGCTATTTGGAACTGAACTGAAGACTTGTTCTCATTATCGAAAGTCGAAGGCTTTAAATAGCCAATTAAAAGCAACTGGAACATCCTAAACTGAAAAAGAGACAGAAATAGAGCAACAATTTTGACCTAGAAACTTGTTCGAAACTTAGTCAAAAACAAAAACTAAATTCTTTTATTTATTCTCCAACAAAACCTCCATTAAACTAAGTTTGATGAATCAAGCTTAATTTATCACTTGCAGAGCAAATTCCAAATTTATTTCTCAAACGTTCAAATGCTTCTCGGTTTAATGCTCTTGTAAGAATGTCGGTAACTTGTTCCTTTGACTCACAGTGCTCGATAGATTACACCATCCTTAACTAGATCTCGTAGTAAATGAAAAAAAACTCCGATATGTTTATATATGCCATGAAAAACTGGATTCTTAGAGAGCTTAATAGTTGAGGTGTTATCACATAGAACAATAGTACTTCCACTCACATTATGCCTCAGTTCTTCCAAGATTTTGTTGAACGAAATGACCTGAAATGCACACACTAATGCAACGATATATTCAGCTTCGGTAGTAGATAGTGTGACAATTAGTTGTTTCTTTGAACACTACACAATAGCTGCATCATTCATCAAGAAAACATATCTCGTAGGGCTTCTCCTATTATCAGTATCTCCAACAAAATCGCTGTTTTTGTAAACCAATATCTCTCAGTCCTCCTCTCTTACCAAATGCTGAAATCCAATGTTTCTTTTACCTTAAAACTCTTTTAGCAGCTTGTAGATGTATCCTTGTAGATTTAGACATATCTACTTGGGAGACTCACTAAAAACTGCATATCAAACCTTGTTGTGGTGATATACATGAGATTTCCTATGATTTTGTTTATAGAAAGTCTCATCCATTTGTTCTCATTCTTCATCCAAGTTGATCTTACTTCCGGGAACAAGAGGGTTGCATACTAAATTACAGTTTTCCATCTCAAACCGTTTCAAGATTTCTAGAGCATACTTAGACTGCGGTATATGAATTCTTTATGATGTTTGTAGCACTTCAATTCCCAGGAATTACCTCATATTTTCTAAATCAGTCATATCAAACTCTCTTTGCATTGATGTCTTGAAGTCCTTCATCATAGAAATGTTGTCTCTATGTAGATAAGATTGTCTACATAAATGGTGACAAATAGAACCTCACCTTGCTTGTTGGTTTTGATGAATATGTTTTTTCATTTTGATTTTTCTGAAATCTTTGTTTAATGAAATATTATCCAATTTAACTAAACTAGGCTTTTGGAACTTGCTTTAGCCCATATAATGTTTTGCGAAGTTTGTATACCTTGCTTTCATTTGCTTGTGCAACATATCCTTTCGGTTACTAAACATAAACATCTTCCATAAAAGTTCAATGAATAAATGCAGATTTTACATCTAATTGATAGATGTCCCAAGTTATTTGTGCTGATGTGGCTAAGATTGTCCTGATTGTATCCATCTAGGAGCATACAATGTGCTTGAAAGTATCTTTTAGCTACCAAACGCGTCTTATATTTGTCCATTTCTCTATGCTTGTTGAGTTTGGTTTTATAGATCCATTTTTCTCCAATACATTTTGCTCCAAGATAGATCTGATAGTTCTCTACTCTAATTTTTCACGATTGAATTTATCTCTTCACTCATCGCTTTTCTCCATTTCAGATTTTTCTCTGCTTCTTCAAATGTCAAAAGATCATATGAGATGATATAGACCATATTCATTTCATCTTCCTCTTCTTCTGTGATTTCTTTTCCAGTGATATAATCACTAAGATATTGTGTAGGCCTTGTTGTTCATCCCTTTCTAACTTGTGCAGTTTTTCCCTCTCTAAATTTTGTAGAAGGTTCTTGTATGTCTTATGTAATTTCTGCAACACATTGTGATTCATTGCAGTGATTTGTTCCATTACTGTTCTCATCCTCGCTTTCATGCCATATTTCATTATCACTATTCCAAGTTAGTTCAGGTGTATGGTGATTTTTTTTCTTCCCAACTCCAGTTTTTGGTCTTTGTAAACACCACATCTCTATTTATCACTATCCTCTTTGTTATTGGGTTGCATAGTTTGTATCTTTTAGATTATGACGAGAAACCAATCAAGATGCAGACTGCATTTTTTTCATCAAGTTTTCCTCGTTTTTCATTTGGTATGTAAACATGTTCAATGCTTTCCCAAACTCGGAAGTGTTCAGACTTTGCTACAAAATAGACATAGATGCTTGCTACATAGATGTAAGGTCTGAGCAAGCATCTATATAGGTTTCTATATAGAAATTTTTCATCTCATGCAAAAGTCCCAAGTGTCCCGACTTCCTTAGTCTAAATCCACAAAACACTAAAAATAGACATTAAATGCCTAAAATATATATTTTTGATTAAAAACATTAAAAATCACTTTAAACAACATCCCCAGACATAACTATTTGTTGTCATAAAACAAATATAAGTAAAGTTGGAAAAGAGGATTGAATACATAGGAACCTACATATCTTTGAAATCATAAGCTTAAAAATTTTGTCCTCTAATCCACATGTAACAAAGTTAACTTCAACACTTTCACAACATATACCATCATGACCTTCGTTCCAATGTATTTATCTAATCATGATGGAAATGTGTTTTTTTGTGTGTAAAAAAACTCATCATGACCTTTGGAAGCTTTTTCCTTAATCAGAACCTTTGAATATCAAAAATCTCAACTTCAAGTTCATTCACTCTCTACATTCATTAAATCCAAGTGAGGTTTCTCATTAAAGTGGTGATAGGAATTAAATCACTATCATACTGGTGAGGAATGTATTTTGGTTTACGCTATAGATGATGAAAAATATTATGAAATACCGCAAGAGAAAATGAACCTATTGATGTCCAAAGTTCCCAACAACTTCCTCAATGCATTTCTCTCCCATATATATACTTTGGGTTTTTTTTTGGGAATCGTTGCGAGTAACAGCATATCTCCCCTAGATTTATTTGTGTCTTTCCTTTGATTTGTATATGCCATGAGACTCAAGCTACTATTTTATTTCCCTTTCTTATTCTCAATTTTTTGTGAAAGGGTGAAAGAAAATTATATCATTGAATCACTACAAAAACCAGAAAATTTCCGATGGATGATTTCGACGGTTTAAAAAAATGGAAATTTATCTGTTTTGTTGGAAATTTATCTGTTTTGTTGGAAATTTATCTGTTTTGTTGGAAATTTATCTGTTTTGTTGGAAATTTATCTGTTTTTGTCAAAAATTTATCTGTTTTTGTCAAAAATTTATCTGTTTTTGTCAAAAATTTATCTGTTTTTGTCAAAAATTTATCTGTTTTTGTCATAAATTTATCTGTTTTTGTCATAAATTTATCTGTTTTTGTCATAAATTTATCTGTTTTTGTCATAAATTTATCTGTTTTTGTCAAAAATTTATCTGTTTTTGTCAAAAATTTATCTGTTTTTGTCAAAAATTTATCTATTTTTGCTGGAAATTTCTAACGGATAGGTTTCTACAAAATTTTATTGGAATTCCTCGAGTTTTCTTATATTGAATTGTGAATTCCAATGAATTGCAAAACTTTTGACTTTGATAATATATCACTCAACAAAGTTTTCATGAGGTCTTGAGAACAATATTTCGCTTTTTCATAAATTTTTTGAACATGTGACAATGGAAACAAAAGTGTATGAGGTTTGAAAGAGGTAAGACATATTGAAATACTGATGTAAGAAATATTATAGGGTCTTAAGAATGGCAAGGGTGACCACACGAGTTGGTGGTTACTCTCTCTCGGTACAAATGGTTGGATAGGTTGTGGAGATCTAACAAGGTTGTGGGCACTAAAAGTTGAAGTCCTAGGGTTTTTTTTTATAGAAAAGAAAGTTGTATCTTTATTAATAGCGCTTATTAATATTAAAAAGTTGAATGTTACAAAATTACAGGAAAACTTTATATAATGATTTTTCAGCTTAGACCTATTAGTTGCAAAAATGAAAAAAATGCAATAAAAAAACACACACAAAAAAGAAAGCATAAACATTACATGAAACGGAAAAGTGCATAATCCTAGAAAAGAAAACTATGGGCATGGTGTTGATATTTTGTAGAAGTGCCTATATTTGAATTTTAAGTCATGTTGAGCCATTGTTAGGACCATTTGAACCTACAAGAATATAATATAAAGACCATAACTTAGTTTTACTCGCAAATGGTCGTGTAGACGCACTATATGTTGATTTTGTGTGTGCTAGATATGTGGCATGTCTTGAATTTTGGTCTTTGTCTCTATGATCTTCTAATGTCTTTTGGTCTTGATCTTGTAGCTCTTCCTCTTCTGATGTTGTTGATTGAAGCTTTTTCTCCTAGGGCATTGTTCCGACCCTTCCTTATCCAATGTGGACGCCATGAAGTTTTAGGCAGTCTAGGCCTAAAAAATGTGTTAGGATAATTGAATTTCAAGTTAAGGCGGAATACTTACCTTGATGGAAATTATCATTTCCATGGCTAATGAAATTTTTGTTGAAGGCTTTAGTAAGATCATTGATTGGCCGGTAAACAGTGGCTAGTGGTACCAGTGGTACCGGTGGCAGCAGTTGTCCGGCAGGCCTCTGGCCATGTTAGTTCATCTTGGCCAAAGGATTTGATGTAGTTCTCTATTGTAAGATTGAAAGTTTTTCTCAATTGCTTGTTCTTTGACCGTGTAACCGAGGTCTCTCGAACCGTTGGCAATAGAATCGGTCCTTGTTTAGTACTAAGGTCCTCATCATTCCCTCACTTTTATGAAGGTTTTTTTTTTTTTTAAACTGAATATCTTCCATCATAAAGAGATAGTTCAGCTACGTTAAAGGTATGGCAAATGTTAATCTCTTTGGGAAGTTCTAGGCGATAGGTGGTGTCATTGATCTTTTGTACGATCTTGAACGGCCCATCTTCTCATGGTACTAGTTTAGGGGCTCTCTTCTAGGGGAACGTCTCAGGTCTCATGTGCAACCAACACATTTTCTTGCCTCAAAGCCAGTTGCCTTCGACTTTATTATCCCTCTTCTTATACTCTTCGGTTTTTTTCTCAATGCTCTCATTGGCCTTCATATGCAACTTTCAGATCAGTTATCCTTAGTTAAGGCCATCTTGATTTATCTAATATTTATGTGGAATTGGTACAAGGTCTATTGGAGACAAATGGTTAAAGCTATCGACTATCTCAAATGGTGATAATTTAGTGGACGAGTAAGTAGCGCGGTTGTATTCTAAAAATTGTATACAATCTAACCAATTGTTCATATTTGTTACCAAGTATGACCCTTAATAGGGTGGAGAGTGTCCTATTGACTAACTTAGTTCGCCCATCAGTTTGAGAATGGAAAGTTGTTGAAAACAGTAGCTTGGTGTCAAGTTTCTTCCATAGTGTTCTCCAAAATTTATTAAGGAACCTGGTGTCTTTGTTTGATACTGTGGTTCTTGGTATGCCATATAGGTGTACCACTTTTATGAAGAACAGTTCAGCCATTTCAGTGGTATCATTGGTCTTCTCACACGGTTTGAAGTGTACCATCTTAGAGAACCGGTCTACCACCACAAAGATTACATATTTGTGTCGGATCTTAGGCAACCCTAAAACAAAGTCCATGGAAATTTCTACCCAAAGGGGTGTTAGGTGTAAGCAATGGTTAATATAAATCGTGAGGAAGTAACCTGAATTTGGCTTTGAGACATGTGATGCGCCGAGCACAAAACCTCTCCATATCTTTCTTGAGATGAGACCAATAGAAATGATCCATCATCACAGTCAATGTTTTGTCAACATCAAAGTTTCCCCTCTCCTCTTAAGTGATGTTTATCCTTGAATGTGCTTTAGTATACTCAACTTTTCACTGAAGAAAGATACTAGCCTTTTCCTTTGATGTAAGACAACACCAAATCCCAATTCTGAAGCATCACACTCCACCTCGAATACCTTATCAAAATCTAAAGGTGCTAAGACCGGAGCTTGTGTAAGTTGGTCCTTCAAGGCATTGATGGCCTTTTCTTGGGCATTTCCCAATATAAATATCACATTCTTCTTGATTACGGTAATAAGGAGGGCCGTCAAAGTATTAAAATCCCTTACAAACCTCCTATAAAAATTAGATAGGCCATGAAAGCTCTGGACATGGCTTATAAAAGTAGGGGTCGACTAGTCCTTAATCGCCTTGAACTTCTGTTCATTAACTTATTGTCCCTGTTCACTTACTACAAAACCTAAGAAAACAAGATTATTAGTACAAAAAATGCACTTTTTAAGGTTGGCATAAATGCCTTCCTTTTGAAGTGTGTTTGTCACTTGCTCTAGATGAGCAACATGTTAAGCCAAACTCTTACGATAAATTAAAATTTTATCAAAATAAATAACAAAAATTGACTTATGACAGACCTAAGAACTTGATTCATGGTATGAAGGTGTTTAGGGTATTGGGCAAAGGGAATGACTAGTGATTCATAAAGACCTTGCTTGGTATTGAAGACAGTCTTTCACTCATCTCCTTCTCTCATTCTCATTTGGTCATAGCCACTTCTGAGATCTATATTAGAGAAGATATTGGCTCTACTCAACTCTTTTAGCATGTCATCTAGGTGAGGAATAAGATGTCGGTACTTGATAGTGATGTTGTTGATGGCACGACAATGTCTACACACATCCTCAAGTGCCATCTTTCTTTAGCATTAGTAGCACATCCATAACACAAGGATTGAGACTCTAATAGATAGTACCTTTGTCCATGAGGTCTTGCATTTATTTCTCCAATTTTTTGGATTCTTGAGGATTCATGTGATATGTCGGCTTGATTGGAAGGGCTGTTCCAGGCACAATATCTATTTGGGGCTCTATGCCTCTTACAGGGGGCAAACAAGCTAGTATTTCTATTTCCTATGGAAATACATCCTTTTACTTCTCCAACATGGCTTTGATTTGAGCTGGTAGCTCCTTTTCTTTGAACACTACATTTATACACTCTTTTAGAACTATGCCATTGACAGTTATATGTACGACACTAGGTGTGATTAGAAGGTTAGATTTACTTACCGTGGCCTTTTTTATCATCCTAATTTGAAGGTCATGTACCTCCAAAGGACTTAAGAGGGCTAGGTTGTACTTACGTTCATTGTGGGTAAATGAGTAGTAGTTTGTTCGGTCATTATGGATTGTGGCACGTTTCAACTCCCATGGTCGACCAAACAGTAGGTTTCCAGCTTGTATAGGTATTACATCACTTAGTACCTTGTCTTGGTATTTTTCCACACTAAAGGGCACACTGACTTGCTCGGTGACCTTTAGCTC
Organism: Pugionium cornutum; assembly: GCA_018901935.1. Classification (NCBI taxonomy): domain Eukaryota; kingdom Viridiplantae; phylum Streptophyta; class Magnoliopsida; order Brassicales; family Brassicaceae; genus Pugionium; species Pugionium cornutum. The sequence goes on along the minus strand of CM032157.1, from coordinate 15,795,128 downwards.
CGTAGTGTCATTAAGCCATTGCACCTTGTATGGCCTTAGGTGCTTGATCTTCTCAAGCTCTAATGTCCATCATGTAATTGCTAGCAACATTAGCACAAGATCAACAAGATTACATACATTATCTTTGATAGCGCATCGGGTGGGGAAGAGATTCTCTATTTGGACATTCTCTTCAGGTTGTACTTAAACACTTTGTACCCTCCTGGTTACTAGGAATTCTCTTATGTCAGGGTACCCCATGTTATCTTATAGTGCCATATGGCTCATCATCTACTTGTCTTTTGACTCATACTCACCATTCGGAGTGACAATCATCACTTTTTGGTTTGGCCAGTCTCGAGCCATGTGCCCTCAGCTATGGATTTTAAAACATGTGATTTCACGGGTCCTAGCTTGATTAAAGTTAGGATACTTACTTTTTTTTTCTGGTTGGGGTGTCATAGAAGGCTCAAAACTCTTGCCTTTGAGCTGAGACTCAATTTTTATGGCCTTGACATTGTCTATGTACCGGTTGTTGCCCAAGGGCCATTGCTGGTTGGTCCTTGGCCGGGTGTTCATGGCATTCTTGTGTTTGATTTGTTGCTCTAGTTGCATTGCAAGTGCAACAACTCATACAAGTTGTTATACCTAACTCGTTCCACTTTTCGAGCAACACGCTCTTGAATACCATCAAAGAATTGTGCCATCAAAGTTTCTTTGGACTTCACTAGCTCAAGAGAGTTCATGAGTTTCTCAAATTCCTCAAAGTATTCATCTACTGTTTGGGAACCCTGCACCAAATTTCTAATTGTTTTTAAGTATCTATGATAATATTTTGAGACATACCTTAATCCAAGAAGGTACTTCATGTCGGCCCAATTCTTCATGTAGGCATATCTTTTCCTTCTCCTTTCGCGATCAGACCAAGCTAAAGAATTTTTAGTGAGTTAGGAAACTATTATGGCAACTTTATTGTGCTTATTGTAATTGTAGCATTCGAAATGTACTCTAGACGTCGCTCCCAATCCATGTAGGCCAATGGGTCCGACTTTCCTGTAAAAGTAGAAGATGCTAGTTTAACCTCTAAGTTACCTTATCAAGTCCAATAGTCTGTAATCCAAGGTGCTCGGATTGGCTCATGACGCCTTCTATGGTGTTGAGGCTGCTGGGGTGTCATGTGCTCGTGGTAGAAGTCTTGTTCTTCAAAGAGGAGACCCCATATTCACCTATTGGCCAAAAGTCCTTTTGGTGTTGCCTCTCAGGTGCTCATAGGTACGTATGTAATCGTTCAAGTCGATATCCAAAACTCCTCATTTATTCTCTCATGAGAATTTAATTTGGAAACACGATATCTTAGGGTACTTCGTTTTTTCACCCATTATCTGTGCTACAAAATTTAAACAATTACCTTTCCCAGCAAGGTGTTAACAACAAAATGGAAATATGCAAGTTGAAATATGCAATTGGGATGCTACTATCTTTTTGGTTTTTCTTGCGTTTTTAATTAATGTAATTATGCTAATATGTTAAAGGGAGAGACTTGGCAATCTAACAAAAATAATAATAGTTTGTCGACAAAATAAGAGGACAAAAGGAAATATGAAAGAAAGAAGAAATTTGATGTTTTGAAGTTTCTTTTTGTATAGATTGCAATTCTATTCGTATTTTCTTTCTCCCCTACTACTTATTTTCTCACTGTTTTTTGGGATTTCTCTTAGGAAAAAATAATGCTGAAGTGATGATGGATGATTAAGGACGAGATCTACAACTAGAACAAGATGCAAACTTATGATTTTATGTTTTTAAGGTGGATAAACTAGTGCAATAGACCTATTTGACTAACTACCTAACAAATCGAATGAAACAAATCAAATATGAGCAAACCTTGCAGTAAGAACTTTAAGCTCTGATACCAGAAGATGTAATACATTTTTAAGATCTTAAAAGTGGCAAGAGTGATAGAAACACGAGTTGGTGGTCACTCTCTCCCGATACGGTCGGTTGGATAGGTTGTGGGAATTTAACGAGTTCACGGTCGCTCTCTCTCCATCGCGGATCAGGGCAGGGGAATTTTTAGGAGAGGTGAGGTGCCAAAAAGAATACAACACCATAATTTCAAGCTAAAGAGGCGGCGACGCACTCAATGTTGAATTCAAAACGTTTCTTTATAGAAAAGCAATTTATATATTTATTAATAAAAAAAAAATTAATGTTACAAGACTTTAGAAAAACCTTATACAATGGTTCTTCAACTGAGACCTATTGGTCGAATGAAACAAGAAAACACACACAAAAAGAAAATCGCAACATTACAAAAATTAGAAAACTGCATAATCTTAAAAAGGAAACCATGTGCATGTGTGTTGAGCTTTTGTAGAGGCGCCTATTTTTGAATTTTAAGTCATGTTGGGCCGTTGCAAGGGCCATTTTAACCTGCAAGAATGTAATATAAAGACCATACCCTATCCTTACTCGGAAATGATCGTGTAGGCGTACCATGTGTTGATTTCGTGTGTTCTAGGTGCGTAACATTTTTTGAGTCTTGGTATTTTGCTCTAAGATCTTCTAGGTTTTCATTAGATGACTTATGGTCATGATATTGAAGCTCTTACTGTTCTGAAGCTCTTGTTTGAAGCTTCTGATCCTCGTGCGTTGTTCCGGCCCTTACTTGCCTAATGAGGCCATCATGAAGTTTTGGGCAGTTTAAGTCTACAAAATGTGTTGGGGCACTTAAATTTCAAGTTGAGGCATAAGAATTACCATGATCTAGTTGATCATTTCCATGCCTAATAGCCATTTTGTTAATGGCTTCACCAAGATCATCAGTTGGCTGGTAATGAGTGGCCGGCGGGTCATCTAGACCGGTGGTGTCAGTGGTCCTGAAGGCCTTTGTCCTTGTTAGTCTATCTTAAAAAGAATTTGAGGTAATTCTGCATGACCAGAAGTAAAGGATGCGACTGAATCATCAATTAAACCACTAAGCATTAGAGGTATAGAAGCGAAATCATCTTTGTTATGTTTACATTGTTAAATATTGAATACTTTTCTCATGGGAGTGTAGAATCACGAAAACAGGATTAAAAATTTCAATTAAAATAGTATTTGAATGAATAAACGATTAAAAAACCGATTAAGGAAACGACGAATATTCATAGTTGAGATTGGAACTCTGTCCTTAATTCATTAAATCTCTTGAAGTATGGCAATTTAACGAGATAATGAATTCCAAGGTACAATTGCATTGTGGATATAATTGCAACACCTGATTACAAAATCTACAAACTTAGATCTCTATGTTATACTCTCGAAATTTACTTTTCAAAGAAAATGAAAAGAAGAGAGATTGTAAACCTAGCAGTAATCTCGAAATTTAATCCTAGCAGTAAGAGCTTTAAGCTCTGATACCCGAAGATGTAATACATTTTTTAAGATCTTAAAAGTGGCAAGAGTGATAGAAACACGAGTTGGTGGTCACTCTTCTCCGATACGGTCGGTTGGATAGGTTGTGGGAATTTAACGAATTCACGGTCGCTCTCTCTCCATCGTGGATCAGAGCAGGGGAATTTTTAGGAGAGGTGAGGTGCCAAAAAGAATACAGCACCATAATTTCAAGCTCAAGAGGCGGCGGCGCAGTCAAAGTTGAATTCAAAATGTTTCTTTGTAAAAAAGCAATTTATATATTTATTAATATAAAAAAATTAATGTTACAAGACTTTAGGAAAACCTTATAAAATGGTTATTCAACTGAGACCTATTGCTCGAAATAAATGAAACAAAATGCAACAAGAAAACACACACAAAAAGAAAATGGCAACATTACAAAAATTAGAAAACTGTATAATCTTAAAAAGGAAACTATGTGCAGGTGTGTTGAGCTTTGGTAGAGGCGCCTATTTTTGAATTTTAAGTCATGTTGGGCCGTTGCAAGGGCCATTTTAACCTGCAAGAATGTAATATAAAGACCATATCCTAACCTTACTCGGAAATGATCCTGTAGGCGTACCATGTGTTGATTTCGTGTGTTCTAGGTGCGTAACATTTGTTGAGTCTTGGTATTTGGCTCTAAGATCTTCTAGGTTTTCATTAGATGCCTTATGGTCATGATATTAAAGCTCTTACTGTTCTGAAGCTCTTGTTTGAAGCTTCTGATCCTCGTGCGTTGTTCCGGCCCTTCCTTGCCTAATGAGGCCATCATGAAGTTTTGGGCAGTGTAAGTCTACAAAATGTGTTGGGGCACTTGAATTTCAAGTTAGGGCATAAGAATTACCGTGATCTAGTTGATCATTTCCATGTCTAATAGCCATTTTGTTGATGGCTTCACCAAGATCATCAGTTGGCCGGTAAAGAGTTGCCGGCGGGTCATCTAGACCGGTGGTCTCAGTGGTCCTGAAGGCCTTTGTCCTTTTTAGTCTATCTTAAAAAGGATTTGAGGTAATTCTGCATGACCAGAAGTAAAGGATGCGACTGAATCATCAATTAAACCACTAAGCATTAGAGGTATCGAAGCGAAATCATCTTTGTTATGTTTACATTGCTAGATATTGAATACTTATCTCATGGGAGTGTAGAATCACAAAAAACGGTATTAAAAATTTCAATTAAAATAGTATTTGAATGAATAAACGATTTAAAAACCGATTAAGGAAACAACGAATATTCATAGTTGAGATTGGATCTCTTTTCTTAATTCATTCAATCTCTTGAAGTATGGCAATTTAACGAGATTTTGAATCCCAAGGTACAATTGCATTGTGGATATAATTGCAACACCTGATTACAAAATCTATAAACTTAGATCTCTATGTTATACTCTCGAATATTACTTTTCAAAGAAGATGAAAAGAAGAGAGATTGTAAACCTAGCAGTAATCTCAAAATTTAATATGAGCAAACCTAGCAGTAAGAGCTTTAAACTATGATACCAGAAGATGTAATACATTTTTAAGATCTTTAAAGTGGCAAGAGTGATAGAAGCACGAGTTGGTGGTCACTCTCTCCCGATACGGTCGGTTGGATAGGTTGTGGGAATTTAACGAGTTCACAGACGCTCTCTCTTCATCGCGGATCAGGGCAGGTGATACAAGCCACGATTCAAGGCTTGGATGCCCGTGGGCTGTTTGGAGAAGTTTAGGTGAGAAACACGACCTTAAGCTTCTGGATATGATTGTTATGGGATAGAGGGGTGAAGTGAACCACATGAGGGGTGATGAACCTCGTGATAAATCACAAACTTAGAGCTAGGAGGGCTGGTCTCAACTAGGTTCTAAGCGCACAAGTCTCTTAAGAGAATAACTTGTTGAAAGAAAATTTGATATTTATTAATTATCAAAAATGTTGTCGAACTAGAAGCTGGAAGGAGCCTTGTAGGATCGACTCAAAGAAAGAAAAGGAAAATTTACAAAAGTGCACAAATGGAAAACGTACAAAAGTGCATAGCCGAAAAAGGACCTATTCCTAAAATGTCTTTGACTAAAAAATGTAAAGAATCTAAATCCTACCCTACAAAACAGAAAGAGGCAAATATCCAAATTGAAAACTTACCTTTCTTACCTCATGGCCAATAAATGGAAGGTGGCCGTCCTTGTGGAATACACGCGCCTTGCTCCTAGTCTTTGACTTGGAGTAGGGTTAGGAATCTTTGGGCCCTGACCTCTTGATACAAGCCTCGATTCAAGGCTTATATGCGCGTGGGCTGTTTGGAGAAGGTTAGGTGAGAAACTCAACCTTAGACTTCTTGGATAGGGGTTTTTGGTTTGGTATTGGATGGAAGGGTGAGGTGAACCACACGAGGGGTGATGAATCTCGTGATAAATCACAAACTTAGAGCTAGGAGGGCTGGTGTCGACTAGGTTCTAAGCGCACAAGTCTCTTTTGATAGAAAGCTTGTAGGAAAAAAGTTTTACTTTATTAATATCAAAAAGGTTGCCGAACTACAATGCTGGAAGGAGCCTTATTAATATGCTCGATAGCTTGACCTTCTAGGGTTGACTCAAAGAAAGAAAAGGAAAGTTTACAAAAGTGCACAAATGGAGAATATACAAAAGTGCATAACCGAAAAAGGACCTATTCCTAAAATGTCTTTGACTCAAAAATGTAAACAATCTAGATCCTACCCTGCATAAAAGAAAGAGGCATATATTCGAATTGAAGACTTACCTTTCTTACCTCACGGCCAAGAAATGGAAGGTGGCTGTCCTTGTGGCATGCACACACCTTGCTCCTAGTCTTCGACTTGGAGTAGGGTTAGGAATCTTTGGCCCCTGACCTCTCTTGCCACTAAAGCCCAAGTCTCTGAAGTCCCTTGCATTGTTGAGAAGCCTTTGGACTCTTCTTTTCTCTTCTGTCCCATTATCCTTAGTCGATCTTCCTCTAGGAGCTTGTAGACCCATAAGCTGAACTTGTGGAAGAGTGCTCTTAATATGCTCCTTGTCATTGCTCCTGATAGCACTACTGGTGTATAGACTTCCTCTGGATGCATGTCCTTAAGTTGGTAGCTTATCTGGTCTGAGTCTCCTTGTGTAGAAGTTGAAATGCTCGTGTACTCGGCTGGATCGGTTGTACCGGCTGGATTGTACGAGGTACTGGCCGGAATGCCTTCTGGACCGGCCAAGTTGATCCCGGAGTCGGCGGCATCACCAATGGGACCGGCGGTGTCATCCATGTCGCCACCACTTGGGCCAGAGGTTTGGGCCTCTCCGCCGGCAATGCTGATCAGTCCGGTCCTGTTGGTCGAGGGTCCGGCGGTACCGCTTGGGCTGGCAGACGTGCCAAATTGCCCGGCTATCTCGGGCAAACTTCCTGGTCGACCAGTCTAGTCTCCTGGCCGGACATACGACCTGATTTCCTCATCATCCCCTCCCTCTTTAGTAGGTTTTGACCTCAAAACTAGCTCATCTGCATGGAAAGGGGCTAAGTTAGTTACGTTGAACGTGTTCGACACATTAAACTCACCTAGGAGCTCGATCCGGTAGGCGTTGTTGTTGATCCTGTCCAGCACTCTGAATGGCCCATCTCCTCTTGGTGCTAGCTTAGAACTCCTTAGGTTGGGGAACCTCTCCTGCCGTAGGTGTAGCCATACCCAATCGCCTGGTTCAAAGATCACCTCCTTTCTTCCCTTGTTAGCATGCATCACGTACTGCCCGGTCCTCTTCTCCAAGTTCTCTGCTACCTTCTGGTGTAAATTCCTTATGAACTCAGCCTTGGATGCTCCGTTGAGGTTGGTCATCTCCGCTGGTGGCAGTGGTGTTTGCTCCAATGGGGGTGAGAGGGTTGAAGCCGTATACTACTTCAAAGGATGTCTTCTTGGTTGCTGAGTGCACGGCTCGGTTGTAAGCGAACTCTATGAATGGCAGGCACTCCACCCAAGTCTTGAGGTTCTTCCCTAGTGTAGTCCTGAGAAGAGTTGGTAGTGTGCGGTTGACAACTTCAGTTTGGCCATCGGTTTGAGGATGGCAGGTGGTAGAGAAGAGTAGCTTCGTGCCTAGCTTCCTCCAAAGGGTCCTCCAGAAATGGCTGAGGAACTTGGTGTCCCTGTCTGATACGATGGTCCTTGGCACTCCATGAAGCCGTACTATCTCCCTAAAAAACAGCTCGGCTGTTTGCGTGGCATCATTGACATTGGCACACGGAATGAAGTGTGCCATCTTGAATCTGTCCACCACTACAAAGATTGCATCTTTGTGGTTGATCTTGGGCAGACCTAGAACGAAGTCCATTGAGATGTCGACCATGGATGCGTCGGTATGGGCATTGGGAGATACAACCCATGAGGGTGCACTTGGGACTTCGCCTTCTTGCAGGTGATGCACCTTGCACAATGAGCTTCTACTGTCCTCTTGATGTGTGGCCAGTAGAAGTGCTCCTTGACCACTGCTAGTCTCTTGTCGACACCAAAGTGGCCCATGAGTCCTCCTCCATGAGCTTCTCGGATGATAAGCTCCCGTAATGATCCTTGTGGTATGCACAACCTTCTCTCTCGGAACAAGAACCCCTCATGGATGTAGAACTTCCCATGACTCCCTGTGCCACACTCCTTGTAGCTCTCGGCAAGGTCAGGATCATCCTTATATAGGTCCTTGATGTACTCGAATCCTAACACCTTGGCTTCCATTGTGGATATCAAGGCAAACCTCCTTGATAGTGCATCAGCTACCATATTGTCCTTGCCCTTCTTGTACTTGATGATGTACGGGAAGGTCTCGATGAACTCCATCCACCTGGCTTGTCTCCTCTTGAGATTGATTTGCCCTCTGAGGTGTTTGAGAGTCTTGTGATCAGTGTGGTTCACAAACTCCTTGGACAGCAAGTAATGCTGCCAAGTTTCCAAGGCTCGAACAAGAGCATAAAGCTCCTTGTCATAAGTGGGGTAGTTCAGTGAGGCGCCACCTAGCTTCTCACTAAAGTATGCCACTGTAGGTCCTGTGAACTTACAACAAAACCTAAGAAGACAAGTTTATCAGTACAAAAGATGCACTTCTTGAGATTGGCATAAAGCTCTTCTTGTCGAAGGGTTTTAAGCACCAACTCAAGATGTGTGAGGTGATCCCTTAAGTACTTACTATAAACAAAAATGTCATCAAAATAAACTACAACGAACTTACTGATGTACGCCCTAAGAACTTGGTTCATAAGGCGCATGAAGGTGCTTGGGGCATTAGTCAAGCCGAATGGCATGACTGTCCACTCATAGAGCCCTTGCTTTGTCCTGAAAGCAGTCTTCCATTCATCCCCTTCCTTCATCCTGACATGGTGGTATCCATTTTTGAGGTCTATCTTGGAGAAGACCATGGCTCCACTCAGCTCATCTAGCATGTCATCCAGCCGTGGTATCGGATGCCGGTACTTGACTGTGATGTTGTTGATTGCTCGGCAGTCCATGCACATTCGCCAAGTCCCATCCTTCTTGGGCACTAGTAGCACTGGCACGGCACATGCATTGAGGCTCTCTGGAACATACCCTTTCTCCAGGAGCTCCTTGACTTGCTTTTCAAGCTCTTTGGACTCCTCTGGACTCATCCGGTAGGCTGGCCGGTTGGGCAGGGCTGCTCCGGGCACTAGGTCGATCTGGTGCTCTATGCCACGTAAAAGAGGTAAGCCTGCAGTTATCTCTTCTGGAAACACATCCTGGAACTTGTTGAGGAGAGTTGCTACTTCAGGAGGTAGCTCTACCTGTTCCTGTTCTATACTCAAAATTTCTTTGAAGACCATTAGTAACATTAAATCCTTCGAGGCTAAAGCTCTCCGGACATGGCTTGGTTGAATAAGAAAATTAGACTTGATAAGTTTCTTTTCCTTACTCATTTGGAGTTGTAGCTCGTGTACCTGGGCAGGTGTAAGAGGAGCCAAGCTGACCTTTCTTTTGTCATGCACAAAAGTGTAGAGATTGGTTCGGCCATCATGCATGGTCTCTTTGTCAAACTGCCATGGCCTTACTGGCAGAAGATGGCCAGCTTGCATGGGCACCACGTCGCACACGACTTGGTCTTGGTACTTGCCCACACTGAATGACACACTGACTTGCTCATGGATCTTGAGCTCCACTTTGTCATCGAGCCACCTGAGTCTATACGGTCGAGGATGCCTTGTCTTCTCTAGACATAGCTTATCAACCATGTATGCACTAGCAACGTTAGTGCAAGAACCACCATCTATGATGAGGTTACATACCATGCCCTTGATGGTGCAATGGCTGTGGAAGATGTTCTCCCTTTGGATGGTCTCTGAAGGATCCACCATTGCACTGAGGATGCGTCTAGTGACCAACACTTCCCCCACATCATGGTACTCAATGTCACCGTATTCTCCTTCTAGTTCATAGTCCTCTTCATCTTGGGACTCATACTCTCCAGCATCCGTAATCAGCATGACCCGGTTGTTTGGGCACTCCCTTTAGATGTGTCCACGACCCCTACACTTGAAACAAGTGATGTCACGTGATCTTTGAGGGTTAGAGGACTTACTAGGCTCTCTCTGGTCACAGGTTGGCTCAGGAGGCTTGCTCTTGAACCTTGACTCGATCTCTATGCTTTTGCCTTTGTCTACGGGCTTGGGAATGTTGCTTGGTGCCCAAGGCGTTTTAGGCTTGCTACAGATGTCTTGGCTCTTACATTTGATGTGGTGCTCAGCCTGGACAGATAGGTGGAACAAGTCCTTGAAGTCATTGTAAATTTGCCTTTCCACCTTGCGGCTGATTCTTTCTTGGAGTCCATCCAAGAATTGTGCCATCAAAGCTTCCTCATCGTCAATGAGTTCCAGCCTGTTCCTAAGTCTCTCAAAATCTTCATAGTACTCCTCTACTGATCTGGTACTCTGCTTAAGAGTACGAAAACGTCGTTGCAAATCTCTATGAAAGTAAGGTGGAACCAACCTTTGTAGCATGAGATCTTTCATGTCGACCCATGAGTCTACGGGCCTCAATCTCTTCCTCCTTCGGTCAGAAACCTCACGATCCCACCAGATGAGGAACTTTTCTGTGAGTTGTGCTACTGCCTTGGAGACTCTCCTAGGGCCTGGTTGGTTGTAGTGATCGAAGATGTGATCCATCCTCCTCTCCCAATCAAGACAGGCTTCGGGGTCTACTTTTCCTGCAAAACTAGGAGAAGTTAGCTTAACATTAGGATGAGTTACCCGGTTATAGGCGTGTTCATCTCCATCCTCATGATGTCTAGGAGGCATCCTAGGTCTCTGGTAATGTCCATATGGCTCAAAGCCATCACCTTCTGCCTCTGGTTGCTGTGGAGGTCCTCTCGGCCTATGGTGATAGTTATGAGGTGGTGCATCCTCATCTCCATCTGGGTGGGGCTCCTCCTGTTCGTGCCGTGTCCTAATGTGCTCAGGACCCTCAGCACGGTGTTGCTCAGCTCTCACGTGCCTTATGGCCTGGAATCTCACAGGCCTCTCCACGCGCTCCAACCTCTCGCATATTGACGCGAGTTGCGTTCTGAGGATGGTGAACATGGACATCATGGCTTCGGCTGCTTTTCTATTTTCTTCTGCCATTGCGTACTACAAAGAAAGAAGACAAGTTATTTTGCTCCTAAGTTGATTAGGAGGGTTTTCTTTTATAGGGGAATTCAAATTTGCAAAAAAGAAAAAGTTGAGAGAAAGGAAAAACCTGAAAAAAGGAAAGTCTAGAAAAATGGAAACTTCCTACAACTTGTGCTAGCTGTCCAATTCGAATTCTTTTGGTATTTTTCCTATTTTATTTTTTTTCTTTTTAATTTAACTTAAAAATAATGAAAATATGATTTAAACAAAAAGGAAAACGTGAATGGCAATGCAAAAGTGAATCTAAACACTAGTTAGCTAGATGCACTCGGTTTGGAGTTTGATGTTATTTTTTTTATTTTTCTTGAATGAAACTTAAAGTAATGCAAGAACTAGAAACAAAACAAGTTAAAGGATAGAAACAACCTGGTTTAGGAGCTTTAAGCTCTGATACCAAAATGATACAAGCCTCGATTCAAGGCTTATATGCGTGTGGGCTATTTGGAGAAGGTTAGGTGAGAAACTCGACCTTAGACTTCTTGGATAGGGGTTTTTGGTTTGGTATTGGATGGAAGGGTGAGGTGAACCGCACGAGGGATGATGAACCTCGTGATAAATCACAAACTTAGAGCTAGGAGGGCTGGTCTCGACTAGGTTCTAAGCGCACAAGTCTCTTTTGAGAGAAAGCTTGTAGGAAGAGAGTTCTACTTTATTAATATCAAAAAGGTTGCCGAACTACAATGCTGGAAGGAGCCTTATTAACATGCTCGACAGCTTGACCTTCTAGGGTCGACTCAAAGAAAGAAAAGGAAAGTTTACAAAAGTGCACAAATGGAAAATATACAAAAGTGAAAAACCGAAAAAGGACCTATTCCTAAAATATCTTTGACTCAAAAGTGTAAACAATCTAGATCCTACCCTGCAAAACAGAAAGAGGCATATATTGGAATTGAAAACTTACCTTTCTTACCTCACGGCAAAGAAATGGAAGGTGGCCGTCCTTGTGGCATGCACACGCCTTGCTCCTAGTCTTCGACTTGGAGTAGGGTTAGGAATCTTTGGGCCCTGACCTCTCTTGTCACTAAAGCCCAAGTCTCTGAAGTCCCTAGCATTGTTGAGAATCCTTTGGACTCTTCTTTGCACTTCTGGCCCATTGTTCTTATTCGATCTTCCTCTCGGAGCTTATCGACCCATAAGCTGAACTTTTGGAAGAGTGCTCTTGATCTGCTCCTTGTCATTGATCCTGGTGGCACTACTGGTGTAGAGACTTCCTCTAGATGCATGTCCTGAAGCTGGTAGCTTATCTGGTCCGAGTATCGTCTTGTAGAAGTTGAAATGCTCGTGTACTCGGCTGGATCGGCTGTACGGGCTGGACTGTGCGAGGTACTGGCTGGAATGCTTTCTAGACCGGCCAAGTTGATCCCGGAGTCGGTGGCGTCACAAATGGGACCGGCGGTGTCATCCACATCGCCACCAGTTGGGCCGGAGGTTTGGGCCTCTCCGCCGGCAATGCTGATCGGTCCGGTCCTGTTGGTCGAGGGTTCGGCGGTACCGCTTGGGCTGGCAGACATGCCAAATGGCCCGGCTGTCTCGGGCAAGCTTCCTGGCCAGCCACTCTAGTTTCCTGGCCGGACATACGACCTGATGTCCTCATCACCTCTCTTGCCACTTTAGCCCAAATCTCTGAAGTCCCTTGCATTGTTGAGAAGCCTTTGGACTCTTCTTTGCACTTCTGGCACCCTGTCCTTTGTCGATCATCCTCTAGGAGCTTGTCGACCCATAAGCTGAATTTGTGGAAGAGTGCTCTTGATCTGCTCCTTGTCATTGCTCCTGGTGGCACCACTGGTGTAGAGACTTCGTCTAGATGCATGTCCTGAAGCTGGTAGCTTATCTAGTCCGAGTCTCCTTGTGTAGATGTTGAAATGCCCGTGTACTCGGCTGGATCGGCTGTACCGGCTGGACTGTGCGAGGTCCTAGCCGGAATGTCTTCTGGGCCGGCCAAGTTGATCTCGGAGACGGCGGCATGACCAATGGGACCGGGGGTGTCATCCACATTGCCACCAGTTGGGCCACAGTCTTGGGCCTCTCCGCCGGCAGTGTTGGTTGGTCCGGTCCGGTTGGTCAAGGGTCCGACGGTATCGCTTGGGCCGGCAGACGTGCCAAATGGCCCGGCTGTCTCGAGCAAGTTCCCTGGTCGGCCTGTCTGGTCTCCTGGCCGGCCATACGACCTGATGTCCCCATTATCCCCTCCCTCTTCAGTAGGTTTTGACCTCAAAACTGGTTCATCTGCATGGAAAGGGGCTAAGTCATTTACGTTGAACGTGTTGGATACATTAAACTCACCTGGGAGCTCGATCCGGTAGGCATTGTTGTTTATTCTCTCCAGCACTCTGAATGGTCCATCTCCTCTTGGTGCTAGCTTGGAACTCCTTAGGTTTGGGAACCTCTCCTATCGTAGGTGTAGCCACACCCAATCGCTTGGTTGAAAGATCACTTCCTTTCTTCCCAGTCCTCTTCTCCAAGTTCTCTGCTACCTTCTGGTGTAACTTCCTTATGAACTTTGCCTTGGATGCTCCGTTGAGGTTGGTCATCTCTGCTGGTGGCAGTGGCATTTGCTACAATGGTGTGAGAGGGTTGAAGCCGTATACTACTTCGAAGGGTGTCTTCTTGGTTGCTGAGTGCACGGCTCGGTTGTAAGCAAAATCTATGAATGGCACACACTCCACCCAAGTCTTGAGGTTCTTCCCTAGTGTAGTCCTGAGAAGAGTTGATAGTGTTCGGTTGACAACTTCAGTTTGGCCATCGGTTTGAGGATGGTAGGTGGTAGAGAAGAGTAGCTTCGTGCCTAGCTTCCTCCAAAGGGTCCTCCAGAAATGGCTGAGGAACTTGATGTCCCTGTCTGACACGATGGTCCTTGGCACTCCATGAAGCCGTACTATCTCCCTGAAGAACAGCTCGGCTGTTTGAGTGGCATCATTAACATTGGCACATGGAATTAAGTGTGCCATCTTGGAGAATCTGTCCACCACTACAAAGATTGCATCTTTGTGGTTGATCTTGGGCAGATCTAGAACAAAGTCCATTGAGATGTCCACCCATGGATGTGTAGGTATGGGCTGTGAGAGATACAACCCGTGAGGGTGCACTCGGGACTTCGCCTTTTTTCAAGTGATGCACCTTGCACAATGGGCTTCTACTGACCTTTTGATGTGTGGCCAGTAGAAGTGCTCCTTGACCACTGCTAGAGTCTTGTCGACACCAAAGTGGCCCATGAGTCCTCCTCCATGAGCTTCTCGGATGATAAGCTCTCGTAATGATCCTTGTGGTATGCACAGCCTTCTCTCTCGGAAAAAGAATCCCTCGTGGATGTAAAACTTGCCATGACTCCCTGTGCCACACTCCTTGTAGCTCTCAGCAAAGTCAGGATCATCCTTGTATAGGTCCTTGATGTGCTCGAATCCTAGGACCTTTGCCTCCATGGTGGATATCAAGGCAAGCCTCCTTGATAGTGCATCGGCTACCACATTTTCTTTGCCCTTGTACTTAATGACGTCAGGAAGGTCTCTATAAACTCCCTCCACCTGGCATGCCTCCTCTTGAGATTGGTTTGCCCTCTGAGGTGTTTGAGAGTCTCGTGATCAGTGTTGATCACAAACTCCTTGGACAACAAGTAATGCTGCCAAGTCTCCAATGCTTGGACCAGGGCAAAAAGCTCCTTGTCGTAAGTGGGGTAGTTAAGTGAGGCACCACCTAGCTTCTCACTGAAATATGCCACTGGCCTCACTCCTTATGTTAGCACTGCTCCTATGCCTATTTCAGAGGCATCACACTCCACTTCAAACGTATTGTTGAAGTCGGGCAGGACTAGCACGGGTGCATGTGTAAGGCTGTCCTTTCAAGGCCTGGAATGCCTTCTCCTGAGCTTCTCCCCAGCTTAATTCCACGTTCTTCTTCACTACTACTGTCAATGGTGAGGCAATACTCCTGAAGTTGGGCACGAATATTCGGTCGAAGCTGGCCAGACCGTGGAAACTCCTTACTTGGCTGATGTTGCTTGGTGTTGGCCATTCTTGTATGGCTCGAATCTTCTCTTCATCAACCTGTAAGTCCTGTGAACTTACAACAAAACATAAGAAGACAAGTTTATCAATACAAAAGATGCACTTCTTGAGATTGGCATAAAGCTCATCTTGTCGAAGGGTTTTAAGCACCAACTCAAGATGTGTGAGGTGATCCCTTAAGCATTTACTATAAACTAATATGTCATCGAAATAAATTACAACGAACTTACTGATGTACGCCCTAAGAACTTGGTTCAAAAGGCGCATGAAGGTGCTTGGGGCATTAGTCAAGCCGAATGGCATGACTGTCCACTCGTAGAGCCCTTGCTTTGTCTTGAAAGTAGTGTTCCATTCATCACCTTCCTTCATCTTGACCTGGTGGTATCCACTCTTGAGGTCTATCTTGGAGAAGACCGTGGCTCCACTCAGCTCATCTAGCATGTGATCCAGCCATGGTATCGGATGCCGGTACTTGACTTTGATGTTGTTGATTGCTTGGCAGTCCATGCACATACGCCAAGTCCCATCATTCTTGGGCACTAGTAGCACTAGCACGGCACATGGACTGAGGCTCTCTCGAACATAGCCTTTCTCCAAGAGCTCCTTGACTTGCTTCTCAAGCTCCTTGGACTCCTCTGGACTCATCCAGTAGGCTAGCCGGTTGGGCAGGGCTGCTCCGGGCACAAGATCGATCTGGTGCTCTATGCCAAGTAAGGGAGGCAAGCCTGCTGGCATCTCCTCTGGGAACACATCCTGGAACTTGTTGAGGAGAGTTGCTACTTCATGAGGTAGCTCTACCTGTTCCTGTTCTATACTCAAAATTTCTTTGAAAACCATTAGTAACATTAAATCCTTCGAGGGTAGAGCTCTCCGGACATGGCTTGGTTGAATAAGAAAACTAGACTTGATAAGTTTCTTTTCCTTACTCATTTGAAGTTGTAGCTCGTGTACCTGGGCAGGTGTAAGAGGAGCTAGGCTGACCTTTCTTTTGTCATGCACAAAAGTGTAGAGATTGGTTCGGCCATCATGCCTGGTCTCTTTGTCAAACTGCCGTGGCCTTCCTAGCAGAAGATGGCCAGCTTGCATGGGCACCATGTCGCACACGACTTGGTCTTGGTACTTTCCCACACTGAATGGCATAGTGACTTGCTCATGGATCTTGAGCTCCACTTTGTCATCGAGCCACCTGAGTCTATACGGTCGAGGGTGCCTTGTCTTCTCTAGACCTAGCTTATCAACCATGTACGCACTAGCAACGTTAGTGCAAGAACCACCATCTATGATGAGGTTACATACCTTGCCCTTGATGGTGCAACGGCTGTGGAAAATGTTCTCCCTCTGGATGGTCTCTGAGGGATCCACCATTGCACTGAGAATGCGTCTAGTTACCAGCACTTCCCCCACATCAGGGTACTCAATGTCACCGTATTCTCCTTCTGGTTCATAGTCTTCTTCATCTTGGGATTCATACTCTCCAGCTTCCGTAATCAGCAATAACCGGTTGTTTGGGCACTCCCTTGAGATGTGTCCACGACCCCAACACTTGAAACAAGTAATGTCATGTGATCTTTGAGGGTTAGAGGACTTATTAGGCTCTCTTTGGTCATGGGTTGGCTCAAGAGGCTTGCTCCTGAACCGTGACTCGATCTCTATGCTCTTGCCTTTGTCTACGGGCTTGGGAATGTTGCTTGGTGCCCAAGGCATCTTAGGCTTGTTGCGGATGTCTTGGCGTTTACGTTTGATGTGCTGCTCAGCCTGGACAGATAGGTGGAACAAGTCATTGAAGTCATTGTAGATTTGCATTTCCACCTGGCGGCTGATTCTTTCTTGAAGTCCATCCAAGAATTGTGCCATCAAAGCTTCCTCATCGTCATTGAGTTCCAGCCTGTTCCTTAGTCTCTCAAACTCTTCATAGTACTCCTCTACTGATCTGGTTCCCTGCTTAAGAGTACGAAAACGTCGTTGCAAATCTCTATGAAAAAAGAGTGGAACAAACCTTTGTCTCATGAGGTCTTTCATGTCGACCCATGAGTCTACGGGCCTCAATCTTTTCCTCCTTCGGTCAGACACCTCACGATCCCACCAGATGAGGGCATTGTCCATGAGTTGTGCTACTACCATGGAGACTCTCCTAGGGCCTGGTTGGTTGTAGTGATTGAAATGTGGTCAATCCTCCTCTCCCAATCAAGATAGGCTTCGGGGTCTATTTTTCCTACAAAACTAGGAGCTGTTAACTTGACATCAGGGTGAGTTACCCGGTGGTAGGCATGTTCATCTCCATCCTCATGATGTCTAGGAGGCATCCTTGGTCTCTGGTGATGACCATATGGCTCGAAGCCATCACCTTCTGCCTCTTGTTGCCTTGGAGGTCCTCTCGGCCTAGGGTGATAGTTATGAGGCTGTGCGTCCTCATCTTCATCTGGCTGGGGCTCCTCCTGTTCGTGCCGTGTCCTAAGGTGCTCAGTACCCTCAGCACGGTCTTGTTCAGCCCTCATGTGCCTTATGGCGTGAAACCTCACGGGCCTCTCCACGCGCTCCAACCTCTTGCCGATTGATGCGAGTTGCGTTTGGAGGGTGGTGAAGATGGCCATCAAGGCCTCGGCTGCTTCTTTATTTTCTTCTGCCATTGCGTACTACAAAGAAAGAAGACAAGTTATTCTGCTCCTAAATTCGATTAGAAGGAGTTCTTATATAGAGAATTCGAAAAAAATGCAAAAAGGAAAAATCTGGAAAAAGGAAAAATTTGAAAAATAGAAGATTTGAAAAAAAAAGAAACTTTCGTAACAACTAGTGCTAACTGTCTTGGTCGAATTCTTTTGGTATTTTTCCTATTTTCTTTTTCTTTTCTTTTTAATTTAAGTTAAGAATAATGGAAATATGATTTAGGCAAAAAGGAAAACATAAATTGCAATGCAAAAGTGAATCTAAGCCCTAGTGATACACGTAGAAGCTATATGCACTCGGTTTGGAGTTTGATGTTATATATTTTTTTTATTTTTCTTGAATGCGACTTAAACTAATGCAAAAACTAGAAAAAAAAACTAACTAAAGGATAGAAACAACCTGGTTTAGGAGCTTTAAGCTCTGATACCAAAATGATACAAGCCTCGATTCAAGGCTTGGATGCGCGTGGGCTGTTTGGAGAAGTTTAAGTGAGAAACTCGACCTTAAGCTTCTGGATAGGGGTTTTCTGATTGGTATGGGATGGAGGGGTGAAGTGAACCACACGAGAGGTGATGAACCTCGTGATAAATCACAAACTTAGAGCTAGGAGGGCTGGTCTCAACTAGGTTTTAAGCGCACAAGTCTCTTGAGAGAATAAATTATTGAAAGAAAATTCGATCTTTATTAATTATCAAAAAGGTTGTCGAACTACAAGGATGGAAGGAGCCTTATTAATATGCTCGACAACTTGACCTTCTAGTGTCGACTCAAAGAAAGAAAAGGAAAATTTACAAAAGTGCACAAATGGAAAACGTACAAAAGTGCATAACCGAAAAAGGATCTATTCCTAAAATGTCTTTGACTCAAAAATGTAAAGAATCTAAATTCTACCCTTCAAAACAGAAGGGGGAAAATATCCAAATTGAAAACTTACTTTTCTTGCCTCACGGCCAAGAAATGGAAGGTGGCCGTCCTTGTGGCATGCACGCGCCTTGCTCCTAGTCTTCGACTTGGAGTAGGGTTAGAAATCTTTGGGCCCTGGCCTCTCTTGCCACTAAAGCCCAAGTCTCTGAAGTCCCTTGCATTGTTGAGAAGCCTTTGGACTCATCTTTGCACTTCTGGTCCACTGTCCTTTGTCGATCATCCTCTAGGACCTTGTCGACCAAAAGCTGAATTTGTGGAAGAGTGCTCTTGATCTGCTCCTTGTCATTGCTCCTGGTGGCACCACTGGTGTAGAGACTTCCTCTAGATGCATGTCCTGAAGCTGGTAGCTTATCTTCTCCGAGTCTCCTTGTGTAGATGTTGAAATGCCCGTTTACTCGGCTGGATCGGCTGTACCGGCTAGACTGTGCGAGGTACAGGCTGGAATGTCTTCTGGGCCGGCCAACTTGATCCCGAAGCCGGCGGTGTCACCAATGGGACCGGTGGTGTAATCCACTACGCCACCAGTTGGGCCGGAGTTTTGGGCCTCTCCGCCGGCAATGTTCATCGGTCCGATCTTGTTGGTCGAGGGTCCGGCGGTACCGCTTGGGCCGGCAGACGTACCAAATAGCCCGGCTGTCGGCCAGTCTGGTCTCTTGGCCGGCCAGTCTGGTCTCCTGGCCGGCCATACGACCTGCTGTCCCCATCAGCAGGGGAATTTTTAGGGGAGGTGAGGTGCCAAAAAAAATACAACACCATAATTTCAAGCTAAAGAGGCGGCGGCGAACCCAAAGTTGAATTCAAACCGCTTCTTTGTAGAAAAGCAATTTATATATTTATTAATATAAAAAAAATTTAATGTTACAAGACTTTAGGAAATCCTTATACAATGGTTCTTCAAGTGAGACCTATTGGTCAAAATAAATGAAACAAAATGCAACAAGAAAACACACACAACAAGAAAATCACAACATTACAAAAATTGGAAAACTGCATCATCTTAAAAAGGAAACTATGTGCATGTGTGTTGAGCTTTTCTAGAGGCGCCTATTTTTGAATTTTAAGTCATGTTGGGCCGTTGCAAAGGCCATTTTAACATGCAAGAATGTAATATAAAGACCATACCCTACCCTTACTCGGAAATGATTGTGTAGGCGTACCATGTGTTGATTTCGTGTGTTCTAGGTGCGTAACATTTTTTTGAGTCTTGGTATTTGGCTCTAAGATCTTCTAGGTATTCATTAGATGCCTTATGGTCATGATATTGAAGCTCTTACTGTTCTGAAGCTCTTGTTTGAAGCTTCTGATCCTCGTGCGTTGTTCCGGCCCTTCCTTGCCTAAGGAGGCCATCATGAAGTTTTGGGCAGTGTAAGTCTACAAAATGTGTTGGGGCACTTGAATTTCAAGTTGAGGCATCAGAATTACCGTGATCTAGTTGATCATCTCCATGTCTAATAGCCATTTTGTTGATGGCTTCACCAAGATGATCAGTTGGCCGGTAAAGAGTGGCATGCGGGTCATCTAGACCGGTGGTGTCAGTGGTCCTGAAGGCCTTTGTCCTTGTTAGTCTATCTTAAAAAGGATTTGAGGTAATTCTGCATAACCAGAAGTAAAGGATGCGACTGAATCATCAATTAAACCACTAAGCATTAGAGGTACGGAAGCGAAATCATCTTTGTTATGTTTACATTGTTAAATATTGAATACTTATCTCATGGGAGAGTAGAATCACGAAAAACGGGATTAAAAATTTCAATTAAAATAGTATTTGAATGAATAAACGATTAAAAAACCGATTAAGGATAGGACGAAAATTCATAGTTGAGATTGGAACTCTTTCCTTAATTCATTAAATCTCTTGAAGTATGGAAATTTAATGAGATTATGAATCCCAAGGTACAATTGCATTGTGGATATAATTGCAACACATGATTACAAAATCTACAAACTTAGATCTCTATGTTATACTCTCGAAATTTCCTTTTCAAAGAAGATGAAAAGAAGGGAGATTGTAAACCTAGCAGTAATATCGAAATTTAATATGAGCGAACCTAGCAGTAAGAGCTTTAAGCTCTGATACCAGAAGATGTAATACATTTTTAAGATCTTAAAAGTGGCAAGAGTGATAGAAAAACGAGTTGGTGTCACTCTCTCCCGATACGATCAGTTGGATAGGTTGTGGAAATTTAACGAGTTCAGAGTCACTCTCTCTCCATTGTGGATCAGGGCAGGGGAATTTTTAGGGGAGGTGAGGTGCCAAAAAGAATACAGCACCATGATTTCAAGCTAAAGAGGCGGCGGCGCACTCAAAGTTGAATTCAAAACTTTTCTTTGTACACTACAAGAAAACAGCCGTTTTGCGACCACGGAAGTGGTCGCAAAGTAATCGCAAAATTGTATTTTGCGACTACTTTGCGACTACGTGATGTGGTCGCAAAATAATAGTCGCAAAAAAAATTAGTCGCAAATCAGTCGCAATTTTGCGACTGATTTGCGACCATGGGCATAGTGGTTATTTTGCGACTAATTTGCGACCACAACCGTGGTCGCTATTTTTGCGACTAATTTGCCACTGAATTTCCGTAACAAATTTTGCTACTGTTTTGCGACTACGGTTGTGGTTGCTAAATTTGTAGTCGCAAAACAGTTGCAAATTTTTGTGACTGATTTGCGACTACGGTAGAACCGCAGTTGCAAATCAGTCACTATTTTTTGTGACTGTTTTGCGACTGTAGGAGAACCGTAGTCGCAAATTAGTCACAAAAATTTATGACTGTTTTGCGACTACAGGAGAAACGCAGTCGCAAATCAGTCACAAAAATTTGTGACTGTTTTGCGACTACAAGAGAACCGCAGTCGCAAATCAGTCACAAAAATTTGTGACTGATTTGCGACTGCACATAGCTCGCAGTTGCAAAGCAGTCACAATATTTTACGACTGATTTGCGACCACATGTATGAAGGAGTCGCAAATCGGTGGCAAAAATTGCGACTGATTTAGGACTAATTTGCGATTACACCGTAATTAGATTTTTTAAAAAATAATATTAATATATATATTTTTTATTATTGAAATAATATTATTAATAATTTAAAAAAAAATATTTTTATTATTGAAATAATTTCGTATATTAGTGAAATATAATATTAATATTTTTTAAATTATTTTTAAAAAATGTAAAATAATATTTAAAAATTTAAATTTCAATAATAATTTTGAAAATTAATTTCAATAATAAAATTAATTATTTGAAATTAGAAATATTAATAAAATAATTTAGATTAACTATTAATATAATTGGTTTAAAATATTATTATAATATTTATTATAATATTTCTTAATTTTTATTAATCAATTCAAAATATTATAATATTAAATGAAAAATATGTAAACTAAATATTGAATTAAAAAATATACAAATTTAAAATTTAACATTTATTATTGAAAATTTTTAAATACATAAAAAAAATTCTAATTGTCCGGTGGTGGAAATTGGAAATCTGATGGCGAAAATGCGGTGGTTGGCGGAGCCGTCGATGGTTCCCCTGTGCAATCGTTATCCCGCAATAAGGAGGCGAATGCGGGATCCGTCCGTTGGATATATCCGAGGAGCATCTCCAAGCTCGAGATCTTCTTCTGGTTTTGTCTGTTCAGCTCTTCAATCTTCTCACATTTTTCCATCATCTGCGCGTTTTGTGCTTTAATCAACGTGTTTTGTTCTTGAAGCATAACGTACTCGGGTGAATGGGTTTGTACCCCACTACTTCTACCCGTAGACTGTACGCGGTTGAGGCTACCGAGTCCATAAAGACGGCCTCGTTCATCAGGAACAGATGACTATAAAATTATGAAAATGTAAATTAAATAATAAATGTAATTATTTTTTAATTAGGAAAATATGTTAAAAGAAAAAAGTTTGAAATTTTTTTTTTACCTGTAAGAAGATCTCATTCTTCTGTGCTTGAGTCAGCTCAATTGGACGGGAGGTTCCATCGGATGTTTCTGTTGGATCGACCTCCACGATCGCCATCTTCTCTTGGATGTTTCGTTCGTATGCTTCCCAGATTTGTTATGCTTTCAAATCTACATACGAACCATCCGGTCTTGTGTGAGTCTTTATAAAGACCTCACCTATTGAGACTGGTCGTCCTAAATTATGTTCCTTCACAGATATTAAAATATTATTTAATATGAAAAAAAAAATTTTACTTACCATTTCCTGCTGGACCTGAATGTAGGATTTTTGGCCCGATAAATGTTTATGCGGGCCAAGACCGTCCCGAACGGAGTTGCGGTTATGAGAGGATTTCGTACTCCTCTTGGTAGATGTTTCGGTTGCCCAATATGCTGTCATAATATTGTACAAACTTGGGGAAATCCATCTGGGACGTTTTCCGGTTGTATGAACCGTGCTCACCATCCCCTTCATCCGCCTTACGCAAACGGCCTCGAACTCTTTTTGTACCACCGGGGTGATCAGAGGATCTCAAGTGTACGATTGCTTGAAATTGAGTTAAAAAATATTAGTATATATTTTTTATATTTTATTAAATATTTACACAATTTAAAAAAGAATACTTACAACAACTTCTATAAAATATTTCTCGTGCCTCTCAGGAGGTACGACGGTCCAACTGTAGTACGGACCGTCAAATTTATTTTTCAAAATTTTAGCGATTTGACGAGTAATAGACCCGTTATCGCGGTCAAACCTAATATTTATTACAAAAATGTAAAATTATATTAATATAATTTAAATTTTAATAAATGTTTATTAAAAAAATTAGCTATTAATAAACATGCTTACCACATTGTATTAGGACATCTGGAGAAAGCACAGTCAAATACTGTTCGCGGCCCGGAGTTTGTAACAAACTATCAAGAGTGATAGTTTGTTCATCCGTTCCCGTTTCGCAATCGGGAATTTGTTCCTCCTCATGTTCATCCGATTCATGAAACCGTGGAGGTGTTTGGGTTTCAGGAATGGAGTGAGGAACAAAATTGTATTGCGGAGGGAGCCGCGATGCCGCTCTATTAGCGGATGGTGAAGGGTTCGAGGAGGCCGAAGAGGTTCCTCGGCCGGAAGACGATCCAAAAGATCGTCTTCCACGACCTCTCAACGACCTACCACTACTTGCCATTTCTAGAAATAGTGTTTTTTTAAAGCGTTTAGGAAGTGTTTTTGAGAGAGTTTTGTAAAGTAGTTTTGAGAGATTTGTGAAAAATGAGGGAAAACCATCGGGTATTTATAGATTTTTTTGCGACCACGGATGTGGTCGCAAATCAGTGGCAAAATACCTGTGGTCACACATCAGTCGCAAATTTGCGACTGATTTGCGACTACCAATTAATTTGGTGGGAACCGAAAACGTTCAAACCCCCTCCAAATTAATTGGTAGTCGCAAATCTGGTGATCGCAAATCAGTCGCAAATCGACTGATTTGCGACTTCCAAATTTTCGTGAATTTTGCGACTACACAATTACATTTATCGAAACTATAAATGTGGTCGCAAATCAGTCGCAAATGTGGGACTGATTTGCGACTACCAGTTAATTTAGTCGGAGTTTGAACGTTTTCGATTTTGTCAAAGTCCCACCAAATTAATTGGTGGTCGCAAATCAGCCACACATTTGACGACTACATCAGCATTTGACTGATTTACTGCACATAAATTTTTAGAATGTAGTCGCAAATCAGTCGCAAATTAGCGACTGATTTGCGACTACATGAAATTTTTGTGACTGAAATGCGACCACATTGCCAAAGCAGTTGCAAAGTGGTGGCAAATCAGTCACAAATAATACCCTAAACCCTAAATTTTGAGATTTTGAGGAATGCATATAATTATATAAGATTGAGTCATTGATTATAAGTTATAAAAATTTCAATTGCTATGAAAACAATAACATTTCCCAAATTTTCAAATAACTTACCTAAAATCCTTAACAAATTTACTTAACCTTATACTTCTTATATACATTCCAAATGTTATCTAAATATGAAATCATTACAAATATGGTTTTCAATATATGTTATCACTTCTAATGGTTAGTAGTCTTATAGAATAGAAATACAAGTTTTAAATGTGGAAAATACCTAGGGGAAATGTGAATTTACCATATGTGGTCGCAAATCAGTCGCAAATTTGCGACTGATTTGCGACTGCACATCAAATTTTTAGAATGTGGTCGCAAATCAGTCGCTAATTTGTGACTCATATGCGACTACATCAAATTTTTTGTGACTGAACTGCGACCACATTGCCAAAGCAGTTGCAAAGTGGTGGCAAATCAGTCACAAATAATACCCTAAACCCTAAATTTTGAGATTTTGAGGAATACATATAACTATATAAGATTGAGTAATTGATTATAAGTTATAAAAATTTCAATTGCTATGAAAACAATAACATTTCCCAAATTCTCAAATAACTTACCTAAAATCCTTAACAAATTTACTTAACCTTATACTTCTTATATACATTCCAAATGTTATCTAAATATGAAATCATTACAAATATGGTTTTCAATATATGTTATCACTTCTAATGGTTAGTAGTCTTATAGAATAGAAGTAGAAGTTTTAAATGTGGAAAATACTTAGGGGAAATGTGAATTTTTCATATGTGGTCGCAAATCAGTCGCTTAGTTGCGACTGAGTTGCGACTGCACAAAAATTTTTAGAATGTAGTCGCAAATCAGTCGCAAATTAGCGACTGATTAGCGACTGATTTGCGACTACATCAAATTTTTGTGACTGAAATGCAACCACATTGCCGAAGCAGTTGCAAAGTGGTGGCAAATCAGTCTCAATTACTTAAAAAATCTATATTTATATGGATATTGGTAATACATTAAATTATATGAAAATCATATGTACAAAATACATAGCATAACTATATTTATTACATTTTTTCGTTCTCGTCATCATCTGAAGATGAAATATTACATTGAAATTCATCTTCTAGTTCCGCATCTCCGACATCAAAATCAATTTCTTCAGTATGGTTAACTGTATCGACCAACCGATCTACCTCTATCTCTTGAACATGCATTACGTCTTCATCATTTTCTTGTTGCAAAAGGCCAATCTCGTCTTTGTTTTTGTATTTCCCCAAAATGTTAGATCTTGGATTAACTTTCAAAACATTGAGCCATGTATGTTTTGATGATGATTTTGTGTGTGGATAGGGAATATAACAAACTTGATCTGTTTGAGATGCTGATACATCGTACGTATTGAAATATAAATTAGTTATAAATTTGTAAGAAAAATATATAGTAAATTATTACCAAATACGTACGTACCGAGAATAAATGGTTCGTATTTGTAGTATTTCCCTGATGATAAGACATCAACGACACCATTTTCCGACTTCCGAGTACCTCTCGAGGGTGTAGGATCGTACCATTCATATTTAAAAAGCGTGATCTTCAAATTTAGGAGTCCGACATACTCAAGTTGAATGATATCTGTTAAAATACCATAGAAATCAGCTTCATCAGATGCATCTGAGTAATTGTCCCCCTTCACACAAATACCGTAGTTACATGTCTTTCTTCTATGTCCATGTTTCTTTGTGTGGAACATATAACCTCTTGTAAAATACATCGGCCAAGTGGATGCTTTATTCATCGGACCTTGAACTAATTCTTGAGCCCATATAGGAAAGACACGTGAATCTGTGGAACTGCATGAATTGACCTTTAATCATATATCAAAAATTAAACTTAATTAGTATTTCCAAATTAATAAATAAAATATAATATATATATGTCAAATAATTAATTAAACATACATAATCCCTAACCCATATGTGGAACTCTTCCTCTCTTTTAGATGAAATGTCACCTTCCGAAAGATATGGATACGTATATCGAATATGATCTTCAAACATGCTAGAACAGTATATATTGAAAATTAATATATATTTCTTAATACAATGAACTGAAATGTAATAAATACAATTAATTGTTTTTATATACCTCTCTAGTGGCCGAAAATATTCACAATTCCGTAATTCATATGCATGTGCATATTTATATTCTTTTTCGGAGAGCCATATTTCTTTACATTTACCACTTGGATGACCTATGTGCGTAAATATATCCGGTACTCCGGGATCTGGATATACAGGCACGTCACCTTCATCGAATCTTGTAGACCTGTACATATATGGTTTATATATATTATATATATTACTTATATATTATATAATAAAATAATTAATTCATAAACGTCATAACATGGTTACCTGTTTTTCGTGCGAATGTGTTCAGCAAAGTAATGTTCTGAGAAGTAAGATATCTCATCATTCACATATGATTCAACAATCGACCCTACAGCATAACGTTTGTTCTTCGCCTTGCTCTTAAGTTTTTAAAAAAACCTTTCAAATGGATACATCCACCTATATTGCACAGGTCCACCAAGTTCAGCTTCGTATGGTAGATGTACAGGAAGGAACTCCATGACGTCGAAAAATGAAGGCGGAAAGATCTTTTCCAAATTGCACAAAATTATGACTATATTTTCCTTCAGAATTTGGACACGGTTTTATTGTAATGATCTGGAGCATAAATCACGGAAAAATCCTCCAATCCCTATATATATATATATTAATTACCATCGACAATGAATTAGTTCAGGCAATTATTATTAATTTATGTATTTCCAATTAAAAATATAGTTATTACTATATTTACCTGATAATGCTAGATGAACGTTCCGTGGTAAAAGTTCTTTAAATATGAAAGGAAGAAGTCTTTCCATAAAAACATGGCAGTCATGGCTTTTCATGCCCGAAAATTTTAGTCCATCCATATCCACACAATTTGCTAAATCTGCCGCATAGCCGTCCGGAAATTTGACATCATTTTTTATACATTCCAATAACCATTCTTTCGCTTTTTGGGTCAATCGAAATATAAGGAATGGAGCATTACCCTGACCATCCACGTGCAACTCTTTTCGAGAGCAAAACTTTGCAATATCCAACCTTGACTTCACTGTATCTTTTGATTTCTCTTTCACATTCATAATAGTATTAATGATGTTATCGAAGAAATTCTTCTCTATATGCATCACATCAAGATTATGTCGAAGGTTAAGATCTGTCCAGTATGGCAACTCCCAAAATATACTTTCTTTGTGCCAATTATGCCAGCTGCCATAACCTTCTTCTTTACTTTCATGACCGTTTCCGCCGCACTCAGATGTTCTTAAAGGATTGACAGTTTTTATTCGCTCGTACAAAACTTGTTCACCTGTCAATGATTGTGGAGGACAGTCATTCAAAGCGTGCTTCCCTTTTAAAAAATTTGTTTTATTTTTCCGTAACGGGTGACCATTAGGAAGAAACCTTCGATGACAATCAAACCAACACGTCTTTCTCCCATTTGGTTATTGAAATGCATTCGTATCATCCATACAAATTGGACAGGCCAGCCTTCCATGCGTTGTCCATCCTGATAACATTCCATAAGCGGGAAAGTCGCTTATCGTCCAAAGTAACACAGCTTTTAGATTGAAATTTTGGTTCAGCGATACATCGTATGCATCAACTCCGATAGACCATAATTCTTTCAACTCATCAATCAAAAGTCATAGGAATATGTCCAGACTGGCACACGGATGATTTGGCCCGGAATTCAAAATAGTTAGAAACAAATACTCTTTCTTCATACACATCTCCGGTGGCAAATTATATGGAGTGATAATCACCGGCCATAATGAATGATTACGAGACATCCCAAATGGGTTGAACCCATCAGTACATAAGCCAAGATAAACTTTTCGAGATTCAGCAGCAAATCTAGGATGTAAAGATTGAAAATTTTTCCACTCTGCAGCATCACATGGATGACTCATTTCTCCGTCTTCTGCTTCATGCTCTGCGTGCCACCTCATTGCCTCTGCGGTTTTCTCGCTTTGATACATTCTTTTAAGTCTATCACCTATAGGTAAATACCACATATGACTGAAAGGTATTCTCGTCCTGCCCTCGCTTGGCTTATACCGGGGGGAATCGCAAAATTTGCATTTTTCCCATTTCTCATCTTCTTTCCTGAATATCATACAATTTTTAACACACACGTCAATTGTATAAAACGGAAGGCCTAAATTTCGCATCAATTTTTCGGTTTCATAATATGAACCCGTCGCCTGATTCTCGTCGGGTAAATATTCTGTAAATAGCTCCGCCGAAGAATCCATACATTTTTCTGGTAAATTAAAATCAGATTTGATGTTCATAAACCGAGCAACTAAAGATAATTGTGAGTGCCCTTCATGACAACCATCATACAATGGATTTTTTGCAGCTTCTAACATGTTGTAAAACTTTTCTGCTTCTTCATTAGGCCGTTCTTCTTCATAATTATAATTATAATTTTCTTCGTTCTGATTATAGTACTGATGCTGATCATCAGTCGTTGTCTCACGAAATGCATCCGTCACCATTTCAACATATCTATTACCGGATATACCAACTGTTTCATCACTACTACAATCACGTCCCTGATTTCTTGGTACATCACCCCGACTAGTACTACTCGTCCCTAACTGAACATTCAGCTCTTCTCCATGTTTATACCAAATATAATAATTTGGCATAAACCCTCGACTATATAGATGACTCCATATTTTTCGTCCCGGAATAAATTTATCATTTTTGCAATTAATACAAGGACAGAAAAACTTACCTCCACTACTTTGAGGTATAGGTTGACTACTTGCAAAATTCATGAACTGCTCCATGCCTTGTGCAAATTCTGCCGAGATATTTCTTGTTTCATTATCAATTCTTCTGTACATCCAATCTCTCGAATTGTTATAATTTCCCCACATGTTTTACAAAAATTTTTACTTTTGATTTCGCAAATGAGAGAATGGGATGGTGCATATATATACAACATTTTGCGACTACTTTGCGACTACATTGCCACTGATTTGCCACTACTTTGCGACTATAGCTATGTAGTCACTTAAATGTCGTTATACCTAACTCGCACATGTTTTTTATGGTGGCACTTTGCCACCATTTTGTGACTACAGAGCCACTACATACCGTAGTCGCAAATTGGTCGCTATTTTGCAACTGATTAGCGACTACCACCTGATTTTCCATATGTAGTCGCTAATCAGACGCTATTTTGCGACTGATTAGCGACTACCGGGGTCAGTCTCAAGGCAGTCGCATCTCAGTCGCTAATTGGTTGCATATTGCGACTGATTTGCGACCACACTTATTGGTCACATATTTGCGACCAATTTGCGACTACTCTTCCGTAGTCGCAAATTGGTCGCTAAACCATGGCAAATGTGGTCGCAATTTTTGTGACCACGTATGTAGTCGCAAATTGCAGTCGCAAATTGGCAGTTTTCTTGTAGTGGTAGAAAAGCAATTTATATATTTATTAAGATAAAAAAATTAATGTTACAAGACTTTAGGAAAACCTTATACAATGGTTCTTCAACTGAGACCTATTGGTCGAAATAAATGAAACAAAATGCGACAAGAAAACACACACAAAAAGAAAATTGCAACATTACAAAAATTGGAAAACTGCATAATCTTAAAAAGGAAACTATGTGCATGTGTGTTGATCTTTTGTAGAGGCACTTATTTTTGAATTTTAAGTCATGTTGGGCCGTTGCAAGGGCCATTTTAACCTGCTAAAATGTAATATAAATACCATACCCTACCCTTATTTGGAAATGATCGTGTAGGCGTACCATGTGTTGATTTCGTGTGTTCTAGGTGCGTAACATTTTTTGAGTCTTTGGCTCTAAGATCTTATAGGTTTTCATAAGATGCCTTATGGTCATGATTTTGAAGCTCTTACTGTTCTGAAGCTCTTGTTTGAAGCTTCTGATCCTCGTGCGTTGTTCCGGCCCTTCCTTCCCTAATGAGGCCATCATGAAGTTTTGGGCAGTGTAAGTCTACAAAATGTGTTGGGGCACTTGAATTTCAAGTTGAGACATAAGAATTACCGTGATCTAGTTGATCATCTCCATGTCTAATAGCCATTTTGTTGATGGCTTCACCAAGATGATCAGTTGGCCGGTAAAGAGTTGCCGGCGGGTCATCTAGACCGGTGGTGTCAGTGGTCCTGAAGGACTTTGTCCTTGTTAGTCTATCTTAAAAAGGATTTGAGGTAATTCTGCATGACCAGAAGTAAAGGATGCGACTGAATCATCAATTAAACCACTAAGCATTAGAGGTATGGAAGCGAAATCATCTTTGTTATGTTTACATTGTTAAATATTGAATACTTATCTCATGGGAGAGCAGAATCACGAAAAACGGGATTAAAAATTTCAATTAAAATAGTACTTGAATGAATAAACGATTAAAAAACCGATTAAGGGAAGGACGAAAATTCATAGTTGAGATTGGAACTCTTTCCTTAATTCATTAAATCTTTTGAAGTATGGAAATTTAACGAGATTATGAATCCCAAGGTACAATTGCATTGTGGATATAATTGCAACACATGATTACAAAATCTACAAACTTAGATCTCTATTTATACTCTCGAAATTTCCTTTTCAAAGAAGATGAAAAGAAGGGAGATTGTAAACCTAGCAGTAATCTCGAAATTTAATATGAGCAAACCTAGCAGTAATCTCGAAATTTAATATGAGCAAACCTAGCAGTAAGAGCTTTAAGCTCTGATACCAGAAGATGTAATAGATTTTTAAGATCTTAAAAGTGGCAAGAGTGATAGAAACACGAGTTGGTGGTCACTCTCCATTGTGGATCAGGGCAGGGGAATTTTTATGGGAGGTGAGGTGCCAAAAAGAATACAACACCATGATTTCAAGCTAAAGAGGCGGCGGCGCACTCTAACTTGAATTCAAAACTTTTCTTTGTAGAAAAGCAATTTATATATTTATTAAGATAAAAAAATTAATGTTACAAGACTTTAGGAAAACCTTATACAATGGTTCTTCAACTGAGACCTATTGGTCGAAATAAATGAAACAAAATGCGATAAGAAAACACACACAAAAAGAAAATCGCAACATTACAAAAATTGGAAAACTGCATAATCTTAAAAAGGAAACTGTGTGCATGTGTGTTGATCTTTTGTAGAGGCGCTTATTTTTGAATTTTAAGTCATGTTGGGCCATTGCAAGGGCCATTTTAACCTGCTAAAATGTAATATAAATTCCATACCCTACCCTTATTCGGAAATGATCGTGTAGGCGTACCATGTGTTGATTTTGTGTGTTCTAGGTGCGTAACATTTTTTGAGTCTTTGGCCCTAAGATCTTATTGGTTTTCATTAGATGCCTTATGGTCCTGATTTTGAAGCTCTTACTGTTCTGAGGCTCTTGTTTGAAGCTTCTGATCCTCGTGCGTTGTTCCGGCCCTTCTTTCCCTAATGAGGCCATCATGAAGTTTTGGGCAGTGTAAGTCTACAAAATGTGTTGGGGGCACTTGAATTTCAAGTTGAGGCATAAGAATTACCGTGATCTAGTTGATCATCTCCATGTCTAATAGCCATTTTGTTAATGGCTTCACCAAGATGATCAGTTGGCCGGTAAAGAGTGGCCGGCGGGTCATCTAGACCGGTGGTGTCAGTGGTCCTGAAGGCCTTTGTCTTTGTTAGTCTATCTTAAAAAGGATTTGAGGTAATTCTGCATGACCAGAAGTAAAGGATGCGACTGAATCATCAATTAAACCACTAAGCATTAGAGGTATGGAAGCGAAATCATCTTTGTTATGTTTACATTGTTAAATATTGAATACTTATCTCATGGGAGAGTAGAATCACGAAAAACGGGATTAAAAATTTCAATTATAATAGTATTTGAATGAATAAACGATTAAAAACCGATTAAGGAAAGGACGAAAATTCATAGTTGAGATTGGAACTCTTTCCTTAATATCTCTTGAAGTATGGCAATTTAACGAGATTATGAATCCCAAGGTACAATTGCATTGTGGATATAACTGCAACA
The DNA here is from genome assembly GCA_018901935.1 of Pugionium cornutum. NCBI lineage: Eukaryota > Viridiplantae > Streptophyta > Magnoliopsida > Brassicales > Brassicaceae > Pugionium > Pugionium cornutum. The sequence goes on along the minus strand of CM032157.1, from coordinate 15,762,543 downwards.
CATGATTACAAAATCTACAAACTTAGATCTCTATTTATACTCTCGAAATTTCCTTTTCAAAGAAGATGAAAAGAAGGTAGATTGTAAACCTAGCAGTAATCTCGAAATTTAATATGAGCAAACCTAGCAGTAAGAGCTTTAAGCTCTGATACCAGAAGATGTAATACATTTTTAAGATCTTAAAAGTGGCAAGAGTGATAGAAACACGAGTTGGTGGTCACTCTCTCCCGATACGATCAGTTGGATAGGTTGTGGAAATTTAACGAGTTCACAGTAACTCTCTTTCCATTGTGGATCAGGGAAGGGGAATTTTTAGCGGAGGGAGGTGCCAAAAAGAAAACAGCACCATAATTTCAAGCTAAAGAGGCGGTGGCGCACTCAAAGTTGAATTCAAAACTTTTCTTTGTAGAAAAGCAATTTATAAATTTATTAAGATAAAAAAATTAATGTTACAAGACTTTAGGAAAACCTTATACAATGGTTCTTCAACTGAGACCTATGGGTCGAAATAAATGAAACAAAATGCGACAAGAAAACACACACAAAAAGAAAACCGCAACATTACAAAAATTGGAAAACTGCATAATCTTAAAAAGGAAACTGTGTGCATGTGTGTTGATCTTTTGTAGAGGCGCTTATTTTTGAATTTTAAGTCATGTTGGGCCATTGCAAGGGCCATTTTAACCTGCTAAAATGTAATATAAATTCCATACCCTACCCTTATTCGGAAATGATCGTGTAGGCGTACCATGTGTTGATTTTGTGTGTTCTAGGTGCGTAACATTTTTTGAGTCTTTGGCCCTAAGATCTTATTGGTTTTCATTAGATGCCTTATGGTCCTTATTTTGAAGCTCTTACTGTTCTGAGGCTCTTGTTTGAAGCTTCTGATCCTCGTGCGTCGTTCCGGCCCTTCTTTCCCTAATGAGGCCATCATGAAGTTTTGGGCAGTGTAAGTCTACAAAATGTGTTGGGGGCACTTGAATTTCAAGTTGAGGCATAAGAATTACCGTGATCTAGTTGATCATCTCCATGTCTAATAGCCATTTTGTTAATGGCTTCACCAAGATGATCAGTTGGCCGGTAAAGAGTGGCCGGCGGGTCATCTAGACCGGTGGTGTCAGTGGTCCTGAAGGCCTTTGTCTTTGTTAGTCTATCTTAAAAAGGATTTGAGGTAATTCTGCATGACCAGAAGTAAAGGATGCGACTGAATCATCAATTAAACCACTAAGCATTAGAGGTATGGAAGCGAAATCATCTTTGTTATGTTTACATTGTTAAATATTGAATACTTATCTCATGGGAGAGTAGAATCACGAAAAACGGGATTAAAAATTTCAATTATAATAGTATTTGAATGAATAAACGATTAAAAACCGATTAAGGAAAGGACGAAAATTCATAGTTGAGATTGGAACTCTTTCCTTAATATCTCTTGAAGTATGGCAATTTAACGAGATTATGAATCCCAAGGTACAATTGCATTGTGGATATAACTGCAACACATGATTACAAAATCTACAAACTTAGATCTCTATTTATACTCTCGAAATTTCCTTTTCAAAGAAGATGAAAAGAAGGTAGATTGTAAACCTAGCAGTAATCTCGAAATTTAATATGAGCAAACCTAGCAGTAAGAGCTTTAAGCTCTGATACCAGAAGATGTAATACATTTTTAAGATCTTAAAAGTGGCAAGAGTGATAGAAACACGAGTTGGTGGTCACTCTCTCCCGATACGATCAGTTGGATAGGTTGTGGAAATTTAACGAGTTCACAGTAACTCTCTCTCCATTGTGGATCAGGGAAGGGGAATTTTTAGCGGAGGGAGGTGCCAAAAAGAAAACAGCACCATAATTTCAAGCTAAAGAGGCGGTGGCGCACTCAAAGTTGAATTCAAAACTTTTCTTTGTAGAAAAGCAATTTATATATTTATTAAGATAAAAAAATTAATGTTACAAGACTTTAGGAAAACCTTATACAATGGTTCTTCAACTGAGACCTATTGGTCGAAATAAATGAAACAAAATGCGACAAGTAAACACACACAAAAAGAAAATCGCAACATTACGAAAATTGGAAAACTGCATAATCTTAAAAAGGAAACTATGTGCATGTGTGTTGATCTTTTGTAGGGGCGCTTATTTTGAATTTTAAGTCATGTTGGGGCGTTGCAAGGGCCATTTTAACCTGCTAAAATGTAATATAAATACCATACCCTACCCTTATTCGGAACTGATCGTGTAGGCATACCATGTGTTGATTTCGTGTGTTCTACGTGCGTAACATTTTTTGAGGCTTGGTATTTGGCTCTAAGATATTATAGGTTTTCATTAGATGCCTTATGGTCATGATTTTGAAGCTATTACTGTTCTGAAGCTCTTCTTTGAAGCTTCTGATCCTCGTGCGTTGTTCCGGCCCTTTCTTGCCTAATGAGGCCATCATGAAGTTTTGGGCAGTGTAAGTCTACAAAATGTGTTGGGGCATTTGAATTTCTAGTTGAGGCATAAGAATTACAGTGATATAGTTGATCATTTCCATGTCTAATAGCCATTTTGTTGATGGCTTCACCAAGATAATTAGTTGGCCGGTAAAGAGTGGCCGGCGGGTCATCTAGACCGGTGGTGTCAGTGGTCCTGAAGGTCTTTGTCCTTGTTAGTCTATCTTACAAAGGATTTGAGGTAATTCTGCATGACAAGGAGTAAAGTATGTGACTGAATCATCAATAAAACCACTAAGCATTACAGGTATAGAAGGGAAATCATCTTTGTTATGTTTACATTGTTAAATATTGAATACTTACCTCATGGGAGTGTAGAATCACGAAAAACATGATTAAAAATTTCAATTAAAATAGTATTTGAACGAATAAATGATTAAAAACCGATTAAGGAAAGGACGAATATTCATAGTTCAGATTGGATCTCTCTCCTTAATTCATTAAATCTATTGAAGTATGACAATTTAACGAGATTATGAATCCCAAGGTACAATTGCATTGTGGATATAATTGCAACACCTGATTACAAAATCTACAAACTTAGATCTCAATGTTATACTCTCGAAATTTAATTTTCAAAGAAGATGAAAAGAACAGAGATTGTAAACCTAGCAGTAATCTCGAAATTTAATATGAGCAAACCTAGCAGTAAGAGCTTTAAGCTATGATACCAGAAGATGTAATACATTTCTAAGATCTTAAAAGTGGCAAGAGTGATAGGAACACGACTTGGTAGTCACTCTCTCTCGATACGGTCGGTTGGATAGGTTGTGGGAATTTAACGAGTTCACGGTCGCTCTCTCTCCATCGCGGATCTGGGCAGGGGAATTTTTAGGGGAGGTGAGGTGCTAGAAAGAATACAGCACCATAATTTCAAGCTAAAGAGGCGGCGGCGCACTCAATGTTGAATTCAAAATGTTTCTTTGTAGAAAAGAAATTTATATATTGATTAATATAAAAAAATTAATGTTACAAGACTTTAGGAAAACCTTATACAATTGTTCTTCAACTGAGACCTATTGGTCGAAATAAATGAAACAAAATGCGACAAGAAAACACACACAAAAAGAAAATCGCAACATTACAAAAATTGGAAAACTGCATAATCTTAAAAAGGAAACTATGTGCATGTGTGTTGAGCTTTTGTAGAGGCGGCTATTTTTGAATTTTAAGTCATGTTGGGGCGTTGCAAGGGCCATTTTAACCTACTAGAATGTAATATAAAGATCATACCCTACCCTTACTCGGAAATAATCGTGTAGGCGTACCATGTGTTGATTTCGTGTGTTCTAGGTGCGTAACATTTTTTGAGGCTTGGTATTTGGCTCTAAGATATTATAGGTTTTCATTAGATGCCTTATGGTCATGATTTTGAAGCTATTACTGTTCTGAAGCTCTTCTTTGAAGCTTCTGATCCTCGTGCGTTGTTCCGGCCCTTTCAAGCCTAATGAGGCCATCATGAAGTTTTGGGCAGTGTAAGTCTACAAAATGTGTTGGGGCATTTCAATTTCTAGTTGAGGCATAAGAATTACCGTGATAAAGTTGATCATTTCCATGTCTAATAGCCATTTTGTTGATGGCTTCACCAAGATCATTAGTTGGCCGGTAAAGAGTGGCCGGCGGGTCATCTAGACCGGTGGTGTCAGTGGTCCTGAAGGTCTTTGTCCTTGTTAGTCTATCTTAAAAAGGATTTGAGGTAATTCTGCATGACAAGAAGTAAAGTATGCGACTGAATCATCAATTAAACCACTAAGCATTAGAGGTATAGAAGCGAAATCATCTTTGTTATGTTTACATTGTTAAATATTGAATACTTATCTCATGGGAGTGTAGAATCACGAAAAACAGGATTAAAAATTTCAATTAAAATAGTATTTGAATGAATAAATGATTAAAAACCTGATTAAGGAAAGGACGAATATTCAGAGTTCAGATTGGATATCTCTCCTTAATTCATTAAATCTATTGAAGTATGACAATTTAACGAGATTATGAATCCCAAGGTACAATTGCATTGTGGATATAATTGCAACACCTGATTACAAAATCTACAAACTTAGATCTCTATGTTATACTCTCGAAATTTAATTTTCAAAGAAGATGAAAAGAACAGAGATTGTAAACCTAGCAGTAATCTCGAAATTTAATATGAGCAAACCTAGCAGTAAGAGCTTTAAGCTATGATACCAGAAGATGTAATACATTTCTAAGATCTTAAAAGTGGCAAGAGTGATAGGAACACGAAGTGGTGGTCACTCTCTCCCGATACGGTCGGTTGGATAGGTTGTGGGAATTTAACGAGTTCACGGTCGCTCTCTCTCCATTGCGGATCAGGGCAGGGGAATTTTTAGGGGAGGTGAGGTGCTAGAAAGAATACAGCACCATAATTTCAAGCTAAAGAGGCGGCGGCGCAGTCACTGTTGAATTCAAAGCGTTTCTTTGTAGAAAAGATATTTATATATTCATTAATATAAAAAAAATTAATGTTACAAGACTTTAGGAAAACCTTATACAATTGTTCTTCAACTGAGACCTATTGGTCGAAATAAATGAAACAAAATGCGACAAGAAAACACACACAAAAAGAAAATCGCAACATTACAAAAATTGGAAAACTGCATAATCGTAAAAAGGAAACTATGTGCATGTGTGTTGAGCTTTTGTAGAGGCGGCTATTTTTGAATTTTAAGTCATGTTGGGGCGTTGCAAGGGCCATTTTAACCTACTAGAATGTAATATAAAGATCATACCCTACCCTTACTCGGAAATAATCGTGTAGGCGTACCATGTGTTGATTTCGTGTGTTCTAGGTGCGTAACATTTTTTGAGGCTTAGTATTTGGCTCTAAGATATTATAGGTTTTCATTAGATGCCTTATGGTCATGATTTTGAAGCTATTACTGTTCTGAAGCTCTTCTTTGAAGCTTCTGATCCTCGTGCGTTGTTCCGGCCCTTTCAAGCCTAATGAGGCCATCATGAAGTTTTGGGCAGTGTAAGTCTACAAAATGTGTTGGGGCATTTGAATTTCTAGTTGAGGCATAAGAATTACCGTGATAAAGTTGATCATTTCCATGTCTAATAGCCATTTTGTTGATGGCTTCAACAAGATCATTAGTTGGCCGGTAAAGAGTGGCCGGCGGGTCATCTAGACCGGTGGTGTCAGTGGTCCTGAAGGTCTTTGTCTTTGTTAGTCTATCTTAAAAAGGATTTGAGGTAATTCTGCATGACAAGAAGTAAAGTATGCGACTGAATCATCAATTAAACCACTAAGCATTAGAGGTATAGAAGCGAAATCATCTTTGTTATGTTTACATTGTTAAATATTGAATACTTATCTCATGGGAGTGTAGAATCACGAAAAACAGGATTAAAAATTTCAATTAAAATAGTATTTGAATGAATAAATGATTAAAAAACCGATTAAGGAAAGGACGAATATTCATAGTTCAGATTGGATATCTCTCCTTAATTCATTAAATCTATTGAAGTATGACAATTTAACGAGATTATGAATCCCAAGGTACAATTGCATTGTGGATATAATTGCAACACCTGATTACAAAATCTACAAACTTAGATCTCTATGTTATACTCTCGAAATTTAATTTTCAAAGAAGATGAAAAGAACAGAGATTGTAAACCTAGCAGTAATCTCGAAATTTAATATGAGCAAACCTAGCAGTAAGAGCTTTAAGCTGTGATATCAGAAGATGTAATACATTTCTAAGATCTTAAAAGTGGCAAGAGTGATAGGAACACGACTTGGTGGTCACTCTCTCCCGATATGGTCGGTTGGATAGGTTGTGGGAATTTAACGAGTTCACGGTCGCTCTCTCTCCATCGCGGATCAGGGCAGGGGAATTTTTAGGGGAGGTGAGGTGCTAGAAAGAATACAGCACCATAATTTCAAGCTAAAGAGGCGGGGGTGCACTCAATGTTGAATTCAAAACGTTTCTTTGTAGAAAAGAAATTTATATATTGATTAATATAAAAAAAATTAATGTTACAAGACTTTAGGAAAACCTTATACAATGGTTCTTCAATTGAGACCTATTGGTCGAAATAAATGAAACAAAATGCGACAAGAAAACACACACAAAAAGAAAATCGCAACATTACAAAAATTGGAAAACTGCATAATCTTAAAAAGGAAACTATGTGCATGTGTGTTGAGCTTTTGTTGAGGCGGCTATTTTTGAATTTTAAGTCATGTTGGGGCGTTGCAAAGGCCATTTTAACCTACTAGAATGTAATATAAAGATCATACCCTACCCTTACTCGGAAATAATCGTGTAGGCGTACCATGTGTTGATTTCGTGTGTTCTAGGTGCGAAACATTTTTTGAGTCTTGGTATTTGGCTCTAAGATCTTATAGGTTTTCATTAGATGCCTTATGGTCATGATATTGAGGCTCTTACTGTTCAGAAGCTCTTGTTTGAAGCTTCTGATCCTCGTGCGTTGTTCCGGCCCTTCCTTGCCTAATGAGGCCATCATGAAGTTTTGGGCAGTGTAAGTCTACAAAAGGTGTTGGGGCATTTGAATTTCAAGTTGAGGCATAAGAATTACCGTGATCTAGTTGATCATTTCCATGTCTTATACCATTTTGTTGATGGCTTCACCAAGATCATTAGTTGGCCGGTAAAGAGTGGCCGGCGGGTCATCTAGACCGGTGGTGTCAGTGGTCCTGAAGGCCTTTGTCCTTGTTAGTCTTTCTTAAAAAGGATTTGAGGTAATTCTGCATGACCAGAAGTAAAGTATGCGACTGAATCATCAATTAAACCACTAAGCATTAGAGGTATTGAAGCGAAATCATCTTTGTTATGTTTACATTGTTAAATATTGAATACTTATCTCATGGGAGTGTAGAATCACGAAAAACAGGATTAAAAATTTCAATTAAAATAGTATTTGAATGAATAAACGATTAAAAAACCAATTACGGGAAGGACAAATATTCATAGTTCAGATTGGATCTCTTTCCTTAATTCATTAAATCAATTGAAGTATGACAATTTAACGAGATTATGAATCCCAAGGTACAATTGCATTGTGGATATAATTGCAACACCTGATTTCAAAATCTAAAACCTTAGATCTCTATGTTATACTCTCGAAATTTAATTTTCAAAGAAGATGAAAAGAACAGAGATTGTAAACCTAGCAGTAATCTCGAAATGTAATATGAGCAAACCTAGCAGTAAGAGCTTTAAGCTATTATACCAGAAGATGTAATACATTTTGAAGATCTTAAAAGTGGCAAGAGTGATAGAAACACGACTTGGTGGTCACTCTCTTCCGATACGGTCGGTTGGATAGGTTGTGGGTATTTAACAAGTTCACGGTTGCTCTCTCTCCATCGCGGATCAGGGCAGTGGAATTTTTAGGGGAGGTGAGGTGCCAGAAAGAATACAGCACCATAATTTCAAGCTAAAGAGGCGGCGGCGCACTCAATGTTGAATTCAAAACGTTTCTTTGTAGAAACAAAATTTATATATTGATTAATATAAAAAAAATTAATGTTACAAGACTTTTGGAAAACCTTATACAATGGTTCTTCAACTGAGATATATTGGTCGAAATAAATGAAACAAAATGCGACAAGAAAACACACACAAAAAGAAAATCGCAACATTACAAAAATTGGAAAACTGCATAATCTTAAAAAGGAAACTATGTGCATGTGTGTTGAGCTTTTGTAGAGGCGGCTATTTTTGAATTTTAAATCATGTTGGGGCGTTGCAAGGGCCATTTAAACCTACTAGAATGTAATATAAAGATCATACCCTAACCTTACTCGGAAATAATCGCGTAGGCGTACCATGTGTTGATTTCGTGTGTTCTAGGTGCGTAACATTTTTTGAGTCTTGGTATTTGGCTCTAAGATCTTATAGGTTTTCATTAGATGCCTTATGGTCATGATTTTGAAGCTCTTACTGTTCTGAAGCTCTTTTTTGAAGCTTCTGATCCTCGTGCGTTGTTCCGGCCCTTCCTTGCCTAATGAGGCCATCATGAAGTTTTGGGCAGTGTAAGTCTACAAAAGGTGTTGGGGCATTTGAATTTCAAGTTGAGGCATAAGAATTACCGTGATCTAGTTGATCATTTCCATGTCTAATACCATTTTGTTGATGGCTTCACCAAGATCATTAGTTGGCCGGTAAAGAGTGGCCGGCGGGTCATCTAGACCGGTGGTGTCAGTGGTCCTGAAGGCCTTTGTCCTTGTTAGTCTATCATAAAAAGGATTTGAGGTAATTCTGCGACTGAATCATCAATTAAACCACTAAGCATTAGAGGTATAGAAGCGAAATCATCTTTGTTATGTTTACATTGTTAAATATTGAATACTTATCTCATGGGAGTGTAGAATCACGAAAAACAGGATTAAAAATTTCAATTAAAATAGTATTTGAATGAATAAACGATTAAAAACCGATTACGGAAAGGACGAACATTCATAGTTCAGATTGGATCTCTTTCCTTAATTCATTAAATCTATTGAAGTATGACAATTTAACGAGATTATGAATCCCAAGGTACAATTGCATTGTGGATATAATTGCAACACCTGATTACAAAAACTACAAACTTAGATCTCTATGTTCTACTTTCGAAATTTAATTTTCAAAGAAGATGAAAAGAACAGAGATTGTAAACCTAGCAGTAATCTCGAAATGTAATATGAGCAAACCTAGCAGTAAGAGCTTTAAGCTATGATACCAGAAGATGTAATACATTTTTAAGTTCCTAAAAGTGGCAAGAGTGATTCAAACACGACTTGGTGGTCACTCTCTCCCGATATGGTCGGTTGGATAGGTTGTGGGAATTTAACAAGTTCACGGTCGCTCTCTCTCCATCGTGGATCAGGGCAGGGGAATTTTTAGGGGAGGTGAGGTGCCAGAAAGAATACAGAACCATAATTTAAAGTTAAAGAGGCGGCGGCGCACTCAAAGTTGAATTCAAAACGTTTCTTTGTAGAAACGAAATTTATATATTTATAAATATAAAAAAAATTAATGTTAAAAGACTTTATGAAAACCTTATACAATTGTTCTTCAACTGAGACCTATTGGTCGAAATAAATGAAACAAAATGCGACAAGAAAACACACACAAAAAGAAAATCGCAACATTACAAAAATTGGAAAACTGCATAATCTTAAAAAGGAAACTATGTGCATGTGTGTTGGGCTTTTGTAGAGGCGGCTATTTTTGAATTTTAAGTCATGTTGGGGCGTTGCAAGGGCCATTTTAACCTACTAGAATGTAATATAAAGATCATACCCTACCCTTACTCGGAAATAATCATGTAGGCGTAGCATGTGTTGATTTCGTGTGTTCTAGGTGCGTAACATTTTTTGAGTCTTGGTATTTCGCTCTAAGATCTTATAGATTTTCATTAGATGCCTTATGGTCATGATTTTGAGGCTCTTACTGTTCTGAAGCTCTTGTTTGAAGCTTATATCCTCGTGCGTTGTTCCGGCCTTTCCTTGCCTAATGAGGCCTTCATGAAGTTTTGGGCAGTGTAAGTCTACAAAAGGTGTTGGGGCATTTGAATTTCAAGTTGAGGCATAAGAATTACCGTGATCTAGTAGATCATTTCCATGTCTAATACCATTTTGTTGATGGCTTCACCAAGATCATTAGTTGGCCGAAAAAGAGTGGCCGGCGGGTCATCTAGACCGGTGGTGTCAGTGGTCCTGAAGGCCTTTGTCCTTGTTAGTCTATCTTAAAAAGGATTTGAGGTAATTCTGCATGACAAGAAGTACAGGATGCGACTGAATCATCAATTAAACCACTAAGCATTAGAGGTATATAAGCGAAATCATCTTTGTTATGTTTACATTGTTAAATATTGAATACTTATCTCATGAGAGTGTAGAATCACGAAAAACGGGATTAAAAATTTCAATTAAAATAGTATTTGAATGAATAAACTATTAAAAATCCAATTAAAGAAAGGACAAATATTCATAGTTGAGATTGGATCTCTTTCCTTAATTCATTAAATCTCTTGAAGTATGGCAATATAAGGAGATTATGAATCCCAAGGTACAATTGCATTGTGGATATAATTGCAACACCTGATTACAAAATCTACAAACTTAGATCTCTATGTTATACTCTCGAAATTTACTTTTCAAAAAAGATGAAAAGAAGAGAGATTGTAAACCTAGCAGTAGTCTCGAAATTTAATATGAGCAAACCTAGCAGTAAGAGCTTTAAGCTCTGATACCAGAAGATGTAATACATTCTTAAGATCTTAAAAGTGGCAAGAGTGATAGAAACACGATTTGGTGGTCACTCTCTCCCGATACGTTCGGTTGGATAGGTTGTGGGAATTTAACGAGTTCAAGGTCGCTCTCTCTCCATCGCGGATAAGGGCAGGGGAATTTTTAGGGGACGTCAGGTGCCAGAAAGAATACAGCACCATAATTTCAAGCTAAAGAGACGGCGGCGCACTAAATGTTGAATTCAAAACGTTTCTTTGTAAAAAAGAAATTTATATATTTATTAATATAAAAAAAGTTAATGTTACAAGACTTTAGGAAAATCTTATACAATGGTTCTTCAACTGACACCTATTGGTCGAAATAAATGAAGCAAAATGCGACAAGAAAACACACACAAAAAGAAAATCGCAACATTACAAAAATTGGAAAACTGCATAATCTTTAAAAGGAAACTATGTGCATGTGTGTTGAGCTTTTGTAGAGGCGGCTATTTTTGAATTTTAAGTCATGTTGGGGCGTTGCAAGGGCCATTTTAACCTGCTAGAATGTAATATAAAGACCATACCCTACCCTTACTCGGAAATGATCATGTAGGCGTACCATGTGTTGATTTCGTGTGTTCTAAGTGCGTAACATTTTTTGAGTCTTGGTATTTGGATCTAAGATCTTACACGTTTTCATTAGATGCCTTCTGGTCATGATTTTGAGGCTCTTACTGTTCTGAAGCTCTTGTTTGAAGCTTCTGATCCTCGTGCGTTGTTCCGGCCCTTCCTTGCCTAATGAGGCCATCATGAAGTTTTGGGCAGTGTAAGTCTACAAAATGTGTTGGGGCATTTGAATTTCAAGTTGAGGCATAAGATTTACCGTGATCTAGTTGATCATTTCCATGTCTAATACCATTTTGTTGATAGCTTCACCAAGATCATTATTTGGCCGGTAAAGAGTGGCCGGCGGGTCATCTAGACCGGTGGTGTCAGTGGTCCTGAAGGCCTTTGTCCTTGTTAGTCTTTCTTAAAAAGGATTTGAGGTAATTCTGCATGACCAGAAGTAAAGCATGCGACTGAATCATCAATTAAACCACTAAGCATTAGAGGTATATAAGGGAAATCATCTTTGTTATGTTTACATTGTTAAATATTGAATACTTATCTCATGAGAGTGTAGAATCACGAAAAACGGGATTAAAAATTTCAATTAAAATAGTATTTGAATGAATAAACTATTAAAAATCCGATTAAGGAAAGGACAAATATTCATAGTTGAGATTGGATCTCATTCCTTAATTCATTAAATCTCTTGAAGTATGGCAATTTAAGGAGATTATGAATCCCAAGATACAATTGCATTGTGGATATAATTGCAACACCTTATTACAAAATCTACAAACTTAGATCTCTATGTTATACTCTCGAAATTTACTTTTCAAAGAAGATGAAAAGAAGGGAGATTGTAAACCTAGCAGTAATCTCGAAATTTAATATGAGCAAACCTAGCAGTAAGAGCTTTAAGCTCTGATACCAGAAGATGTAATACATTTTTAAGATCTTAAAAGTGGCAAGAGTGATAGAAACACGAGTTGGTGGTCACTCTCTCCCGATACGGTCGGTTGGATAGGTTGTGGGAATTTAACGAGTTCAAGGTCGCTCTCTCTCCATCGCGGATAAGGGCAAGGGAAGTTTTAGGGGAGGTGAGGTGCCAAAAAGAATACAGCACCATAATTTCAAGCTAAAGAGGCGGCGCCGCACTTAATGTTGAATTCAAAATGTTTCTTTGTAAAAAAGAAATTTATATATTGATTAATATAAAAAAATTAATGTTACAAGACTCTAGGAAAACCTAGTACAATGGTTCTTCAACTGAGACCTATTGGTCGAAATAAATGAAACAAAATGCGACAAGAAAACACACACAAAAACAAAATCGCAACATTATAAAAATTGGAAAACTGCATAATCTTAAAAAGAAAACTATGTGCATGTGTGTTGAGCTTTCGTAGAGGCGCCTATTTTTGAATTTTAAGTCATGTTGGGGAGTTGAAGGGGCCATTTTAACCTGCTAGAATGTAATATAAAGACCATACCCTACCCTTACTTGGAAATGATCATGTAGGCGTCCCATGTGTTGATTTCGTGTGTTCTAGGTGCGTAACATTTTTTGAGTCTTGGTATTTGGATCTCAGTTCTTACAGGTTTTCATTAGATGCCTTATGGTCATGATTTTGAGGCTCTTACTGTTCTGAAGCTCTTGTTTGAAGCTTCTGATCCTCGTGCATTGTTCCGGCCCTTCCTTGCCTAATGAGGCCATCATGAAGTTTTGGGCAGTGTAAGTCTACAAAATGTGTTGGGGCATTTGAATTTCAAGTTGAAGCATAAGAATTACCGTGATCTAGTTGATCATTTCCATGTCTAATACCATTTTGTTGATAGCTTCACCAAGATCATTAGTTGGCCGGTAAAGAGTGGCCGGCGGGTCATCTAGACCGGTGGTGTCAGTGGTCCTGAAGGCCTTTGTCCTTGTTAGTCTATCTTAAAAAAGATTTGAGGTAATTCTGCATGACCAGAAGTAAAGGATGCGACTGAATCATCAATTAAACCACTAAGCATTCGAGGTATATAAGCGAAATCATCTTTGTTATGTTTACATTGTTAAATATTGAATACTTAACTCATGGGAGTGTAGAATCACGAAAAACGGGATTAAAAATTTCAATTAAAATAGTATTTGAATGAAAAAACTGATTAAGGAAAGGATGAATATTCATAGTTGAGATTGGATCTCTTTCCCTAATTCATTAAATCTCTTGAATTATGGCAATTTAACGAGATTATGAATCCCAAGGTACAATTTAACGAGATTATGAATCCCAAAGTACAATTGCACTGTGGATATAATTGCAACACCTGATTACCAAAATCTACAAACTTAGTTCTCTATGTTATACTCTCAAAGTTTATTTTTCAAAGAAGATGAAAAGAAGAGAGATTGTAAACCTAGCAGTAATCTCGAAATTTAATATGAGCAAACCTAGCAGTAAGAGCTTTAAGCTCTGATACCAGAAGATGTAATACATTTTTAAGATCTTAAAAGTGGCAAGGGTGATAGAAACACGACTTGGTGGTCACTCTCTCCCGATACGGTCGGTGGGATAGGTTGTGGGAATTTAATGAGTTCACGATCGCTCTCTCTCCATAGCGGATCAGGGCAGGGGAATTGTTAGGGCAGGTGAGGTGCCAAAAAGAATACAGCACCATAATTTCAAGCTAAAGAGGCGGCGGCATAGTCAAAGTTGAATTCAAAACGTTTCTTTGTAAAAAGCAATTTATATATTTATTAATATAAAAAAAAATTAATGTTAAAGGACTTTAGGAAAACCTTATACAATGGTTCTTCAACTGAGACCTATTGGTCGAGATAA
>CM032157.1:15721991-15748014 GCA_018901935.1 Pugionium cornutum | reverse complement strand
AAAACAAAATGCAACAAGAAAACACACACAAAAAGAAAATCGAAACATTACAAAAATTGGAAAACTGCATAATCTTAAAAGGGAAACTATGTGCATGTGTGTTGAGCTTTTGCAGAGGCGCCTATTTTTGAATTTCAAGTCATGTTGGGCCGTTGCAAGGGCCACTTAAACCTGCGAGAATGTAATATAAAGACCATACCCTACCCTTACTCGGAAATGATCGTGTAGGCGTACCATGTGTTGATTTCGTGTGTTCTACGTGCGTAACATTTTTTGCGTCTTGGTATTTGGCTCTAAGATCTTCTAGGTATTCATTAGATGCCTTATGGTCATGATACTGAAGCTCTTACTATTCTGAAGCTCTTGTTTGAAGCTTCTGATCCTCGTGCGTTTTACAGGCCCTTCCTTGCCTAATGAGGCCATCATGAAGTTTTGGGCATTGTAAGTCTACAAAATGTGTTGGGCCATTTGAATTTCAAGTTGAGGCATAAGAATTACTGTGATCTAGTTGATCATTTCCATGTCTAATAGCCATTTTGTTGATGGCTTCACCAAGATGATCAGTTGGCCGGTAAAGAGTGGCCGGCGGGTCATCTAGAACGGTGGTGTCAGTGGTCCTGAAGGCCTTTGTCCTTGTTAGTCTATCTTAAAAAGGATTTGAGATAATTCTGCATGACCAGAAGTAAAGGATGCGACTGAATCATCAATTAAACCACTAAGCATTAGAGGTATAGAAGCGAAATCATATTTGTTATGTTTACATTGTTAAATATTGAATACTTATCTCATGGGAGTGTAGAATCACGAAAAACGGGATTAAAAATTTCAATTGAAATAGTATTTGAATGAATAAACGATAAAAAACCGATTAAGGAAAGGATGAATATTTATAGTTCAGATTGGATCTCTTTCCTTAATTCATTAAATCTCTTGAATTATGACAATTTAACGAGATTATGAATCCCAAGGTACAATTGCATTGTGGATATAATTGCAACACCTGATTACCAAAATCTACAAATTTAGTTCTCTATGTTATACTCTCAAAATTTACTTTTCAAAGAAGATGAAAAGAAGAGAGATTGTAAACCTAGCAGTAATCTCGAAATTTAATATGAGCAAACCTAGCAGTAAGAGCTTTAGGCTCTGATACCAGAAGATGTAATACATTTTTAAGATCTTAAAAGTGGCAAGAGTGATAGAAACACGACTTGGTGGTCACTCTCTCCCGATACGGTCGGTGGGATATGTTGTGGGAATTTAACGAGTTCACGATCGCTCTCTCTCCATAGCGGATCAGGGCAGGGGAATTGTTAGGGCAGGTGAGGTGCCAAAAAGAATACAGCACCATAATTTCAAGTTAAAGAGGCGGCGGCGCACTCAAAGTTGAATTCAAAACGTTTCTTTGTAAAAAGCAATTTATATATTTATAAATAAAAAAAATTAATGTTAAAAGACTTTATGAAAACCTTATACAATGCTTCTTCAACTGAGACCTATTGGTCGAAATAAATAAAACAAAATGCAACAAGAAAACACACACAAGAAGAAAATCGTAACATTACAAAAATTGGAAAACTGCATAATCTTAAAATGGAAACTATGTGCATGTGTGTTGAGCTTTTGTAGAGGCGCCTATTTTTGAATTTGAAGTCATGTTGGGCCGTTGCAAGGGCCACTTAAACCTGCGAGAATGTAATATAAAGACCATACCCTACCCTTACTCGGAAATGTACGTGTAGGCGTACCATATGTTGATTTCGTGTGTTCTAGGTGCGTAACATTTTTTGAGTCTTGGTATTTGGCCCTAAGATCTTCTAGGTTTTCATTAGATGCCTTATGGTCATTATATTGAAGCTCTTACTGTTCTGAAGCTCTTGTTTAAAGCTTCTGATCCTCGTGCGTTTTTCGGGCCCTTCCTTGCCTAATGAGGCCATCATGAAGTTTTGGGAGGCACTGTAAGTCTAAAAAATGTGTTGGGGCACTTGAATTTCAAGTTGAGGCATAAGAATTACCGTGATCTAGTTGAACATTTCCATGTCTAATAGCCGTTTTGTTGATGGCTTGACCAAGATGATCAGTTGGCCGGTAAAGAGTGGCCGGCGGGTCATCTAGACCAGTGGTGTCAGTGGTCCTGAAGGCCATTTTCCTTGTTAGTTTATCTTAAAAAAGATTTGAGGTAATTCTGCATGACCAGAAGTAAAGGATGCGACTGAATCATCAATTAAACCACTAAGCATTAGAGGTATAGAAGCGAAATCAACTTTGTTATGTTTACATTGTTAAATATTGAATACTTATATCATGGATGTGTAGAATCACAAAAAACGGGATTAAAAATTTCAATTAAAATAGTATTTGATTGAATAAACGATTAAAAAACCGATTAAAGAAAGGACGAATATTCATAGTTGAGATTTGATCTCTTTTCTTAATTCATTAAATCTCTTGAAGTATGGCAATTTAACGAGATTATGAATCCCAAGGTACAATTTTATTGTGGATATAATTGCAAAACCTGATTACAAAATCTACAAACTTAGATCTCTATGTTATACTCTCGAAATTTATTTTTCAAAGAAGATGAAAAGAAGAGAGATTGTAAACCTAGCAGTAATCTCTAAATTTAATATGTGCAAACCTAGCAGTAAGAGCTTTAACCTCTGATACTAGAAGATGTAATACATTTTTAAGATCTTAAAAGTGGCTTGAGTGATAGAAACACAAGTTCGTGGTCACTCTCTCCCGATACGGTTGGTGGGATAGGTTGTGGGAATTTAACGAGTTCACGGTCGCTCTCTCTCCATCGCGGATCAGGGCAGGGGAATTTTTAGGAGAGGTGAGGTGCCAAAAAGAATACAGCACCATAATTTCAAGCTAAAGAGGCGGCGGCGCACTCAAAGTGGAATTCAAAACGTTTCTTTGTAGAAAAGCAATTTGTATATTTATAATGTAAAAAAATTAATATTACAAGACTTTAGGAAAACCTTATACAATGGTTCTTCAACTGAGACCTATTGGACGGAATAAATAAAGCAAAATGCAACAAGAAAACACACACAAGAAGAAAATCGTAACATTACAAAAATTGGAAAACTGCATAATCTTAAAAAAGGAAACTATGTGCATGTGTGTTGAGCTTTTGTAGAGGCGCCTATTTTTGAATTTTAAGTCATGTTGGGCCGTTGCAAGGGCCATTTTAACCTGCAAGAATGTAATATAAAGACCATACCCTACCTTTACTCGGAAATGATTGTGTAGGCGTACCCTGTGTTGATTTTGTGTGTTCTAGGTGCGTAACATTTTTTGAGTCTTGGTATTTGGCTCTAAGATCTTCTAGGTATTCATAACATGCCTTATGGTCATGATACTGAAGCTCTTACTATTCTGAAGCTCTTGTTTGAAGCGTCTGATCCTCATGCGTTGTTCCGGCCCTTCCTTGCCTAATGAGGCCATCATGAAGTTTTGGGCAGTGTAAGTCTACAAAATGTGTTGGGGAACTTGAATTTCAAGTTGAGGCATAAGAATTACCGTGATCTAGTTGATCATTTCCATGTCTAATAGCCATTTTGTTGATGGATTCAACAAGATCATCAGTTGGCCGGTAAAGAGTGGCCGGCGGGTCATCTAGACTGGTGGTGTCAGTGGTCCTGAAGGCCTTTGTCCTTGTTAGTCTATCTTAAAAAGGATTTGAGGTAATTCTGCATGACCAGAAGTAAAGGATGCGACTGAGTCATCAATTAAACCACTAAGCATTAGAGGTATAGAAGCGAAATCATCTTTGTTATGTTAACATTGTTAAATATTGAATACTTATCTCATGGGAGTGTAGAATCATGAAAAACGGCATTAAAATTGCAATTAAAATAGTATTTGAATGAATAACGATTAAAAAACCGATTAAGGGAAGGAAGAATATTCATAGTTGAGATTGGATCTCTTTCCTTAATTCATTAAATCTCTTGAATTATGGCAATTTAACGAGATTATGAATCCCAAGGTATAATTGCATTGTGGATATAATTGCAACACCTGATTACCAAAATCTACCAACTTAGATCTCTATGTTATACTCTCAAAATTTAATTTTCAAAGAAGATAAAAAGAAGAGAGATTGTAAACCTAGCAGTAATCTCGAAATTGAATATGATCAAACCTAGCAGTAAGAGCTTTAAGCTCTGATACCAGAAGATGTAATACATTTTTAAGATCTTAAAAGTGGCAAGAGTGATAGAAACACGACTTGGTGGTCACTCTCTCCCGATACGGTCGGTGGGATAGGTTGTGGGAATTTAACGAGTTCACGATCGCTCTCTCTCCATAGCGGATCAGGGCAGGGGAATGGTTAGGGCAGGTGAGGTGCCAAAAAGAATACAGCACCATAATTTCAAGCTAAAGAGGCGGCGGTGCACTCAAAGTTAAATTTAAATCGTTTCTGTGTAAAAAGCAATTTATATATTTATTAATAAAAAAAAAATTAATGTTACAAGACTTTAGGAAAACCTTATACAATGGTTCTTCAACTGAGACCTATTGGTCGAAATAAATAAAACAAAATGCAACAAGAAAACACACAAAAGAAGAAAATCGTAACATTACAAAAATTGGAAAACTGCATAATCTTAAAAAAGGAAACTATGTGTGTTGAGCTTTTGTAGAGGCGCCTATTTTTGAATTTTAAGTCATGTTGGGCCGTTGCAAGGGCCATTTTAACCTGCAAGAATGTAATATAAAGACCATACCCTACCCTTACTCGGAAATGATCGTGTAGGCGTACCATGTGTTGATTTTGTGTGTTCTAGGTGCGTAACCTTTTTGTAGTCTTGGTATTTGGCTCTAAGATCTTTTAGGTATTCATTAGATGCCTTATGGTCATGATACTGAAGGTCCAACTATTCTGAAGCTCTTGTTTGAAGCTTCTGATTCTCATGCGTTGTTCCGGCCCTTCCTTGCCTAATGAGGCCATCATGAAGTTTTGGGCAGTGTAAGTCTACAAAATGTGTTGGGGCACTTGAATCTCAAGTTGAGGCATAAGAATAACCGTCATCTAGTTGATCATTTCCATGTCTAATAGCCATTTTGTTGATGGCTTCAACAAGATCATCAGTTGGCCGGTAAAGAATGGCCGGCGGGTCATCTAGACCGGTGGTGTCAGTGGTCCTGAAGGCCTTTGTCCTTGTTAGTCTATCTTAAAAAGGGTTTGAGGTAATTCTGCATGACAAGAAGTAAAGGATGCGACTGAATCATCAATTAAACCACTAAGCATTAGAGGTATAGAAGCGAAATCAACTTTGTTATGTTTACATTGTTAAATATTGAATACTTATCTCATGGGAGTGTAGAATCACGAAAAACGGGATTAAAAATTTCAATTGGAATAGTATTTGTATGAATAAACGATTAAAAAACCGATTAAGGAAAGGACGAATATTCATAGTTGAGATTGGATATCTTTCCTTAATTCATTAAATCTCTTGAAGTATGGCAATTTAACGAGATAATGAATCCCAATGTACAATTTATTGTGGATATAATTGCAAAACCTGATTACAAAATCTACAAACTTAGATCTCTATGTTATACTCTCGAAATTTATTTTTCAAAGAAGATGAAAAGAAGAGAGATTGTAAACCTAGCAGTAATCTCGAAATTTAATATGAGCAAACCTAGCAGTAAGAGCTTCAATCTCTGATACTAGAAGATGTAATACATTTTAAAGATCTTAAAAGTGGCAAGAGTGATAGAAACACGAGTTCGTGGTCACTTTCTCCCGATACGGTCTGTGGGATAGGTTGTGGGAATATAACGAGTTCACGGTCGCTCTCTCTCCATCGCGGATCAGGGCAGGGGAATTTTTAGGAGAGGTGAGGTACCAAAAAGAATACAGCACCATAATTTCAAGCTAAAGAGGCGGCGGCGCACTGAAAGTTGAATTCAAAACGGTTCTTTGTAGAAAAGCAATTTATATATTTATAATATAAAAAAAATTAATGTCAAAAGACTTTAGGAAAACCTTATACAATGGTTCTTCAACTGAGACCTATTGGTCGGAATAAATAAAACAAAATGCAACAAGAAAACACACACAAGAAGAAAATCGTAACATTACAAAAATTGGAAAACTGCATAATTTGAAAAAGGAAACTATGTGCATGTGTGTTGAGCTTTTGTAGAGGCGCCTATTTTTCAATTTTAAGTCATGTTGGGCCGTTACAAGGGCCATTTTAACCTGCAAGAGTGTAATATAAAGACCATACGCAACCCTTACTCGGAAATGATCGTGTAGGCGTACCATGTGTTTATTTCGTGTGTTCTAGGTGCGTAACATTTTTTCAGTCTTGGTATTTGGCTCTAAGATCTTCTAGGTATTCATTAGATGCCTTATGGTCATGATACTGAAGCTCTTACTATTCTGAAGCTCTTGTTTGAAGCTTCTGATCCTCATGCGTTGTTCCGGCCCTTCCTTGCCTAATGAGGCCATCATGAAGTTTTGGGCAGTGTAAGTCTACAAAATGTGTTGGGGGCACTTGAATTTCAAGTTGAGGCATAAGAATTACCGTGATCTAGTTGATCATTTCCATGTCTAATAGCCATTTTGTTGATGGCTTCAACAAGATCATCAGTTGGCCGGTAAAGAGTGGCCGGCAGGTCATCTAGACCGGTGGTGTCAGTGGTCCTGAAGGCCTTTGTCCTTGTTAGTCTATCTTAAAAAGGGTTTGAGGTAATTCTGCATGACCAGAAGTAAAGGATGCGACTGAATCATCAATTAAACCACTAAGCATTAGAGGTATAGAAGCGAAATCAACTTTGTTATGTTTACATTGTTAAATATTGAATACTTATCTCATGGGAGTGTAGAATCACGAAAAACGGGATTAAAAATTTCAATTGAAATAGTATTTGAATGAATAAACGATTAAATAACCGATTAAGGAAAGGACGAATATTCATAGTTGAGATTGGATATCTTTCCGCAATTCATTAAATCTCTTGAAGTATGGCAATTTAACGAGATAATGAATCCCAAGGTACAATTTATTGTGGATATAATTGCAAAACCTGATTACAAAATCTACAAACTTAGATCTCTATGTTATACTCTCGAAATTTATTTTTCAAAGAAGATGAAAAGAAGAGAGATTGTAAACCTAGCAGTAATCTCGAAATTTAATATGAGCAAACCTAGCAGTAAGAGCTTCAATCTCTGATACTAGAAGATGTAATACATTTTAAAGATCTTAAAAGTGGCAAGAGTGATAGAAACACGAGTTCGTGGTCACTTTCTCCCGATACGGTATGTGGGATAGGTTGTCGGAATATAACGAGTTCACGGTCGCTCTCTCTCCATCGCGGATCAGGGCAGGGGAATGGTTAGGAGAGGTGAGGTGCCAAAAAGAATACAGCACCATAATTTCAAGCTAAAGAGGCGGCGGCACACTGAAAGTTGAATTCAAAACGTTTCCTTGTAGAAAAGCAATTTATATATTTATAATATAAAAAAATTAATGTTACAAGACTTTCGGAAAACCTTATACAATGGTTCTTCAACTGAGACCTATTGGTCGGAATAAATAAAACAAAATGCAACAAGAAAACACACACTAGAAGAAAATCGTAACATTACAAAAATTGGAAAACTGCATAATCTTAAAAAGGAAACTATGTGCATGTGTGTTGAGCTTTTGTAGAGGCGCCTATTTTTGAATTTTAAGTCATGTTGGGCCGTTGCAAGGGCCATTTTAACCTGCAAGAATGTAATATGAAGACCATACCCTACCCTTACACTGAAATGATCGTGTAGGCGTACCATGTGTTGATTTCGTGTGTTCTAGGTGCGTAACATTTTTTGAGTCTTGGTATTTGGCTCTAAGATCTTCTAGGTATTCATTAGATGCCTTATGGTCATGATACTGAAGCTCTTACTATTCTGAAGGTCTTGTTTGAAGCTTCTGATCCTCATGCGTTGTTCCGGCCCTTCCATGCCTAATGAAGCCATCATGAAGTTTTGGGCAGTGTAAGTCTACAAAATTTGTTGGGGAACTTGAATTTCAAGTTGAGGCATAAGAATTACCGTGATCTAGTTGATCATTTCCATGTCTAATAGCCATTTTGTTGATGGCTTCAACAAGATCATCAGTTGGCCGGTAAAGAGTGGCCGGCAGGTCATCTAGACCAATTGTGTCAGTGGTCCTGAAGGCCTTTGTCCTTGTTAGTCTATTTTAAAAAGGGTTTGAGGTAATTCTGCATGACCAGAAGTAAAGGATGCGACTGAATCATCAATTAAACCACTAAGCATTAGAGGTATAGAAGCGAAATAACCTTTGTTATGTTTGCATTGTTAAATATTGAATACTTATCTCATGGAAGTGTAGAATCACGAAAACGGGATTAAAAATTTCGATTGAAATAGTATTTGAATGAATAAACGATTAAAAAATCGATTAAGGAAAGGACGAATATTCATAGTTGAGATTGGATCTCTTTCCTTAGTTCATTAAATCTCTTGAAGTATGGCAATTTAACGAGATTATGAATTCCAAGGTACAATTTATTGTGGATATAATTGCAAAACCTGATTACAAAATCTACAAACTTAGATCTCTATGTTAGACTCTCGAAATTTATTTTCCAAAGAAGATGAAAAGAAGAGAGATTGTAAACCTAGCAGTAATCTCGAAATTTAATATGAGCAAACCTAGCAGTAAGAGCTTTAAGCTCTGACACTAGAAGATGTAACACATTTTTAAGATCTTTAAAGTTGAAAGAGTGATAGAAACACGAGTTTGTGGTCACTCTCTCCCGATACGGTCGGTGGGATAGGTTGTGGGATTATAACGAGTTCACGGTCGCTCTCTCTCCATCGTGGATCAGGGCAGGGGAATTTTTAGGAGAGGTGAGGTGCCAAAAAGAATACAGCACCATAATTTCAAGCTAAAGAGGCGGCACCGCACTCAAAGTTGAATTCAAAACGTTTCTTTGTAGAAAAACAATTTATATATTTGTAATATAAAAAAAATTAATGTTACAAGACTTTAGGAAAACCTTATACAATGGTTCTTCAACTGAGACCTATTGGTCGGAATAAATAAAACAAAATGCAACAAGAATACACACACAAGAAGAAAATCGTAACATTACAAAAATTGGAAAACTGCATAATTTGAAAAAGGAAACTATGTGCATGTGTGTTGAGCTTTTGTAGAGGCGCCTATTTTTGAATTTTAAGTATGTTGGGCCATTGCAAGGGCCATTTTAACCTGCAAGAATGTAATATAAAGACCATACCCTACCCTTACTCGGAAATGATCGTGTAGGCGTACCATGTGTTGATTTCATGTGTTCTAGGTGCGTAACATTTTTTGAGTCTTGGTATTTGGCTTTAAGACCTTCTAGGTATTCATTAGATGCCTTATGGTCATGATACTGAAGCTCTTACTATTCTGAAGCTCTTGTTTAAAGCTTCTGATCCTCATGCGCTGTTCCGGCCCTTCCTTGCCTAATGAGGCCATCATGAAGTTTTGGGCAGTGTAAGTCTACAAAATGTGTTGGGGGCACTTGAATTTCAAGTTGAGGCATAAGAATTACCGTGATCTTGTTGATCATTTCCATGTATAATAGCCATTTTGTTGATGGCTTCAACAAGATCATCAGTTGGCCGGTAAAGAGTAGCCGGCGGGTCATCTAGACCGGTGGTGTCAGTGGTCCTGAAGGCCTTTGTCCTTGTTAGTCTATCTTAAAAAGGGCTTGAGGTAATTCTGCATGACCAGAAGTAAAGGATGCGACTGAATCATCAATTAAACCCCTAAGCATTAGAGGTATAGAAGCGAAGTCAACTTTGTTATGTTTACATTGTTAAATATTGAATACTTATCTCATGGGAGTGTAGAATCACGAAAAACGGGATTAAAGATTTCAATTGAAATAGTATTTGAATGAATAAACGATTAAAAAACCGATTAAGGAAAAGACGAATATTCATAGTTGAGATTGGATCCCTTTCCTTAATTCATTAAATCTCTTGAAGTATGGCAATTTAACGAGATTATGAATCCCAAGGTACAATTTTATTGTGGATATAATTGCAAAACCTGATTACAAAATCTTTAAACTTAGATCTCTATGTTATACTCTCGAAATTTATTTTTCAAAGAAGATGAAAAGAAGAGAGATTTTAAACCTAGCACTAATCTCGAAATTTAATATGAGCAAACCTAGCAGTAAGAGCTTTAAGCTCTGATACTAGAAGATGATATACATTTTTAAGATCTTAAAAGTGGCAAGAGTGATAGAAACTCGAGTTCGTGGTCACTCTCTCCCGATACAGTCGATGGGATAGGTTGTGGGAATTTAACGAGTTCACGGTCGCTCTCTCTCCATCGTGGATCAGGGCTGGGGAAATTTTAGGAGAGGTGAGGTGCCAAAAAGTATACAGCATTATAATTTCAAGCTAAAGACGCGGCGGCGCACTCAAAGTTGAATTCAAAATGTTTCTTTGTAGAAAAGCAATTTATATATTTATAATATAAAACAAAATTAATGTTACAAGACTTTAGGAAAACCTTCTACAATGGTTCTTCAACTGAGACCTATTGGTCGGAATAAATAAAACAAAATGCAACAAGAAAACACACACAAGAAGAAAATCGTAACATTACAAAAATTGGAAAACTGCATAATCTTAAAAAGGAAACTATGTGCATGTGTGTTGAGCTTTTGTAGAGGCGCCTATTTTTGAATTTTAAGTCATGTTGGGCCGTTGCAAGGGCCATTTTAACCCGCAATAATGTAATATAAAGACCATACCCTACCCTTACTCGGATATGATCGTGTAGGCATACCATGTGTTGATTTCGTGTGTTCTAGGTGCGTAACATTTTTTGAGTTTTGGTATTTGGCTCTAAGATCTTCTAGGTATTCATTAGATGCCTTATGGTCATGATACTGAAGCTCTTACTATTCTGAAGCTCTTGTTTGAAGCTTCTGATCCTCATGCGTTGTTCCGGCCCTTTTTTGCCTAATGACGCCATCATGAAGTTTTGGGCAGTGTAAGTCTACAAAATGTGTTGGGGCACTTGAAGTTCAAGTTGAGGCATAAGAATTACCGTGATCTAGTTGATAATTTCCAATTCTAATAGCCATTTTGTTGATGGCTTCAACAAGATCATCAGTTGGCCGGTAAAGAGTGGCGGGCGGGTCATCTAGACCGGTGGTGTCAGTGGTCCTGAAGGCCTTTGTCCTTGTTAGTCTATCTTAAAAAGGATTTGAGGTAATTCTCCATGACCAGAAGTAAAGGATGCGACTGAATCATCAATTAAAGCACTAAGCATTAGAGGTATAGAAGCGAAATCATCTTTGTTATGTTTACATTGTTAAATATTGAATACTTATCTCATGGGATTGTAGAATCACGAAAAACAGCATTAAAAATTGCAATTAAAATAGTGTTTGACTGAATAACGATTAAAAAACTGATTAAGGAAAGGACGAATATTCATAGTTGAGATTGGATCTCTTTCCTTAATTCATTAAATCTCTTGAATTATGGCAATTTAACAAGATTATGAATCCCAAGGTACAATTGCATTGTGGATATAATTGCAACACCTGATTACCAAAATCTACAAACTTAGATCTCTATGTTATACTCTCAAAATTTAATTTTCAAAGAAGAGAAAAAGAAGAGAGATTGTAAACCTAGCAGTAATCTCGAAATTTAATATGAGCAAACCTAGCAATAAGAGCTTTAAGCTCTGATACCAGAAGATGTAATACATTTTTAAGATCTTAAAAGTGGCAAGAGTGATAGAAACACGACTTGGTGGTCACTCTCTCCCAATACGGTCGGTGGGATAGGTTGTGGGAATTTAACGAGTTCACGATCGCTCTCTCTCCATAGCGGATCAGGGCAGGGGAATTGTTAGGAGAGGTGAGGTCCCAAAAGGAATACAGCACCATAATTTCAAGCTAAAGAGGCGGCGGCGCACTCAAAGTTGTATTCAAAACGTTTCTTTGTAGAAAAGCAATTTCTATATTTATAATATAAGAAAACTAATGTTACAAGACTTTAGGAAAACCTTATAAAATGGTTCTTCAACTGAGACCTATTGGTCGGAATAAATAAAACAAAATGCAACAAGAAAACACACACAAGAAGAAAATCGTAACAATACAAAAATTGTAAAACTGCATAATCTTAAGAAAGGAAACTATGTGCATGTGTGTTGAGCTTTTGTAGAGGCACCTATTTTTGAATTTTAAGTCATGTCGGACCGTTGCAAGGGCCATTTTAACTTGCAAGAATGTAATATAAAGACCATACTCTACCCTTATTCGGGAATGATCGTGTAGGCGTACCATGTGTTGATTTCGTGTGTTCTAGGTGCGTAACATTTTTTGAGTCTTGGTATTTGGCTCTAAGATCTTCTAGGTATTCATTAGATGCGTTATGGTCATGATACTGAAGCTCTTACTATTATGAAGCTCTTGTTTGAAGCTTCTGATCCTCATGCATTGTTCCTGCCCTTCCTTGCCTGATGAGGCCATCATGAAGTTTTGAGCAGTGTAAGTCTACAAAATGTGTTGGGGCACTTGAATTTCAAGTTGAGGCATAAGAATTACCGTGATCTAGTTGATCATTTCCATGTCTAATAGCCATTTTGTTGATGGCTTCAACAAGATCATCAGTTGGCCGGTAAAGAGTGGCGGGCGGGTCATCTAGACCGGTGGTGTCAGTGGTCCTTAAGGCCTTTGTCCTTGTTAGTCTATCTTAAAAAGGATTTGAGGTAATTCTGCATGACCAAAAGTAAAGGATGCGACTGAATCATCAATTAAACCACTAAGCATTAGAGGTATAGAAGCGAAATCAACTTTGTTATGTTTACATTGTTAAATATTGAATACTTATCTCATGGGAGTGTAGAATCACGAAAAACGGCATTAAAAGTTGCAATTAAAATAGTATTTGAATGAATAATGATTAATAAACCGATAAAGGAAAGGACGAATATTCATAGTTGAGATTGGATATCTTTCCTTAATTCATTAAATCTCTTGAATTATGACAATTTAACGAGATTATGAATCCCAAGGTACATTTGCATTGTGGATATAATTGCAACACCTGATTACCAAAATCTACAAACTTAGATCTCTATGTTATACTCACAAAATTTAATTTTCAAAGAAGATAAAAAGAAAAGAGATTGTAAACCTAGCAGTAATCTCGAAATTTAATATGAGCAAACATAGCAGTAAGAGCTTTAAGCTCTGATACCAAAAGATGTGATACATTTTTAAGATCTTAAAAGTGGCAAGAGTGATAGAAACACGACTTGGTGGTCACTCTCTCCCGATATGGTCGGTGGGATAGGTTAGGGGAATTTAATGAATTCACGATCGCTCTCTCTAGAGCGGATCAGGGCAGGGGAATTGTTAGGGCAGGTGAGGTGCCAAAAAGAATACAGCACCATAATTTCAAGCTAAAGAGGCGGCGGGGCACTCAAAGTTGAATTCAAAACGTTTCTTTGTAAAAGCAATTTATATATTTATTAATATAAAAAAATTAATGTTACAAGACTTTAGGAAAACCTTATACAATGGTTCTTCAACTGAGACCTATTGGTAGAAATAAATAAAACAAAATGCAACAAGAAAACACACACAAAAAGAAAATTGCAACGTTACAAAAATTGGAAAACTGCATAATCTTAAAATGGAAACTATGTGCATGTGTGTTGAGCTTTTGTAGAGGCGCCTATTTTTGAATTTGAAGTCATGTTGGGCCGTTGCAAGGGCCATTTTAACCTGCAAGAATGTAATATAAAGACCATACCCTACCCTTACTCCGAAATGATCGTGTAGGCGTACCATGTGTTGATTTCGTGTGTTCTAGGTGCGTAACATTTTTTGAGTCTTGGTATTTGGCTCTAAGATCTTCTAGGTTTTCATTAGATGCCTTATGGTCATGATATTGAAGCTCTTACTGTTCTGAAGCTCTTGTTTGAAGCTTCTGATCCTCGTGCGTTTTTCGGGCCCTTCGTTGCCTAATGACGCCATCATGAAGTTTTGGGCACTGTAAGTCTACAAAATGTGTTGGGGCACTTTAATTTCAAGTTGAGGCATAAGTATTACCGTGATCTAGTTGAACATTTCCATGTCTAATAGCCATTTTGTTGATGGCTTCACCAAGATGATCAGTTGGCCGGTAAATAGTGGCCGGCGGGTCATCTAGACCGTTGATGTCAGGGGTCCTGAAGACCTTTGTCCTTGTTAGTCTATCTTAAAAAGGATTTGAGGTAATTCTGCATGACCATAAGTAAAGGATGCGACTGAATCATCAATTAAACAACTAAGCATTAGAGGTATAGAAGCGAAATCATCTTTGTTATGTTTACATTGTTCAATATTGAATACTTATCTCATGGGAGTGTAGAATCACGAAAAACGGGATTAAAAATTTCAAATGAAATAGTATTTGAATGAATAAACGATTAAAAAACCATTTATGGAAAGAACGAATATTCATAGTTGAGATTGGATCTCTTTCCTTATTTCATTAAATCTTTTGAAGTATGTCAATTTAACGAGATTATGAATCCCAAGGTACAATTGCATTGTGGATATAATTGCAAAACCTGATTACAAAATCTACAAACTTAGATCTCTATGTTATACTCTCGAAATTTATTTTTCAAAGAAGATGAAAAGAAGAGAGATTGTAAACCTAGCAGTAATCTCGAAATTTAATATGAGCAAACCTAGCAGTAAGAGCTTTAAGCTCTGATACTAGAAGATGTAATACATTTTTAAGATCTTAAAAGTGGCAAGAGTGATAGAAACACGAGTTCGTAGTCACTCTCTCCCGATACGGTCGGTGGGATAGGTTGTGGGAATTTAACGAGTTCATGATCGCTCTCTCTACATCGCGGATCAGGGAAGGGGAATTTTTAGGAGAGGTGAGCTGCCAAAAAGAATACAGCACCATAATTTCAAGCTAAAGAGGTGGCGGCGCACTAAAAGTTGAATTCAAAACGTTTTTTTGTAGAAAAGCAAGTTATATATTTATTAATATTAAAAAAATTAATGTTACAAGACTTTATTAAAACCTTATACAATGGTTCTTCAACTGAGACTTATTGGTCGGAATACATAAAACAAAATGCAACAAGAAAACACACACAAGAAGAAAATCGTAACATTACAAAAATTCGAAAACTACATAATCTTAAAAAGGGAAACTATGTGCATGTGTGTTGAGCTTTTGTAGAGGCGCCTATTTTTGAGTTTTAAGTCATGTTGGGCTGTTGCAAGGGCCTTTTAACCTGCAAGAATGTAATATAAAGACCATACCCTACCCTTACTCGGAAATGATCGTGTAGGCGTACCATGTGTTGATTTCGTGTGTTCTAGGTGCGTAACATTTGTTGAGTCTTGGTATTTGGCTCTAAGATCTTCTAGGTATTCATTAGATGCCTTATGGTCATGATACTGAAGCTCTTACTATTCTGAAGCTCTTGTTTGAAGCTTCTGATCCTCGTGCGTTGTTCTGGCCCTTCCTTGCCTAATGAGGCCATCATGAAGTTTTGGGCAGTGTAAGTCTACAAAATGTGTTGGGGCACTTGAATTTCAAGTTGAGGCATAAGAATTACCGTGATCTAGTTGATCATTTCCATGTCTAATAGCCATTTTGTTGATGGCTTCACCAAGATCATCAGTTGGCCAGTAAAGAGTGGCCGACGGGTCATCTAGACCGGTGGTGTCAGTGGTCCTGAAGGCCTTTGTCCTTGTTAGTCTATCTTAAAAATGAATTGAGGTAATTTGGCATGACCAGAAGTAAAGGATACGACTGAATCATCAATTAAACGACTAAGAATTAGAGGTATAGAAGCGAAATCATCTTTGTTATGTTTACATTGTTAAACATTGAATACTTATCTCATGGGAGTGTAGAATCGCGAAAAACGAGATTAAAAATTGCAATTAAAATAGTTTTTGAATGAATAAAGGATTAAAAACCGATTAAGAAAAGGACAAATATTCATAGTTGAGATTGGATCTCTTTTCTTAATTCATTAAATCTCTTGAATTATGGTAATTTAACGAGATTGTGAATCCCAAGGTACAATTGCATTGTGGATATAATTGCAATACCTGATCACCAAAATCTACAAACTTAGATCTCTATGTTATACTCTCAAAATTTACTTTTCAAAGAAGATGAAAAGAAGAGAGATTGTGGAATTGTTTTTGGTTTTAGGGAATAATAGAAGCGTGAAACTTTTACGTTTTGTGTGAATGAGGGATGAATGCTACTTTATATAGCCTCATAAAGCCATTTCGCAATCCACGAAACGTGGGAAGTGGATCATGGAGAAGAGAAAATGGTGACACCAAAATTGGAATGATATTCGACCTGGTTTTGGACCAAAACCATTAAACAAAATTTGGCCTAAAATAAATCTTATTTGGCCTAAAACGAATCTTATTTGGCCTAAAATGAATCTTATTTGGCCAAAGATCTTTCACAAAAATCCAAGACCCAAAACCGAGCTCGGGCCCGAGCTCGTGCCTAGCCCAGCAGAAACAGTGCGTACGTATGGTTTGGTATCTCTTCTCTCTGTCCAAGACTTTAAACTTTATACATAAGCTCTCCATTTTAAATAGTAAGAGATTTCTCCAAAAGTTTCTAAGGTGAGATAACTTGTTACATTCCTATTAACATTTAGCCAACAACCTCATGGCTTTCTCATGAGTCCAATGGCTTATTTATCACTTACATATCAAAACTTTTTGCATTCAAATTTTGGCAATAAAATTCAAATTAAACTTGTAAAATTTTGTTCCAATAATCTACCACATGAATATAAATGACTCTAAACATATCATGATTTGATTGACTCGATGTACTCTTTTGAACAAGACATTTTCTATATATAGAATAGACATAATGAGTTTCGAGAGTATAAACGAAATTCATTGTATCTGAGTAAGCAGCTTTTTGAGCTTTCAACAACTTATTGTTAATATTTTTCGGGTTTATTCAACTAGTAGGTGAACATGATGTTTTAAACCATTCTAACTATGATGTAAATCAATACAACATGTATAACATAGTTTTATTTCTCGTATAACTAACTTTTCTACTGTCTATTTTGGCATTGGACGTAATTGTTTAATCATGAGTGAACTTGGAAAATATAGACTTTTCTTCATTTCTCCTAGAAACGGTCTTATCTCGTACTCATTAGGTGATCTGCCATAGGAGTTTCAAAAACCAACATCTAGTTGCATTCCACTAAAACAATGATTATACAATCATAAAAGCTAATGCTTAACCTTGTATCATACATGTAACAACATTGTTAATCAGGTGTAAACGTGAGTATCACAATGCTTTCTCATATTCATATTGATTTAATTCGCCTTTTGAACCTACCTCTTGGGATCTCTAGTCACATAGGTGAGATTTTCATCAGAATTTTTCTTAAGTTATAAGCATTAAATCCATTTCTCTTGATGATTCTACGACTTGATATCGAATTAATTAAACCTTTAGTATAGAGATTCCCTACATTGCAGCCGATTTGACATAATCTACCATAATTACACAAATTGAGATCAATTGTCTAATGGTTTTATGTCCTCTTCTTATAGGACGAGATTTAACATTATAAAAAAAATTAATTCGTGAGCTATAGTCGACTGACTATCATAGAGTATACGCATTGTTGTTATTAGTTTTTCCCACACCGGGATATCAAATTTTTTGAATCCATCCTGATTCTATTGTAACTTTTCTAAAGCTATAAAGTCAGACTCCATACTTGATTTGGCTAACAGAGTTTGTTTGGAAGATTTCCATGACATTCCTCCATTGCCTAGTGTAAAGACGTATCCACTCATGGATTTTGAGTTTTTGGAGCTGGAAATCTAGTTTGCAGAATTGTATCTCCAAAAATGTTGCTTCTTTGTCATAGTGCAATCCATAATATTTACTATAACATAAGTAGTTCACTACAATATGTATAGCTTTCCAATGATTATGTCCTGGATCACTAGTGATGACTTGATCTTGATTTAAACTTTAAGTAAAAGGATATGATATATTGTCAGTCAATTTGATATAATCTACCGTAATTACACCACTTGAGATTAAGTGTCGAATGGTTTTATGACGTCTTCTTATACGACAAAATTTACTATTATAGAGATTGTTATAGTGCACGAGCTATACCTGATTGACGCAGTGTATACTTATTGTTGGCACTAGTTTTTCCCACATACGGATATATCACGAAAAATTTCGAAGTCATTCAGCTTTTTCAGCAGTTTTTTCTAAAGCTTAAACTCAGACGCTATGATTGATATGGATAACATAGTATGTTTGAAAGATTTCCAAGACAATGCTTCATCGCCAAGTGTAAAGACGAATCTACTTGTGGATTTTGAGTTTTCAGAGTCGGAGATTGATATGTTATGTTTTTACACACTCTAACCATTATTTGTACGTCTTTTAGATTTTTTTATCAAGTATTTTATGAGATCTTGCAAATCTTACTTCATGTTAGATGAAAACAAGCATTTGGAGAAAATGGACTATATAACTCGGTTGAAACTTCTGCATTTTTGGCATTCTCTGAAAGACTTCTCACCATTGGATCATGCTCACACTTTGTAACAGTATATAGGAACGAGTTAATTTTCATTTGCAAGTGGTTTGAAATCAATCCAATGGTTGAATTAAATGTTATAGCAATTTTCATAAAATTAGTTCAGGCTTCCAAATAGTGAAAGCAGTCGCAAAAACTTACCCGAGCCCTAAAGGATCGATCAATTCCTATTTCCAGAGACTCTTTGGATCGACCATGTCACTTGGGATTGATCGAACCAGGCACAGATCAACCATTCCAAGCCCATATCGATGGATCAACAAAAATGAAACTACATTTTACCTGTTTCGACCCAAAATCATCCCTAATCGACCATAGGCATACAGATTTTGAGAAGTTTTTTGAATCTTTGTTACTTTATTAATATGAAATCTTTTTCCTTTATCATATTTGTTTCTTTATTACCTAGTTTGAGTAGTTTCATAGTTTGGTACTAGGATTTTCAAATATGATTATAAAATTTGATAATTAATGTGCTAGAGTTAGGGTTATTCATTTGGATCTTCATCTAAGTTGTTGTCAATGTTTAATCTGGCTTGATCACCTGGATTATTGATCTTAGAATTATTGAACTACTCAAAACTGTAGTTTAATTTCTTGAAAGAAACTTAGATGGGCAAATTGTCCTTAGCCAACGAAAGCTGATGGTAAGACGGTTTGTAAACATATCAAAATTGTTCGATTAATTTATGCTTAAGAACCTAAATTCAAACAAAATTTTACAAGGATATGTTGTCACAGTTTTTGTGACCCATTTGCGACCACAATTACATCTTTATTATGTGGTGGCAAATTGGTGGTAAATTAGTGAAAAATAATACACTAAACCCTAAAATTATAAGAATTTGGTGAATACTATAATTATATAAGATTGATAACATCAGTATGAGTTGAATAAAGTTCAATAACAAAGTAAACAACAACAATTTACACATTTACCAAATTTACATATCATTTACCTAAAGCACTTAGCATATTTCCTTAACCTTATACCACTTATATACACTTCATATGTTTCTTAAATTACATCAACACAATTATGATTTTGTTTATATTTTTCCACCTATAATGGTTAGTACTTACCTAGAATAGCAAAACTAAGTTGTAAATGTGAAAAACACATAGGTAAACTATAAATTTATCCTACGTGGTCGCAAATTGGTTGCTAATTTGCGACCACTTTGCGACCACAGAAGACATTTTGAACTTGTAGTCGCAAATTGGTTGCTAATTATTTTTGTGACCAATTTTCCACCACATTCCCAATGTAGTGGCAATGTGGTGGCAAAGTAGTCACAATTAATAGCATAAAACCTAAATTATATGATTTTTGTGAATACTATGAATTATATAAGACTGATAACATCATTATGAGTTGTATAAATTTCAATTACTAAGTAAACAACAACATTTTACAAAAATATATAAGGATTAAACGTAAAAAATACATAAAAAGTCAAATATATTACATCTCTTCGTCCTCATCGTCAGCTGAAGATGAAATATTACACTGAAATTCATCTTCTAGTTCGGCATCTCCGATATCAAAATTAATTTTTTTGGTATGATTAACTCTATCAACTAAACGATCCATTTCTATCTCTTCAACCGCCGTTAACTCTTCATCATTTTCTTGTTGCAAAAGGCCAATCTCGTCTTTAAATCAGATGCATCTGAATAATTGTATCTCTGGACACAAATACCGTAGTTACATGTCTTTCTGGACACAAATGCTGTAGTTACATGTATTTTTTCTGTGTCCATGTTTCTTTGTGTGGAACATATAACCTCTTATAAAATAGATCATCCTAGTTGACGCTTTATTCATCGGGCATTGCACTAATTCTTGAGCCCATATCGGAAATGCACGTGGATCTGTTGAAGTGCTTGCATTGACCTATAATCATATATATATATATACTTAGTAATTAGTATGTCAAAATTTTAAAAAATTAATATAAACAACATATATACATATGAATTAATTATACATACATAATCTCGAACCCATATGTGGAACTCTTCCTCTATTTTCGATGAAATTTCATCTTCTGAAAGATATGGATACGTACAACGAATGTGATCTTCAAACATGCTACAAAATTAAATATGAAAAAGTAACATATATTGCATAATTACAATGAAATTTTAATGTAATAAATGAAATTGTTTTCATAGTATTTACCTCTTTAGTGGACGAAAATATTCATAATTCCGCAAAGCATATTTGTATTTTTTTTTTGAGAGCCATATTTTTTTACTTTTACCACTTGTACGATCCATGTGAGTAAATATATCTGGTACTCTGGGATCCGGATTCATCGAGACATCACATTCATCGAATCTAGTAGAATTGTATATATATTATACACGATTCAATCCAAAAATTTAATTACTTAACCATACAAATAAAATAATTAATTAATAAACACAATAAGTTATAGTTACCACCTCTTTTTGGTGCATATATGGGTAGCAAAGTAATGCTCCGAGAAGCACGATATCTCATCATTGACATATGGTTCAATCATCGACTGCAGTATATCATTTGTTCTTCACCTTACTTTTAAGTTTTAAAAAAAAAAGTTCAAATGGATACATCCACCTATATTGCACAGGTCCATCCAATTCAGCTTCATATGGCAGATGTATAGGTAGGGTGTTCCATGACGTCGAATAATGCAGGTGGATAGATCTTCTCCAAATTGCACAAAATTATGACTATGTTTTCCTTCAGAATTCGTACACGGCTTTGTTGCTATGATCTGGATCATAGATCTTAGAAAAATCCTCCAATCTCTACATTGCAATCTAGTAATTAGTACATACAATTATTATTATTTTACGTACCTAAAAAATAAAATATGTTTAATAGTATATACCTAATAATGTTTGATGAACGTTTCGTGGTAAAAGTTCTGTAAATATAAAAGGCAGAAACCTCTCCATAAAAGCATGGCAGTCATGGCTTTTCATGCCCGAGAACTTTAGTCCATCCATTCCACACAATTTGCTAAATTTGCCCCGTAGCCATCCGGAAATTTGACACCATTTTGATATATTCCAATAACGTTCTTTGGCTTTTTGTGTCAATCTAAATATAGGGAATGGAGCATTACCCAGACCATCCACGTGCAACTCTTTTTGAGAGCAAAAATTCGCAATATCCAAACTTGACTTAACTATATCTTTTGATTTATCTTTGACATTCATAACAGTATTATTGATGTTATCGAAGAAATTCTTCTCTATTTGCATCACATCAAGATTATGTTGTAGGTTAAGATCCGTCCAGTACGGCAACTCCCAAAATATGCTTTCTTTGTGACAATTATGCCAGCTTCCACAACCTTCTTCTTTAGTTTCATGACCGTTTCCACAGCAGTCAGATGTTCTTAGAGGATTGATAGTTTTTGTTCGCTCGTATAAAACTTGTTCGCCTGTCAATGATTGTGGAGGATAGTCATTCAAAGCGTGTTTGCCCTTAAAAAAAATATTTTATTTTTCCGTAATGGATGACCCTTAGGAAGAAACGTTATGTGACAATTAAACCAACACGTATTTCTACCATTTGTTAATTGAAATGACTTTGTATCATCCATACCACTTGGACAAGACAGTCTACCATGTGTTTTCCATCCTAACAACATTCCATACGGTGGAAAATCACTTATCATCCCCAGTAAAACGACTTCTAGATCGAAATTTTGATTCAACGACACATCGTATGCCTCAACTCTCTTAGACCATAATTCTTTCAGTTCATCAATCAAAAGTCGGAGGAATATATCAAGACTAATGCGCGGATGATTTGACCCCAAATTCAGAATTGTTAAAAACAAGTACTATTTTTCATACATATACAGGTGACAAGTTATATGGAGTGATAATCACCGGCTAATGAATGATTTATGGACATCCAAAATGGAGTAAACCCATTAGTACATCAGCCAAGATAAACATTTCGAGATTCAGCAGAAAATCTTGGATGTAGATATTGAAATTTTTTCCACTCCGCAGAATCAGATGGATGACTCATTTCTCCGTTTTCTGCTTCATGCTCTGCGTGCCACCTCATTGCCTTTGCGGTTTTCTCGATTTGATACATTCTTTTAAGTCTGTTGCGTATATGTAAATACCACATACGACTGAAAGGTATTCTCGTCCTGCCCTCACTTGGCTTATATCGGGGGGAATCGCGAAATTTACATTTTTCCCATTTCTCATCTTCTATCCAAAAGATCATACAATTGTGAACACACACGTCAATGTTATAAAACGGGAGCCCTAAATTTTGTGTCAGTTTTTTGGTTTCATAATATGAACTCGTGACTGATTCTCCACGGGCAAATATTCGGTAAACAACTCCGCCCAAGAGTCCATGCATTTTTGTGTAAATTAAAATCAGACTTAATGTTCATGAACCGAGCAGTTAAAGATAACTATGAGTGCCCTTCATGACAACTATCATACAATAGATTTTTCGAAACTTCTAACATGTTGTAAAGATTTTGTGCTTTTGAATTTGGTTCTTCAACATTATTTCCTCGTTTTGATTATAGTACGCATCAGTCGTAGTCTCACAAAATGCATCCACCAACATATCTATTACCGGATGTCCCTGTTTCTTCACTAGTATCACATGTAGCTCTATGATTTCTTTGGACATCATCACCCCGACTACTCGTGCCTAACTGAACATTCAGCTCTTCTCCATGTTTATACCAAATATAATAATTTGGCATCAATCCTCAACTATATAGATGATTCTATATTTTGCGTCTTGGAAGAAATTTATCATCTTTGCAATTAATACAAGAACAGAAAAACTTACCTTCGCTACTTTGAGCTATTGGTTGACTATTTGCAAAATTCATAAACTACTCCATGTCTTATGCAAATTCGGCCGATATATTTCTTGTTTAATTATCAATCCTTTTGTACATCCAATCTCTTGAATTATTGTAATTCTCCCACATGTTTGAAGTTTTTTTCTTTTGATTCTACAAATGAGAATGGGACATGTAGGCATATATATAAGATTTTGCCAGTATTTTGCCACTACTTTGGGACCATGACAGCGTGGTCGCTTATATGTCGGTATACCTACCTTGCACATGTTTTTTATGTTGTGGCTTTGTCACCACTTTGTGACTGAAGAGCCACTCTAATACAAGCCTCGATTCAAGGCTTGGATGCGCGTGGGCTGTTTGGCGAAGTTTAGGTGGCAAACTCGACCTTAAGCTTTTGGATAGGGGTTTTCTGGTTGGTAAAAGATGGAAGACTGAAGTGAACCACACGAGGGGTGATGAACCTCGTGATAAATCACAACTTAGAGCTAGGAGGGCTGGTCTCAACTAGGTTCTAAGCGTACAAGTCTCTTGAGAGAATAACTTGTAGAAAGAAAATTCACACTTTATTAATATCAAAAAGGTTGTCGAACTACAATGCTGGATGGAGCCTTATTAATATGCTCGAAAGCTTGACCTTCTAGGGTCGACTAAAAGAAACAAAGGAAAGTTTACAAAAGTGCACAAATGGAAAATATACAAAAGTGCATAACCGAAAAAAGGACCTATTCCTAAAATGTTTTTGACTCAAAAATGTAAACAATCTAGATCCGACCCTGCAAAACAGAAAGAGGCATATATTCCAATTGAAAACTTACCTTTCTTACCTCACGGCCAAGAAATGGAAGGTGGCCGTCCTTGTGGCATGCACGCGCCTTGCTCCTAGTCTTCGACTTGGAGTAGGGTTAGGAATCTTTAGGCCCTGACCTCTCTTGCCACTAAAGCCCAAGTCTCTGAAGTCCCTTGCATTGTTGAGAAGCCTTTGGACTCTTCTTTGCACTTCTGGCCCATTGTCCTTAATTAGTCGATCTTCCTCTAGGAGCTTGTCGACCCATAAGCTGAACTTGTGGAAGAGTGCTCTTGATCTGCTCCTTGTCATTGCTCCTGGTGGCACTACTGGTGTAGAGACTTCCTCTAGATGCATGTCATGAAGCTGGTAGCTTACTAGTCTCTTTGTGCAGAAGTTGAAATGCTCGTGTACTCCGCTAGATCGGCTGTACCGGCTGGACTGTGCGAGCTACTGGCCGGAATGCCTTCTGGACCGGCCAAATTGATCCCGGAGGCGGCGGCGTCACCAATGGGCCCAGCGGTATCATCCACGTTGCCACCAATTGTGCCGAAGTTTTGGGCCTCTCCGCCGGCAATGCTGATCGGTCCGGTCCTATTGGTCGAGGGTCCGGCGGTACCGCTTGGTCCGGCAGACGTGCCAAATGGCCCGGCTGTCGCGGGCAAGCTTCCTGGTCGGCTAGTCTGGTCTCCTGGCCGGACATACGACCTGATGTCCTCATAATCCACTCCCTCTTCAGTAGGTTTTAACCTCAAAACTGGTTCATCTGCATGGAAAGGGGCTAAGTCAGTTACGTTGAACGTGTTGGACACATTAAACTCACCTGGGAGCTCGATCCAGTTGGCGTTGTTGTTGATCCTCTCCAGCACTTTGAATGGTCCATCTCCTCTTGGTGCTAGCTTTGAACTCGTTAGGTTGGGGAACCTCTCCTGCCGTAGGTGTAGCCATACCCAATCGCCTGGTTGAAACATCACCTCCTTTCTTCCCTTGTTAGCATGCGTCACGTACTGCCAGGTCCTCTTCTCCAAGTTCTCTGCTACCTTCGGGTGTAACTTCCTTATGAACTCTGCCTTGGATGGTCCGTTGAGGTTGGCTATCTCTGCTGGTGGCAGTGGCGTTTGCTCCAATGGGGTGAGAGGGTTGAAGACGTATACAACTTCAAAGCGTGTCTTCTTGGTTGCTGAGTGCACGTCTCGGTTGTAAACGAACTCTATGAATGGCAGGCACTCCACCCAAGTATTTAGGTTCTTCCCTAGTGTAGTCCTGAGAAGAGTTGATAGTGTCCGGTTGACAACTTCAGTTTGGCCATCGGTTTGAGGATGGTAGGTGGTAGAGAAGAGTAGCTTCGTGCCTAGCTTCCTCCAAAAGGTCCTCCAGAAATGGCTGAGGAACTTGGTGTCCCTGTCTGACACGATGGTCCTTGGCACTCCATGAAGCCGTACTATCTCCCTGAAGAACAGCTCGGCTGTTTGCGTGGCATCATTAACATTGGCACATGGAATGAAGTGTGCCATCTTGGAGAATCTGTCCACCACTACAAAGATTGCATCTTTGTGGTTGATCTTGGGCAGACCTAGAACGAATTCCATTGATATATCCACCCATGGATGCGTCGGTATGGGCAGTGGGAGATACAACCCGTGAGGTTGCACTCGGGACTTTGCCTTCTTGCAAGTGATGCACCTTGCACAATGAGCTTCTACTGTCCTCTTGATGTG
>CM032157.1:15675662-15721491 GCA_018901935.1 Pugionium cornutum | reverse complement strand
GCACTAGATCAATCTGATGTTCTATGCCACGTAAAGGAGGCAAGCCTGCTGGTATCTCCTCTGGAAATACATCCTGGAATTTGTTGAGGAGTGTTGCTACTTCATGAGGTAGCTCTACCTGTCCCTGTTCTATGCTCAACACTTCCTTGAAAACCATTAGTAACATAAAATCCTTCGAGGCTAAAGCCCTCCGGACATGACTAGGTTGAATAAGAAAATTAGACTTGACAATTTTCTTTTCCTTACTCATTTGTAGTTGTAGCTCATGTACTTGGGCAGGTGTGAGAGGAGCTAGGCTGACCTTTCTCTTGTCATGCACGAAGGTGTAGAGATTGGTCCTGCCATCATGCCTGGTCTCTTTGTCAAACTGCCATGGTCTTCCTAGTAGAAGATGGCCAGCTTGCATGGGCACCACGTCGCACACGACCTGGTCTTGGTACTTGCCCACACTGAATGGCACAGTGACTTGCTCATGAATCTTGAGCTCCACTTTGTCATCAAGCCATCTCAGTCTATATGTTCGAGGATGCCGTGTCCTCTCTAGACCTAGCTTATCAACCATATACGCACTAGCAACGTTAGTGCAAGAACCACCATCTATGATGAGGTTACATACCTTTCCTTGATGGTGCAACGGCTGTGGAAGATGTTCTCCCTTTGGATGGTCTCTGAAGGATCCACCATTGCACTGAGGATACGTCTAGTGACCAGCACTTCCC
This sequence comes from Pugionium cornutum, assembly GCA_018901935.1. Classification (NCBI taxonomy): domain Eukaryota; kingdom Viridiplantae; phylum Streptophyta; class Magnoliopsida; order Brassicales; family Brassicaceae; genus Pugionium; species Pugionium cornutum. Next base: position 15,720,772 of record CM032157.1, on the reverse strand, counting down.
CCACATCAGGGTACTCAATGTCACCATATTCTCCTTCTGCCTCATAGTCCCCTTCATCTTGGGACTCATATTCTCCTGCCTCCGTAATCAGCATGACTCGGTTGTTTGGGCACTCCCTTGAGATGTGTCCACGTCCCCTGCACTTGAAACAAGTTATGTCACGTGATCTTTGAGGGTTAGAAGACTTACCAGGCTCTCTGGTCACGGGTGGGTTCAGGAGGCTTGCTCTTGAACCTTGACTCGATCTCTACGCTTTTGCCTTTGTCCACAGTCTTAGGCATGTTGCTTGGTGTCCAAGGTGTCTTAGGCTTGCTGCGGATGTCTTGGCTCTTACGTTTGATGTGCTGCTCAGCCTGGACAGATAGGTGGAACAAGTCTTTGAAGTCGTTGTAGATTTGCCTTTCCACCTTGCGGCTGATTCTTTCTTGGAGTCCATCCAAGAATTGTGCCATCAATGCTTCTTCATCATCATTGAGCTCCAGCCTGTTCCCTAGCTTCTCGATCTCTTCATAGTACTCTCTACTGATCTAGTACCCTGCTTAAGAGTACGGAAACGTCAAATCCCTATGAAAGTAAGGTGGAACATACCTTTGTCGCATGAGGTCTTTCATGTCGACCCATGAGTCTACGGGTCTCATTCTCTTCCTCCTGTCAGATACCTCACGATCCCACCAGATGAGGGCACTGTCCATGAGTTGTGCTACTGCCATTGAGACTCTCCTAGGTCCTGGTTGGTTGTAGTGATCAAAGATATGATCCATTCGCTTCTCCCAATCTAGGTAAGTCTCGGGGTCTACTTTTCCTGCAAAAGTTGGAGGAGTTAGTTTAACATCAGGATGAATTACCCGGTTATAGGTGTGTTCATCTCCATCCTCATGACGTCTAGGAGGCATTCTTGGTCTCTGGAAGACCATATGGCTCAAAGCCATCATCTTCTGCCTCTGGTTGCCGTGGAGGTCCTCTCGGCCTATGGTGATAGTTATGAGGTTGTGCGTCCTCATCTCCATCTGGCTGGGGCTCCTCCTGTTCGTGTCGTGTCCTAAGGTACTCAGGACCCTCAGGACGGTCTTGCTCAGCTCTCACGTGCCTTATGGCCTGGAATCTCACTGGTCTCTCCACGCGCTCCAACCTTTCGCCTATGGATGCGAGTTGGGTTTGGAGTGTGGTGAACATGGCCATCATGGCTTCAGCTGCGTCTCTATTCTCTTCTCCCATGTGTGCTACAAAGAAAGAAGATAGTTAGGTGCTCCTAAATTATTAGGAGAGTTTTCGTTTTATATGTGGGTTGAAAAAAATGCAAAAGGAAAAATCCTAAGGAAAGGAAATTCGACCAAGAAAAAGGAAACCTTCTAGATGCTTATGCTTAGCTGTCCAATTCGAAATATCTCCTCTTTCCCTTTTCTTTTCTTTTCTTTTTCTTTTTAAATTAACTTAAAACTAATGGAAATAAGAATAAAACAAAAGGAAAACTCGTATGCAATGCAACAAGTGAATTCTAAACCCTAGTGATACACATAGGAGGCTAGATGCACTCGGTTTGAAGTTTGAAGTTATTTTTTTGATTTTTCTTGAATGCGACTTAAACTAATGCAAGAACACAAAACAAAACAAGCAAAAGGATAGAAACAACCTGGTTTTAGGAGCTTTAAGCTCTGATACCAAAATGATACAAGCCTTGATTCAAGGATGTATGCGCGTGGGCTGTTTGTAGAAGATTAGGTGAGAAACTCAACCTTAGGCTTCTGGATAGGGGTTTTCTGGTTGGTAAACGGTGGAAGGTTGAAGTGAACCACACGGAGGGTGATGAACCTCGTGATAAATCACAAACTTAGAGCTAGGAGGGCTGGTCTCAACTAGGTTCTAAGCGCACAAGTCTCTCTTGAGAGAAAGCTCGTAGGGAAAAAGTTCTACTTTATTAATAATCAAAAAGGTCGAACTACAATGCTGGAAGGAGCCTTATTAATATGCTCGACAGCTTGACCTTCTAGGGTCGACTCAAATAAGAAAATGGAAAGTTTACAAAAGTGCACAAAAGGAAAAAATACAAAAGTGTATAACCGAAAAAGGACCTATTCCTAAAATGTTCTTGACTCAAAAATGTAAAGCAACTAGATCCTACCCTGCAAAACAGAAAGAGGCATATATTCGAATGTAAACTTACCTTAACTCACCTCATGGCCAAGAAATGGAAGGTGGCCGTCCTTGTGGCATGCACGCGCCTTGCTCCTAGTCTTCGACTTGGAGTAGGGTTAAATATCTTTGGGCCCTGACCTCTCTTGCCACTAAAGCCCAAGTCTCTGATGTTCCTTGTGTTGTTGAGAAGCCTTTGGACTCTAATTTGCTCTTCTGGCCCATTGTCCTTAGCTGCTCTTCCTCTAGAAGCTTGTCGACCCATAAGCTGAATTTGTGGAAGAGTGCTCTTGATCGCTTCTTGTCATTGCTCCTGGAGGTACCACTGGTGTAGATACTTCCTCTAAGTGCATGTCCTGGAGCTGGTAGCTCATTTGGTCCGAGTCCTCTTGTGTAGAAGTGGAAGTGTGCGTGTACTCGGCTGGATGGCCTGTACCGGCTGGATTGTGCGCGGTACTGGCCGGAATGACTTCAGGACCGGCCAAGTTGATCCCGGAGTCGGCGGTGTCATCAGGGGGACCGGCGGTGTCATTCACGTCCCCACCAAGTGTGCCGGAAGCTTGGGCCTCTCCGCCGGCGATGTTGACCGGTCTGGTCCTATAGGTCGAGGGTCTGGCGGTACTGTCTGGTCCGGCAGGCGCGCCAGATGGTCCTGCTGTCTCGGGCAAGCTTCCTGGTCGGCCAGTCTGGTCTCCTGGCTGGATGTACGACCTGATGTCCTCATCACCATACCTACACATCCATGGGTGGACATCTCAATGGACTTTGTTCTAGGTCTGCCCAAGATCAACCACAAAGATGCAATCTTTGTAGCGGTGGACAGATTCTCCAAGATGGCATACTTCATTCCGTGTGCCAATGTCAATGATGCCACGCAAATAGCTGAGCTGTTCTTCAGGGAGATAGTACGGCTTCATGGAATGCCAAGGACCATCGTATCAGACAGGGACACCAAGTTCCTCAACCATTTCTGGAGGACCCTTTCCTCAAACCGATGGCCAAACTGAAGTTGTCAACAGGACACTATCAACTCTTCTCAGGACTACACTAGGGAAGAACCTCAAGACTTGGGTGGAGTGCCTACAATTCATAGAGTTCGCTTACAACCAAGCCGTGCACTCAGCAACCAAGAAGACACCATTTGAAGTAGTATGCGGCTTCAACCCTCTCACCCCATTGGAGCAAACGCCACTGCCACCAGCAGAGATGACCAACCTCAACGGAGCATCCAAGGCATAGTTCATAAGGAAGTTACACCAGAAGGTAGTAGAAAACATGGAGAAGAGGACCGGACAGTACGTGACTCATGCCAACAAGGGAAGAAAGGAGGTGATCTTTCAACCAGGCGATTGGGTGTGGCTACACCTACGGCAGGAGAGGTTCCCAAACCTAAGGAGTTCCAAGCTAGCACCAAGAAGAGATGGACCATTCAGAGTGCTTGAGAGGATCAACAACAACGCCTACCGGATCGAGCTCCCAGGTGAGTTTAATGTGTCCAAAACGTTCAATGTAACTGACTTAGCCCCTTTCCATGTAGATGAACCAGTTTTGAGGACAAAACCTACTGAAGAGGGAGGGGATGACGAGGACATCAGGGCGTACATCCAGACAGGAGACCAGACTGGCCGACCAGGAAGCTTGCCCGAGACAGCCGGGCCATCTGGCACGTCTGCCGGCCCAAGCGGTACCGTCGGACCCTCGACCAATAGGACCAGAACGACCAGCATTGCCGGCGGAGAGACCCAAGCTTCCGGCACACTTGGTGGCGACGTGGATGACACCGCCGGTCCCCTTGGTGATGCCACCAACTCCGGGATCAACTTGGCCGGTCTTGAAGGCATTCTGGCCAGTACCTCGCACAGTCCAGCCGGTACAGCCGATCCAACCGAGTGCACGAGCATTTCTACTTCTACACAAGGAAACTCGGACCAGATAAGCTACCAGCTTCAGGACATGCAGCTAGAGGAAGTCTCCACACCAGTAGTGCCACCAGGAGAAATGACAAGGAGCAGATCAAGAGCACTCTTCCACAAGTTCAGCTTATGGGTCGACAAGCTCCTAGAGGGAGATAAACTAAGGGCAGTGGGCCAAAAGTGCAAAGAAGAGTCCAAAGGCTTCTCAACAACACAAGGGACATCAAAGACTTGGGCTTTAGTGGCAAGAGAGGTCAGGGCCCAAAGATTCCTAACCCTACTCCAAGTCGAAGACTAGGAGCAAGGCGCGTGCATGCCACAAGGACGGCCACCTTCCATTTCTTGGCCGTGAGGTAAGTAAGGTAAGTTTTCAATAAGAATATTTGTCTCTTTCTGTTTTGCAGGATAGGATCTAGAATATTTACATTTATTGAGTCAAAGATATTTTAGGAATAGATCCTTTTTCGATTATACACTTTTGTATCTTTTCCTTTTGTGCACTTTTGTAAATTTTCCTTTTCTTATTTGAGTCGACCCTAGAAGGTCAAGCTTTCGAGCATATTAATAAGGCTCCTTCCAGCATTGTAGTTCGACAACCTTTTTTATATCAATAAAGTAGAACTTTTCTCCCAACAAGTTTTCTCTCAAGAATCTTGTGCGATTAGAATCTAGTTGAGACCAGCCTTTCTAGCTCTAAGTTTGTGATTTATCACGAGGTTCATCACCCCTCATGTGGTTCACTTCACCTTTCCATCGAATACCAACCCAAAAACCCCTATCCAAAAAGTCTAAGGTCGAGTTTCTCACCTAACCTTCTCCAAATAGCCCACGCGCATATAAGCCTTGAGTCGAGGTTTCTATCACATTGGTAGAAAGCATTTCTTAGAATCATGTATATTAAACCAATGCAAGACCTTATCTATATAAGTGTCTTGACTGAGACCAAGAATATAGTAGTTCTCCCATGTCTTTTATCAAAAAACAACTTCCAAGCCAATTCTTAACAGACTGGACTAAAAGTATGTCATCTACATACAATATCAAAACTGCAAGTGCGCTTCCACTAGTTTTATTATAATCACAAGGTTCTTCTTCCTTTCTAATGAAATCAAACTCTTTAATTTCCTCATTAAAATAAAGATTCCAACTACGAGATACTTGTTTCAAACCATAAACAGAACGATGAAGCTTGCATACTTTGTTAGCAGATTCAGGAATAGTGAACATTCGGGTTTTATCATGTACACATCCTCTTCAATCTTTTCATTTAGGAAGGCTATTTTTACATCCATTTTCCATATCTCATAACCATAATGAGCAGCTACTGCGAGGAGAATCAAAATGGATTTAATCATTGTGGCTGGAGAATAGGTTTCATAATAGTATATACCATGAATTTTCTTATAACATTTAGCCACCAATCTAACTTTTATATTTGTATATTAACATCGATGTCAATTTTTCTTTTGAAAATCTATTTACACTCAATGATTTTAATACCATCAGGAAAATCAACCAAAGTCCATACTTTTTTGTGCAATGATATAGGTTCATCACTTTCTATAATAAATACATCACGATAATCTGTCATCCAATCCTCAAATATATTAGGTTCATGATAGCTCTTTTCGGACCTACGTACCTCCGGTTCCATAGGTGTAGATTCCATGAATCTTCGTAGGTCTAATCGATGTTCATCCTGAGAAGTTAGAGCATCCTCTTCTGTTTTTCAAATTTCTTTGAGTATTACTTTACTTCAACTAGTTCTTTTGGATAGAAACTCTCTTTCCAAAAGGGCACCATTCCAAGCAACAAACACTTTGTTTCAGTGTAGTAGTAAAAATAATAACCGTTGGTCTCTTTGGGATCACCTACAAAACAACACTTATCAGATTTGGGTCCAAAGCTTATCATTAATCAATATTTTAACATAAGCTTCACAACTCCATATTTTCATAAAAGATAAATTAGGAACTTTTCCAGTAATAAATTTCCATTTCTCCTTTCAGACACACCATTCCATTGTGGAGTTCCTGTAAGAATGAGTTGTGAAATAATTTCATACTCTTTATGATGATCACTAAAAACTTGGCTCAAATATTCTCTTCTACAATCTGATCGAAGAGCTTTAACTGTTTTGCCTAGTTGATTTTGTACTTCATTTAGAAATTCTTTGAACTTTTCAAAGAATTCTGACTTATGTTTTGTAAGATAAACATAACCATATATGCTAAAATCATCAATAAATGTGATGAAGTAGTAGTAATTTTCTCTTGCGCTCAAACTCATTGACCTACATACATATAAGTTCCAACATGTCACTAGCCCTTTCACTATGTCTAGTAAATGGGGTTTTAGTCATTTTCCCTAACAAATTCACACATAAGATTCATAATCAAATTAGTTTAAAATTCCATCACTATGAAGCTTTTGAATGCGTTTTTCGTTGTGGCCCAAACGAAAATGCCAAAGAAAAGTTAGATTTAAATCATTAGAGTTAAACTTCGAATATTATAGACTGACATGCTTTGGTTTAGAAAATAAAGCTCATTCTCCAATGGACCGCTAACATATAATACATCATCACGATCAAATGAACAACACTTGTTTCTAATCGAAAAGTGAAAACCTTCCATGTCCAAACATGAAATGGAGATGATATTCTTGCTTATAGCAAGGACGTAATAGCAATTTTTTAGTTCTAAAACCATGCATGAAGGTAAAGACAACGAATATGTTCCCACAGATAATGCAGCAACCTTTGTTCAATTAGCCAGACGTTAATCCACTTCTCATTCTTCTAAAGTTCTACTGACATTTAGGCTTTGCATATTCACACAAATGTGAGCACCACAGTCGGGATCCAATATCCAAAGAGTAGAACGAGAAATAGTAACATTTACTTATATAACATAGATACCCAAAGAAGAAATTTTAAATGTCTTATTCTTCTCCAAATCTTCATTGTATTCAAAAGGGGTTGACACATTCGATTTGTCCTTCTCAAAGACATATTAAAATGAATAGAAACTTTGAGGATTTCACATAAATGGCGAAAGAAAAGCAGAAATTAGTATGATGTTCAAGAAATTTTGTGAATTCTCAAAACAAATTAATAAGACGCACATTATACTGAAAACAAAATTTTCTCAAAATAAGTATAATGATCCAAGATCCATATTTTACCAGAATCCAAGTGAGTTTTGCCTCCACCCATAAATATGTAGCTATTTAGGTACACAACACCTTGCTAATTATATCCAATATAATTCTTGGTTGTGGACTACATCTTATGTCTTACCCAACCCTTTAAACCCAAAACCATTGTGATAGCCTAGTCAAATAAACCAATCTCGTTTCATACAGTAACTATTACCATTTGTCTCTGTTGGAGAAAGAAGCAAACTTTATTACATTGCAGAGAATAGGAACGAAAGTGTAAGACGTGTGCAGGACACATAAGATCGCTTCATTGTGAAATTTTAAGGGTTGGGATTAATATCCAAAGCTGTTGTGAAAATAATTCTCCTGTTCTGTTCAGAAAGAAATAGATAAGTTTTCACTCGTGTTTCTGCTTATTCTGATAAGGATGTTAACATACGAGTGGAGAAGTAGCTAGATAAATGTCATTGTTTGTATATTTTTTACACCAAGCTCAATTATCTCTAAATGTAGGTTTATGAAAATCTTCTAATCTCATTATTCTCTTATGATACAATATATATCACTACAAGAAAACATTAACTTTTCCGACGGCATTTCCGACGGACAAAAAACCGTCGGATGTTTCCGACGACATTACGACGGATCAGCGACAAATAACCAAAGGATTTGAAACCGTCGGAGATCCGTCGGAAATGTATTTCAAACGTGGGCAGACCATGTGTCGATCATGCACGGTGTTGTAATAAATCCGACGGAGTTCCGACGGATTTAGGCGGTAAACGAAATTAAAAACGCGGGGTTTCGCGAAAATTAACTAATGTACCGACGGATTCCCGACGGCAAGTTCCGTCGGAAATATCGATTATAACCTACGACTTCTTCTTCTCCTCTCTCGCCGTTTCATGTTTCTCTTCACTTCTGTCGATCGCCGTTCCTTCTCGTCGTTTCTCCTCCTCGCCAGTTCTTGTCGTCGCCGTTTCACGTCGTCAACATGTAAGTTTTTAATCTATTATTTCAATCGATTTTAGGCATTTACTAGGCAAAGTAGATTCGATTTTAGGCATTTACAATCGATTTCTTAGCCGAGAAATGAATCGACCATTTTCATGTACGACTTTGTAGCATGCCTGGAAGTTATCTGTTAAGAGTAATTTCGTCGAACACCGAACAAAAGATAAACAATCTTCTGCAATTGCAAATTCAATTCTCATCTCTTACCTTATCATACTTCTTCAATATCTTCGAAAACGCCAACACATTCAAAAAGCTGCATTTTGTTTTCAAGAATGACTGAGTTTGTTTCGCAAATTATACTATTAGTTATTTTCCATTATTGAAAATATGTAACTATAAATAATTTATAAATATAATTAAAACAATGTTACGTTTTTATAACCAATTTAAATTTTATATTTTTTGTAACTAAAAAAATATATATAACTAAAAAAAAATGGTAATTTTCTCGAAAATATAAAAAGAATTAAAAGGTAGCTGTGAGAAATAATTTTTTGGTAATTGTCACATTGTCCTCTTGCGGACTTTAAGCGGTATTTTAATAATAATTTTATCAATACAAATTACTTTTTTACAAAAATATTATAAACATTAAAAATTACAGGTTTATACTTAGTATTTAAAATTTAAATATTTCAAAACAAATGGTAAATAGTAAATGTAGATAGATTGATAAAATGACCCAATTATAGGTCGTATCAAGATTACCAAAGACGTGGTGAGTCATCGACTCCGAGTTTTATACCAACTCAAGTTCCAGAATCTGCAAATGATTCTTTCCGACCAATGACAATTGAAGAATTGGTTCAGCAGCCTGGTCGTGAACTTCTCACATTTCTCGATCCGAGACGTCAAGGAAACTCGACATGGTAAATTAAATTTTCTATAATTATATTTAAAATAATTATTTTAATACTATTCTATAATTATATTTAAAATAATTATTTTAATACTATTGTAATAAAAATTCGTAGGTTTGGTATTTCAAACAATGGAATAAGCAAATCTATATTAAAGATGCTTCATTCTCTTTTGAACAAATCATATACCAAATTTCGAGATATTCCGTACGAAGAGCGTCAGATTTGGTTCAGGACGTTTGCGGTACGTTATTAAATTTTAAATATATAATTATTTTAAATATTTTTTAATAATAATTTTTTAGTAATATATATTAAAATTTCGCAGCAAGAATTTACATGGGATCCCATGAACACAAAATTGGTGGAAGACGCTTTCGAAAAAGAGGCTGCAATACAATTTTCCCGCCATATGAACGAATGGAAACAAAAATGGAAAAAGGGAAAAGATAAACCAAGAGGGTTGAATGAGTCGGTTTGGAACGACTTTATTCGTTATTGGGAATCTTCCACCGCTGAGGTTATCTCGAAAACTAATTCGGGAAACCGGAAGAGCGACCGAGGAGGCAAAGGCATTTATATTCACAATGCCGGATCGACTAGTTTTCTCAGACGAGCCGATCAATTGGTAAATTAATTATTATATTAATTATTTATTATTATTTAAAAGTTTTTAAATTATTAATTTAGAATTTTTTATTTTTAGGCACAAGAAATTGGAGCGCCTCCAGATCACTTGCAACTTCTCGAGGCCGTCCACACAAACAAAAAGACTGGTCGTATCCAAGATGGTCTCGTTAGTGAGATCATCGAAAAAGTAAAAAAGAAAAAAAGCGATATTCTAACCCAGCAATCTGAAGTTGGTTCTTCATCTTCGGTCGCTGAATTGCCGCGTTCTGAGATTAACCGTCTCGTTCTTGATGTAAGTTTTTTTTTTTAAAAATATATAATTAATATTATAATAATTTTTATTAAATTTTTTAATAATATTTCTTATTTTTACAGGAAGTACCATTTTCAAAGGGTCGTCATCCAGGACTCGGGAGAGTTGCAGATACTGGTGGCGCAACATCTGCAGTTAGAAACGAAGAAAATGAACAGTTAAAAGAAGAAATGGCGTCCATGAAAATAGAGATGAATAATCTCAAAAACTTTGTAGAAATGATAAAAAATAAATTGCCTGATGACTTTTTTTCTCCTCCTTCTCCTCCTGCTCCTCCTTTGTAATTTGTAATTTAAAATAAATGTTTAATAATATTAATATTTATAATATTATTTTTATTAATTGTATGATTATTTTTTGTAATATTAATTTAAATATTAAAATAAAAATAAAAAATTTATTTTTTTAATATTTATATTTTTAAAATATTTAATTAAATATTTAAATATTTTAAAAATATAAATATTAAAAAATATTTTTTTTATTTTTTCAATTATTTCGTGTTTCCGACGGCTACTGACGTCGGAAATTCCCGACGGACAAGTCCGTCGGAAATGTGTTGGTACATCCCGACGGCTATAAACCGTCGGGAAATATCATCGGACAATATTTCCAACGGCACAAGTCATCGGAAAGTGCCCTCGAAAATTCGTCGGCATTTTCCGATGTATCCGGACCATCGCAGATCCGTCGGTTAATTCCGACGGAATGAGGTCATCGACCAGCCGTCGGAATTTTCCGATGGCGCAGTTAATCGCTAATCCATCGGAAATTATCGATACCTTCCCGACGGAAGAGCATTTCCGACGAAATAGTCCCGACGGACTATTTTCATCGGAAAGTAGTCGAGAAATCGTTTTACCGACATATTTCCGACGGATACAGCCGTCGGAAATACGCTGTTTTCTTGTAGTGTATACACATGAAGCAAGGTAAAGTAGGTTAATCATAGTTTCCATAAATATATTCCTAAAATCCTCCCTCAAGATGGAGGGGCTGATGTCACTCCAATCTTGTACGTGAGTTTCTTGAATGGTTCACGAGGCAATGGCTTAGTTAACACATCCGCGAGTTGGTCTTTGGTGGAGATGTGTGACACTTTTAAACTCCCAGATTGAATTTGGTTACGAATGAAGTGGTAATCAAGGGCAACATGTTTCATTCGTGTGTGAAACACAGGATTGGCACAGAGATATGTGGCTCCGATGTTGTCGCAATAGATAACAGGTGGCGTGTCAATGTGAATACGGAGCTCTGCAAGAAGTGATGTGATCCAACATACTTCTGCTGAGGTGTTTGCCACGGATCTATATTCAGCTTCGGTTGAGGAACGTGCAACTCCTTTTTGTTTCTTTGAAGACCACGAGATGGGGTGCTGACCGAGAAAGATTACATATGCATTGGTGGATACAAAATCATCGTTGTCACCAGCCCAATCAGCATCGGAGTACGCAAGAAGTTGTTGTGTATTTTTGCATTGGAGATGAATTCCATGGTTGATGGTTCCAGCAAGATACCGTAGTACTCTCTTCACTGGTAGCCAATGTTCCGTTGTTGGTGAATGCATGAATTGTGATAGTCTATTAACTACATAGGAGATGCCCGGTCTTGTGAATGATAGGTATTGTAGGCTACCGACTACTTCTCTAAACTCGGTTGCATTTTGCAATGGTGTTCATGAGTTGAGAGTTAGTTTTGGGGTTGTAGCCATCGGTGTGCTAATTGGTTTTGATGTGGTCATGTTCATTCGTTGTAGGAGATCTGAGGTGTACTTTCTTTGGCAGAGGTGTATACCCATATTGTTGCGAGTGACTTCAATGCCAAGAAAGTAAGATAGATCTCCCATGTCTTTTGTTGAGAATCGTTGAGCAAACTCCCGGATTGTTTGCCCTAGAAGGTCATTGTTGTTCCCCGTAACAATAATATCATCCACATAGATTAATATGTAGATTATATTTGTACCTTTGTGTTGAATAAACAATGACGTGTCTGCCAATGAGTTTGTGAAGCCGGCGCCTAAGAGGTAGCGTTTGAGTTCAAGGTACCATGCACGAGGCGCCTGTTTCAGTCCATATAGAGCCTTCTTGAGATGGCAAACGTGATGGGGTTTATCGGGGTCGATAAAACCTTGTGGTTGAGGCATGAAGACATCATCTGTTAATGTTCCTTGTAGGAAAGCGTTGTTGACGTCAAGCTGTCGGATACTCCAATTTCGTGTTACAGCAATGCTGAGTACCAATCTGATGGTCGTTGACTTAATCACTGGGCTAAATGTTTCCGTGTAGTCAACACCAGGTTGTTGATGATAACCTTTTGCCACGAGTCGTGCTTTGTAACGATCTAGTGATCCGTCTAGACGATGTTTTGCTGTGAAAATCCACTTGTTTCCCACTAGATTTTGAGTTGGTGTTGGAGGTACTAGATCCCACGTTTTGTTTTTAACTTGTGCATCAAATTCTTGACTCATTGCCATTCTCCAGCTTTCGTTTTTCAAGGCTTCGGTGACCGTTTTTGGTGTGAGTACATGTGTAGGTGTTGTTGAGGCGATGAGTGTGTATTTTTGATTTGATTTTGTGATCCCAACTTTTGCTCGAGTCCTCATCTGATGTTGATTGCCATGGTTTACGTTTAGATGTTGATCAGGGATTGCATGGGGCTGTTGGGTCGGAGCCAATGATACTTGGGTTGGCGGTGTTGTGTTGCGACTATGGTGTTGCTCCTCATGTGAGTCATAGTGATTATTTGGTTCGGTAGTTGGCAATGTTTCACTTTGTTCTCTAGAACTCGTTGTCTGAGGTGATGTCGTTGATGTAGCCTGTGAAGGAAAGATGGCTCGGGGTGATAGTGGAGCAGCCCTATTGAGTGTGGTGATCGTGTTCTGTTGAAGTATGGAGAGGTTGGGAATTGGAGTGTCTGAGGTAGTGGTGTTATCGGTTGGTTTTTGTAAGTTGAGAAAAGGGAATTTGGATTCGTCAAAGTGGACATGTCTAGAGGTGTAGACTCGGTTGGTTGCTATATCAAGACAAAAGTATGCACTTTGTGTTAGTGAATATCCAAGGAAGGCACAAGGTCTGGATTTTGGCTCTAGTTTGTGTGTTGTGTAAGGTTTTAACCATGGAAAACAAAGACATCCAAAAACTTTGAATTTAGAGTAGTTTGGTATAATGTTGAAAAGTATTTGGTAGGGTGATTTTGAGGAGAGGTTTGGGGTGGGCATTCGGTTGATGAGAAAAACAGCTGTGGAGAAAGCATAAGTCCAATATGTGGTTGGTATAGAGGCACGGGTCAAAAGGGTTAGGCCTGTTTCGATAATGTGCCGATGCTTCCTTTCGGCTAAACCATTATGTTCTGGGGTGTGGGGGGTGGCGAAGTGAGATGGCTGATTCCATTGGAGGAGAGAAATTCGTGTAAGGCAATGTATTCTCCTCCATTGTCAGAAAACAAGGTGCCGATTTTTTGTTGGAATTTGTTTTCTACTAGGGCTTTAAATTGGATGAATGTGTCTTTGACTTGGGATTTGTATTTGAGTGGGTAGAACCATGTGTATCGGGTAAAGTGGTCTATAAAGACAACATAATATTTGAAGTTGTCGACTGAATGTAATGGAGATGTCCATACATCAGTGAACAAGATTTGAAGTGGTCGTGATGACGAGATGGATGATTCAGAAAATGGTTATTTGTGGCTTTTATTAATGAGACAATCATTGCATGAAAATGTTTGAGACAAGGTTGTTTTAAGGGTAGAAAACTGGGGATTTTGGGTTATCATAGTCTTAAGGGTAGAAATAGGTAAAGAAAACTGGGATATCATAGTCTTAAGGGTAGAAAAGGATGGATGTCCTAAGCGAGAATGCCATTCCGATAAGGTTGTTTTGGCGTTTGTGGAGGTGAGGTGGAGTTGGGGATTTTGGGTTGTAATCGGCCACTCATAGAGCTCTCCACTATTACGTCCTTGGATTAATTGGGCCCCCGAGGTCAAGTCCTTCACCTGGAAGTATGTTGGAAAGAATTCAACCGAGACATGATTAGTTTTGCATAACCGATATACTGAAATTAGATTTTTCTGTATATCGGGAGCATATAACACATCGCATAAAGACAAAGGCTTAAGAGAAGAGGGTAGTGATGTAGAACCAGTCTGTGAAATGGGAATTGTAGACCCATTTCCAAGAATCACTTCTTCACCTCCATTGTAGTTTTGGTGAAGAGAGAGATTGCTGAAATCCGATGTGATGTGGTGTGTTGCTCCAGAATCAAGAATCCATGTGCTTGGATTCTGAGTATATGTGTGCATAGCAACATTTGCTCGTGGTTTCCATGGTACCGCTGGGTATGATGGTGTAGGCAGTAGAGGTGTGTTGTTGAATTTGGTGAGAGACTGCAATTGTGGACACCGCTTAGCCAAATGACCTTGAATGCTGCAAAACTGACAGCGACCTTGATAATTTCTAGGAGCTCTACTTTCATGTGGTTTTTGGTGTATGTATGGCTGCGCTTGTTGCTGTTGTCGCTGGTATGGTCTAGGATTTGGATTGTGAGTTTTGTTGTTGATGTAGTTCGCCGTTATTGGGCCCGAGATTTGTGTTGTTGCTGACATGATTTTTGCTTCTTGGTTGAACAGCTTTTCATGGAGCTCTGTTATGGATGGTGGTGTATCACGACTCTCAATTTGATCTATAATCGGCTTATATTCCTCTGTTAAACCTTCAAGAATGATCTCCACTTGGTCCTCATGATCAATCATTTTCCCAAGTAGTGCGAGTTGATCAAATCGTGTCATGAGTCCTTGAATGTATTCATCAATTGTCCGATTCCCTTTGATCCATTGTTTAAGTTGTAGCTTCAGCTGTTTGATATGACCATGACTTGGTTTGGCATATGTGGCAGCAAGTTTTCTCCAAACATCAGCTGAGGTTTGTTCTCGAGAGAGAATCGGTTGAATTGATATTGTGATTACTCCAAGCAACGCACTGAAGATTTACTTGTCTTGCCGTTTCCAAAGGTTGAAAGCTGGATTCGGGATTACCACACCTTCTGAAACAATGGTTTGTTCTGGAATCTGATTAGAGCCATCGATGTACGACGTGAGTTCATATCCTTCGAGTAAAGCATGAACTTGACGGCTCCACATGAGGTAGTTGGTGGCGTTGAGTTTGGTGATGTTTGTCATGTTGATGTTGAGTAGTGTCATTGTACCAGTGATAATTGTTTCTGATGGAGTTCCTGTCATCACTGGAGACATGTTTTCAGGGGATTGCATTGTGTTTGATAATGAGAATTTGTGATAAAAGGGCGTAGAATGAAAAACAGAGAAGTAAAGAAATACAAGATAGAAAGAGATGGTGTAGAAAAGAATGAAGAAAGGAAGTGGTTGTTGCAAAGAGAAAAAAACAGAAAGACAAAAGTGATGCAAAGTGAAAGACGAAGAGAAGAGAAAAGGAAGGGGAAAGGGAGGTGGCTGAAGAAGAAAGGGAGAAAAAGAGAAGGCTGCGGCAGAGAGAAAAAAATAGGTTTAATCCTATTTGTGCTCTGATACCATGTAGGTTTATGAAAATCTCCTAATCTCATTATTCTCTTATGATACAATATATATACACATGAAGCAAGGTAAAGTAGGTTAATCATAGTTTCCATAAATATATTCCTAAGACTAAATTGGTCTTGAATAATAGTTTGAAAAATGATCTTATTGAAGATTGTGTTCGCCAATGCGCAAAGGGATTGGTCAGGTATTTTTCATAAGTCTTACTGATTTTAGAAATAGGAAATTCAATTATCTTATTCACAAAAATCTGTAGCGAATAACAGCAGAAAATGATTTCATTCATCTCATTGATAAACGGGAAAAACTTATTGTGTAGAATTTGAACAAGTAAATAAATGAGAACATACTTGTATTAGGATGTCATGAAATGGAATATACAAGTCTTGGATCACTTTTGTTGAAAGCAAAGAGTAATTTTGCTTGCATATCATACAACGTCACGTCGAACAAAAACAGAAAACGAGAAAATGTTACAAGACATTGATGTTCAAGTATAAATACAACTGAGAACCAAAATTTTACACATAGCTTTTAAGATTGATACAAATAAAAAACTGGAACTTTACAAAACAGTGACTATCAGGAACTGAGTGTTTATGTTTCCATCAGAATTCCATAGGATTTTTACTCAACTCATTTAGGTCCTTGACCTTGTTGTCCTTCTGTTTTGTTGATGGTTTGGTTGGTTATTAGAGACAACAAAAGGATATTGATACGAGTCTACAAAAGAAACTAAGCGTTAAAGGGATAAATAAGGGAGTCAACTCTTTGGTTGATTAAGATTTACGTTGCAAGGAAGCAAAGACTCTATTTCTTCACGAAGATTTGTTATTGTAGTCTTTATGTTTTAAATAAGGTCGTTTTCGGTATTTTTGGATTTTATGTTTGATACTAATGTTGTTGAGGTGTCATGATGAGATCACGAGGGAAACTTGTTAACCATCTTTGTAATTGGATTGACATACAGATTAAAGAGAATTTATGGTCTATCATTTTTCTTATCTATGGGGATGTTAAATTAAATGAAACCATCTATACCGATCATTCGAACCAAATGGTGCTGATATATACTTGCGTTTTTGGCTTTTGGAGACGGACTTAATCAGTGGAATCCTGATGCTATCTCCATTGATGCTCCAAACAGAAGTATGTTCGGTGGATGTGTAACATCCGCGGTGAAGAAAATGGAAGGTCTTCCGGTGGGACTAAATGTTACGTATACTATTAGTATATGTCAATTGATTTTGGTTTTCTCTGGTTTACTTTGTAAACTGATCTCATATAAATCGGTGGTTTATGGTTCAATATGTATAACATTCTCATTGTATATTTTTTGGTTAACTTGAATAAACATTTTTACTCAAGTGATATGGTATCAGAGCGATAGCTTTCGCGAAACCCTAGCTTTTCCGATTTTGAATCATCGGAAAAAACTTTCGTTGTTTTTCTTCGATTCATTTCCTTTTCTTCTCAAATTTGTTCTGATTCAGATCTTCTAGTTAGTATCGGCTCAAACTTCTTACCAAATGGTGAAGAGGAAGTGCAAATCAAGGTACCAATGATTATCACCTAATCCGCCGGTATTAGGTTCCCCAACACACTCAAGATCTTGCAGAAAATCACCTGATTTTCCTACACCTCGAGTGAGTGTTCAAGACCGAGCTGAAATCTGTCAGTCTCCTCCCATGTCTTCGAAGGTTCGCGAAAAATCAAAGGATGCTTTTCGCGACTACAATACTTCAGGCGTTCCAGCTCCAATAAACTTCGGTAATTTATTCTCTACTCAACCGATGCATTACTTTGAGGTATCGAATTCACCGGATAATATTCATAGTCCATATCACCTCCATAGTTCCGATCATCCAGGATTAGTTTTGTCTTTTGAACTGTTAGATGGAGAAAATTATGGAATATGGTTGGTTGCTATGACTACTAGCATTGAAGCTAAAACTAAAATGGGATTCTTAGATGGATCGATTATGAAACCGGATGAGAATGATGTCTATTACAAGATATGGTGTACGTGTAATAGTATGGTGAAGTATTGGTTGCTGAATATTGTTACTAAGAAAATTTATACCAGTATACTTTACATCAAGTCTGCTTCGAAGATCTTCATACTTGTTTCCATAAATCTAACCTTCCTAGACTCTATAAGCTTAGGCATCAAATCCATTCTCTTCGACAAGGTGATTTAGATCTCTCTTCCTATAATACTAAGACTAAGTCTCTGTGGGAAGAGTTGTCAAATGTTCATCCGGTTTGTCGTACAATAGAGGATTTATTGGCTGAACGTGAGACGAACAGAGTTATTGACTTCCTCATGCGTTTGAATAATGAATATGAGAGTATTCGTAGTAGGATTCTTATGAAAAAGACATTGCCTTCTTTGTCAGAGATTTATAATCTTCTTAACCAAGAAGGCATTCAGAAATCCACTAGAATTGTTCCTCATATTGAACCAACTCATGCTGCCTTTCAAATAACTCTGTCTAGTGTTGCTGCTATTAAATCTGTGCAAGATCAAAATAATCCTTCTAGTACAGGGTCGTATAGTCATAGAAAGGATAGAACTGTTTGTACATTCTGTGGGAAAGTTGGCCATATAGTGGATCGATGTTACAAAAAGCATGGTTATCCAGCCAGGTTCAAATCGAAACAGTGACCTCCTGTTGCAGCACATATGACTTTGGGTGAAAATGAGATAGCTGCTAACAGTGAGATTGGGTCAAATTTGTCTTCAGAACAGATCCAGCAGTTAGTGTCATTCTTTAGTAGCAAGCTTCAGTCTTCAAATGACAATGCCAAACCGAAAGTCCATTTTGTTTCACTTCAATCTCAGCCTTTCTTTCATTCTAACAGCCCAATCTCCGGTAAAATCTCCTCCTCTCCTTTATGTTCTTTTTCGGGGATTGATAGGCCTCTTGTTTGTTCTGCTGTTGATAGTTCTATTGCTATCAATGCTTGGGTGATTGATTCCGGGGCCACAAATCACATTTCCTACAACAAACTATCTTTTCTCACTTTTCGATCCCTTCTCAACACCATTGTAACTTTGCGTAATGGAGTTCTAGTGAGTATTGTCGGAATAGAAAAAGTTAGATTGGGTAGAAACTTTGTCTTAGAAGAAGTTCTCTATATTCCTCAATTTAAGTTCAACCTTCTTAGCATTAGTTGCTTAACCAAAGATATGAAATGTAACATCCTGTTTGACAATAATTCGTGTTGTATTCAGGACCTTACTTGGGAAATAACGATTGGAATGGGTAGAAGAGTGTCTAACCTCTACTTTCTGGACATAAAGTCGCTTGACAGCACATGTAATTCTTCTGCTGTTAGAGTTGCTAATGTGTCTACCACTGATTTGTGGCATAAGAGGCTAGGACATCCCTCTAATTCAAAATTAGAACCTATGCATAATATTCTTTTCTTGTCAAAAATAAAACAGTGTTAACCATTTCATTGTAAGGTTTGTCATTTGTCGAAACAAAAACATCTTCCTTTTGTTTCTAATAACAACAAAAGTCTAAAAACCTTTGATTTACTTCAAATTGATACATGGGGCCCCTTTTCTATCTCTACTCATGATGGATATAGGTATTTTTTGACAATAGTAGATGATTTTTCTAGAACTACATGGGTTCATCTTTTGAAACATAAGTCTGATGTTCTAACAATTTTCCCTTCCTTCATCAACATGTTAGAAACCCAATTCGAAACTAGAGTTAAGAAGGTTAGATCCGATAATGCTCCTGAACTCAATTTTACTCATTTCTACCAATCCAAAGGCATTTTAGCCTTTCATTCATGTCTTGAAACTCTACAACAGAATTCTGTTGTGGAAAGAAAGCATCAGCACATTTGAAATGTTGCTAGATCTCTTCTTTTTCAATCTCATATCCCTCTTAAATATTGGGGAGACTGCATCCTTACTGCTGTCCATTTAATCAATCGATTACCAGCCCCTATTCTTCAAAACAAAAGCTCCATTGAAACATTAACTAACAAGTTCCTGATTATACTCAAATCAAGGTCTTTGGATTTCTTTGTTATGTGTCCACATCCCCAAAGAACAGACACAAGTTCTCTCCTCGGTGTAAGGCTTGTGTGTTTCTTGGATATCATATCGGATATAAGGGATACAAGCTCTTAGATATCGAAACAAATACAATTTCCATTTCGAGACATGTAATCTTTCATGAGAATCTTTTTCCTTTTTTCAAAGCAGATCTTACTCAAGATGCAATAACTTTATTCCCCAATCTGTCTTTTCCATCTCCTACGCCTGATCACACTCCTGGTTTGGACACTTCTATGTCACAACCTTCTGAAGAGATTATGTCCTCTACTAATCCTTCCAATGATGTTCCTGAATCTTCTATTCAAACATTGCGTAGGAGAATTAAACAGCCACCTTACCTACAAGATTATTACTGTGATTCCGTGATTTTCCCAACAATTCATCAAATATCTTAGTTCCTTTCTTACGATAAGATTTCTCCTTCTTATCTTTCTTTCTTGACTTCAATAGTCAAAAGCTTTGAACCTTCATGTTATACTGAAGCAAAGAAGCATCTGGTTTGGCGTGAAGCAATGAAGACTAAGATTGATGCTTTGGAAAGCACTAACACATGGACTGTGTGTTCTTTCCCTTCAAACCAAAAAAATATTGGCTGTAAATAGGTTTTTAAAGTCAAACATCATGCTGATGGAAATATTGAAGGGCACAAAGCTAGGCTTGTTGCTAAAGGTTACCCTCAGAAAGAGGGCATAGACTATACAAACACGTTTTCACCGGTGGCTAAACTGAATTCTGTAAAGTTTCTGCTTGCCCTTTCAGCAATCTTTGGTTGGTCACTCAGTAAGTTAGATATCTCCAATGCATTCCTGAATGGCGACCTTGACGAAGAGATTTATATGCAATTACCTCCTGGTTATGCATCCAAAAAGGGGGACTTGCCTCCTAATGCTGTCAGTAAATTGACAAAGTCCCTCTATGGTTTGAAACAAGCCTCACGGCAATGGTTTCTCAAATTTAAGACCACTTTGCTTCATCTCGGTTTTCATCAATCTAATTGTGATCATACATATTTTCTGAAGTTTGGAGATGGTATGTTCTTGTGTGTATTGGTCTATGTAGATGATATAATCATTGCTGGAAACAATGATTTCTTGATTGAGCAACTGAAATCTTAACTCAGTTCAACCTTTAAGCTGCACGATCTTGGACCTTTGCGATATTTCCTTGGTATTGAGATAGATCGTTCATCAACTGGAATATCTCTCTATCAAAGGAAATATGCTCTCGACCTTTTTGATTCAGTTGGACTCCTTGGCTGTAAGCCAGTATCTGTTCCTCTTGATCCACATTCAAAACTGTCCAAAACTGATGGTGGAGATCTTGTTGACCCAGAAGCTTATCGGCGTTTAATTGGTAAGCTCATGTACCTTCAGATTACAAGATCTGATATCACATTCGCTGTAAAAAAACTGAGTCAGTTCAGTTCAGCCCCTCGACTAGCTCATCATCAGGCCCTTATTCGAGTTCTTCACTACATTAAGGGTATTGTTGGACAGGGTTTGTTTTATTCATCAACTTCTTCAGTGCAATTACAAGTTTTTGTAGATGTTGACTGGAGTTCTTGTCCTGATACAAGAAGTTCTACTTCTGGCTATTGCGTGTTTCTCGGTTCCTCTTTCATCTCCTGGAAATCCAAGAAACAACAAACCGTTTCTAGGTCTTCTGCATAAGCAGAATATCGCAGTTTGGCCGCCTTTTTGATGAATTAATATGGTTGACTCACTTTCTGCAAGAATTACAGGTTCTTCTTTCTAAGACTTCCCTGCTCTTTTGTGATAATATAGCAGCCATTCATATTGCCCATAATCTAGTTTTCCACGAACGAACAAAGCATATCGAGATGGATTATCACCGTGTTCGTGAAAGACTAGTTGCTGACTATTTCAAGCTCTTCCATGTTCGGTCAGAGCTTCAAGTTGTTGATATTTTACAAAACCTTTACATCGTACTTTGTTCCATAATCTTGTTGGCAAGATGAGTCTCATAAATATTTTTCACTCATCTTGAGGAGGACTATTAATATATGTCAATTGATTTTGGTTTTATCTGGTTTACTTTTTAAACCGATCTCATACAAATCAGTGGTTTATGGTTGAGTATATATAACATTCTCATTGTATATTTCTTGGTTAACTTGAATAAACATTTTTACTCAAGTGATATATACTCATTTATATTAATTGAGATAAGATACTTTAAAATCATCGCATCATATATTTCCGGACCCAGTTATCACTAGAGATGGAGAAACAATCACAAATCCAGCATACACTATGTACAAACGCCAAGACAAACTTATTTTCAGCGCATCTTAGGTGCAATCTCTATCTTCATTCAACCTATCCTATCCAAAACAAATACCACGGCTGAAATATAGAAGAATTTAGCTTCCAATATGTAAAACCAAGCCGCGGATGTATCAAGCAACTAAAATACCATATGAAAAAGCGGAATAAAGGCACTAAAATAGTGGATAAGTACGTACAAGCACTCACCACACCAGTTGATCAACCTGCTCTCCTTGGCAAAGTTATCAAACTGGAAGATCAAACTGAATTAGTTCTAGAAGACTTACCGGAAGGTTACAAATCTGTCATCAAACTGAAGGACGAGAGGCAACTCCCACACTCACGAAGCTCCACGAAAAGCTCCTTAGTGATGAGGCAAAGTTCCTTGCTATTGAACCTCCACACCACCTGCCTATTTCAGCCAACATAACAACAAATAGTTTGAAACCGCAGAACAAAACATGCATAATCAATCATAAAAAAGCTCACCAAACACAACAAGCAAAGATCAATAAACCTTGGCAGCCAAGACCTTACTTTGGAAAGTGTCATATATGCAGAATCCAGGGGCTCAACTCTCTCGGCATACAAATTGTATTCTCCCATCTCTGATGTAGGACAAGAAGTCATTGGTGGTAATGGAGGTTATCTATTACACGCTTTGGTTCATTTACTCTATCTTCCTCTAGTCTTCATTTATTATTTATTGATGTGCTTTGCGTTCCTGCACAAAAAGCATATAGTATGAGTTTATAAACACTGCAATGCTAACAACGTGATGTTTTTAATTTTATCCATCTCACTTTCAGGTGAGGAATCTCAGCATCGAGACTCTATTACTTCAAAGATACAACAAGGATAAGCTATATGAGTGGCTAATTTCATCTCCAACCACCTTTTTTACATCATCTCTCAACAATAAAACAATCGTAACTAACTGCCATTCGAGATTAGGCCACCAGTCTTACATTATTTTCAAAACCACAATAAAAACTTGTTCTTTGTCAATTTCAGTTTCTATGTTTCAATGATTGCTTAATCAATAAAACAAAAAAAAACTATCTTTCTTGCAAACAATAGTTTCAGCCTTCCGCCCTCTTAAGCATTTGTTTAGCGATCTTTGGATTTCTCCAATTCATTCAATCGACAGTTACAAGTACTATCTTATAATTTTTTTTTTCAATTTTCTAGATATACGTGGATTTACTGATTAAAAATTGAAATCTCAAGTTTGTGAAACATTCATATGTGTTAAGAAACTTGTCAAAAATCGATTTCACACAAAAATTGGCACTTTATTTCTGGACAATGGTTGAGAATTTTTAGTTCTTCGTGACTTTCTTTCCTCTACGGGTATTACCCACCTCACATCTCCACCATACACTACCCAACATAATGCTCTAGCCAAACGGGACCATCATCATATTATTGAACCGGATTAACCCTCCTTCACCAAGCTTCAATTCTAAATACCTATTGGACCTATGCCTTTGCTATTGTTTTTTTTTTATCTCATTAATCGAATGCCCACACCAACTATATCTCTTTAATCTCCTTACAAAAACTTTATTCAAAAGCAATCCGAACTATAACAGACTCCGCATCTTTGGATGTCGATGTGTTTCCCTTGCTTAGACCATACTCCACAAACAAGCTTGACCACATGTCAAAACCACGTGTGCTCCTAGGTTATTCTTTAACTCAGCGTGCCTGTCTTTGCATGCCTTGATCCAAAAAGACATCGTGTGTACACTTCTCATCACGTACGATTTGATGAATATAAATTTCCTTTCTAAACATTTCTTTGCTTTCAAAAGAAATTTTCCTTTCCAGCATTTCCAAACTTTTGCTGCGGAAAGATTTTTGATTTACCTAAGATATTACTATAGATATTACACATTAAAATTATTAAACGTTGATTAAAAGATATTATACACCAAAAATTAGTTAAGAAAATAATCTCACTCAATCTTAAGAAAAGAACTTGATTTATTTGAAAAATTAAATGATCGAGTTTACAAATGAAAGTCTCTATTTATAGTGTTATAGAGCGTAAACGAGAAGAGCCTAAAGCATTAAAAAGATTTACGTACGATTTTGCTGCATATCATACAATGTCACATCCAACAAAAACAAAAAACGGGAAAATGTTACAAGACATTGATGTTCAAGTATTAATACAACCGAGAACCAAATTTTACACATAGCTTTTAAGATTGATATAAATAAAAAGCCCGAACTTTGAAAAACAATGACTTTAAGGAGCTGAGTGCTTATGTTTCCAGCAGAATTCCAAACAGTTTTTGCTCAATTCATTTATGTCCTTGTTGTCCTTCCCTTTTGTTGATGGTTTGGTTGGTTTTTAGAGCCAGAAAAAAGGGTATTGATACGAGTCTATTTCTAGAAATTAAAAAATAGAGAAAAATAAGGGAATAAACTCTTTGGTTAAATAAGACTTACGCTGCAAGAAGGAGGCAAAGACTAGTTCATCGGGAAAATTTTCTATTGTAGTCTTTCTTCTTAAATAAGGTCGTTGTCAATATTTTTGGATTTGATGTTTGATATTGTTGTGTTGAGGTATCGTGATGAGATCGCAAGGGAAACTAGTTAAGCATTTTTGTAATTGAATTGACGATAAAGATTCAAGAGAATTTATGGTTGAAAATTCTATTATTGGTTTTATCATTGGCATGTTAAATGCAATCATATATACCAATCAATCGATCCAAACGGTGCTTATATATACTTGCGTTTTTGGCTTTTGAGACGGGCTTGATTGGTAGAAATATAATGCTATCTCAATTGATGCTCTAAGCTGAAGCATGTTCGGTGGATGTGTAACATCGACTGTGGAGAAAAACGGAAGGTCTTTCCCGCGGCACTAGATATCAACCTGCTCTCCTTGGCAAAGTTATCAAACTGAAAGATCAAATTAAAATTCATTCTAGAAGGATTACTGGAAGATTACAAATATGTCATCGATCAAATTGTAGGACGAGATGCACCTCCCACACTCACGGAGCTCCACGAAAAGCTTCTCAATAATGAGGCAACGCTCATTGCTGTTGAACCTCCATACCACCTGCCTATTTCAATCAACATAGCAACAAATAGTTTCAAGCGACAGAAAAAACATGCATAATCAAACATGGCAAAATCACCAAAGATAACAAGCGGATATCACAAATAAACCTCGGAAACGGAGATCTTATCTCGGCAAGTGTCAAATCTGCAGAATCCAAGGGTATATTGCAAGGTGCATACAAATGATATTCTCCCATCCCCGATGTCGTGACAACCAAGAGCCGATTTTGCCACTACTGGACCTCCGAACTCTCAACCATGGCTCAGGATTCCGGAGCCACCCACTATATCTCATCAGATCTTACAAACCTAAATTGCCATTAACCTTATGACGAGGAGACGAAGTCATAGTTGGTAATGGAAACGGGTTATCTATTACACACATTAGGTCACTCACTCTACCTTCCTTTAATCGTCATTTATCACTGACTGATGTGCCTTGCATTCTTGCAATCAGAAAGAATCTAATATCACTTTAAAATCTACAATGCTAACAACGTGATGGTTCAATTTTATCCATCTTACTTTCAGGTGAGGGATCTCCAGCACTGGGGCTCCATTACTCCAAGGACAAACCAAGTATGAGCTATATGAGTGGCAAATTTCTTATCCAACAGCCTTTTTCACATCTGTCTCAACAATAAAACAATCTTAAATGATTAGCATTCGAGATTAGGCCTCCCATCCTACCCTAATCTCAAACCACAATCAAAAATTTCTCTTTGCCAATTTTAAAGTCTATGTCTCAAACATTATGTTGCCATGATTGCTTAACCAATAAAAACAAAAAAAAACTATCTTTCTCACAAACAACAATTTCATCATCTCGCTCTCTTAAGCATTTGTTTAGCGGTATTTGGATTTCTCCAATTCAATCAATCGACAATTAGAAGTATTATCATATAATTATTTATCAATTTTTTAAATATACCTAGTTTTACCCATTAGAGTGAAATCTCAAGTTTGTGAAACAATCATACGTTTTACGAAACTTGTCAAAAACCGATTTAAAAAAAATTTGGCACCTTATTTTCGGACAATGGTGGAGAATTTTTAGCTCTTCGTGAATTTATTTCCTCTACGGATACTACCCATCTCACATCTCCACCACACACTCTCGAACATAACGGCTTAACTGAACGACACCATCGTCATATTATCGAAACTAGATTAACCCTTCAATTTCAAATACCTATTGGACCTATGCTTTTGCTACTGTTGTTTACCTCATTAATCAAATGGCCACACCAATTTTATCTCTCCAATTTCCTTACAAAATTGTATTCAAAATCAATACTAACTATAACAAATTATGCATCTTTGATTCTCTCTGTAGCCAAGATCATACTCCGCAAACAAGTTTGACCACAGGTCAAAATCATGTGTGCTCCTAGGCTATTCCTTAACTCAGAATGCCTATATTTCCCTTGATCCAAAACGACATTTTGTTTACACTTCTTGCCACGTACGATTTGAAGAAAACAAATTCCCTTTTCAAATATTTATGTTCTTCGAAAAAGGAAAACCCAACCGAGATACAAATCCCTTGGCCTCCAATTGCAACACATATCTTATCATCTCCTCGACCACTCATCAACGCTCCATCTTTGGCTCAGCTAGTTTCATCCTACTTGCCCTCTAGATTCGACTCTTCACCACCAGCAGTGTTTCCTAATGGATTTTCAAACCCAACGTTTGCTTCACTTGATCTCTCGTGCATGCTAACATTAATGTTGGAAAAACACGGGACTTCATCACAACGTCAAAAACCACCACCCCTCACCACCAGTATCTCCTCAAGATAGTACATCATCAACCTAAACCTCAAACATAAAACTGCACCCAACACCCTCAGCAACTCAAACCACAAATTTCCCCATCGTAAACCAACACCCAATGATAACACGAGCCAAGAAAAACATCACTAAACCAAAAGCAAAATACAGCCTCACCACTTCCCTCATACTCTTCACCGCAGTTGAACGGTAAACTCTGAATCAAGCTCTGAAAACTGAACACTCATGCAAAGCAATCTCAAATAAAATTGACAGAGCTCAAGAATCATACATGGGTTTGATACCTCCAACTTCGAACCAAAACATAGTCGATACCAAAGGGATATTCCGAATCAGATGGAGCAATTGACACAATGCCGTACTAGTTGCAAGAGGATCTAATCAACAACCAATATCTCTAGTTTTACCCTAAAAATCCTTGCTAGTGCACAGAATCGCAGTTATAGAAAGGTTCTCGTATTCTTAGAAACCTAATATTGCTCAAAAAATTCTGAAAATTAAATTAAACTAAACAAGTAAGTAGAATAAAAATGAAATTATTAACAACATGAAATGGAAAACTTGTTGAAAACAAAGTTTAATTCAATGAGACAAACGTTAGGCATTGAGAAATTCTCAAGTAAATCTGAATTGCAGACTAGAAAATTGTTATAAGTTTAATAAAGAACCTTTTTTGAACTTGAAACACAATTGCACAATCAACTTTCGTTGCGAAAATTATCTATGTCTAAATCTTAGAATTCCAAATTTCTTTACAAATTCAATTAGTCTAGCTAGGCATGTATTCAAATTCATGTTCGATTGTTTACAAAATTACTAGCCAAATGTTTTTTGCACCTAGGCAATTTTCTCATCTAAGATAGGTCAGGAAATGGATAATGCTTTCAGTAATATCGATTAACCTAAATTCTAAATTCTAGGTGACCAAACTAGGATTAGTATTTACAACAATCTAGATGAAGAACTATGTGATTATCCTAATAATCCATATAATCTAACAATTGATCTTTAACTTTTGAAAATCCCTAACCCTAAACCCAAAAGCCCTAGAATCAATCTCTCTATTAGTCTCCAATGAATAAAGCATAAAAATCTCTCACAGCTAAAATAGACCTATTTATAGCTTAAAACAAGAATTAGTACATTCTAAAGTTTCTCGATAAATCTTGACCGAAGATTCAATTTCAGAAGTTTTGGATCGCACGGACACCAAATATGGTGTCGATCGACACCAATGCATTGTCATGAGTGAAATTATGTTTCATGCGTCCTCTTCATTTAATTTGACTCCAAAATGCCTCGACTACTCCAAATAATCCAAAATCTTGCATGAAATTGAAATGACTCTAAAAGATTCTGAAAAATACAAAAAGGCTCGATAAATTGATATATACCATAATTAAAAACCGATAAAACCATGATATATCAACACTTCTTTTCTCATTCTTTTCCTTTTTCAAAGGTGTAGGCGAATAATGGTATCACGGGGAAGTTTCCTAACCTCGCTTCAAACATGTGTGTGATAATTTATTTCGAAGTAAAATAATGAGATCACAAGAAATTTTTCTATCCCTTTACTCAAAAGCAAATTATTTCATCTTTTACATTCTTGGTTTTCAAATCAGGGAGAGGGGTACCATATTTTTGATTTCTGGTTGCGTTTGTTAGGTATGAACAAGAAGTCAAACCCTATAAACATCAATCACATCGATGAATTAAAAGGAAAAGCTCATAAAGTAGCTTAGGTTTTATGGAGTCTACTAGAAATATTGACGTCTCTAGTTAAGTGGCCAGACCTTAGATTTTCATTAGTTGGATTTAGACTGATTCTCCAACAACGGTCACTCAGATGTAATAGTCAACACAATAAACCAAGACAAAGAGTGCGTTTTCAACAGATTTTGACTCAATAAATCGACAAGTGACTCAAGAGAACATGAAAATGACTCAAATTAACAAAAATAAACATCATCATGTTCTTCCCCCAAACTAAACCAATACTGTCCCCAATGTGATAAAAAAGAGGTTGGAAATAAAGAAATAAGATAAAAACAAAAACAAAAGGCAAAGAAAAAATAGAAAGTGGAAACCGTGATAGAAGTCTAGACGGGAGAAGTAGAACTACGAGAACGAGAGGTGTGAGATGGCTTGTTAGCCTCTGTATCTATCGTGGGTGATATTGCGACTCGATGTGCAACTCCATGCTTTTTCAAGAGTTTCTCGAAAACCTAATTGATGAAATGGGAACCTCCATCACTAATCAGCACTCTGGGCACTCAAATCTTGGAAATATTTCGAACTTGAACACCTTCATCACCACTGACACATCATTTTTTGCACTAACAATGGCTTTAATCCACTTAAAAACGTAATCCACTACAACTAAGATGTACTTTTCTCCATATGATGGAGCAAATGGTCTCATAAAATTGGTGCCCCTGCAGTAAAAATCTCAACCTCTAAAATGAAAATTGTAGCATCTCGTGTCGCTTACTAATTTTCTTTGCATGTGGCACGCATCACACATCACCTCAAAAAGAAAATCGAAGTATGGAGGTTGCAAAATCGGAGCACTCACCAATGTTTGCTTAATCTTCTCAAAAGCAACAAGACAGTGAGATTTAAAAAAATAATTTTTTTCAACTTTGTATAATAGGCTTGTGAGGAGGCGGGCTATCTTGCTGAAATTTTTGATGAATCTCCTATAAAAGCCAGCATGACCAAGGAAACTACGAATGTCTTTCACTGAAGTCAGCGGCTGCAGACTTGTTATAACATCGATCTTAGCCTTATTAACTTCAATTCCTTCCTCAAAAACTCTATGTCCAATAACTATGCCATCTTGACCACAAAGTGATATTTTCTCAATTTAAAACCAAGTGTTTCTCTCCACACCACTCAAGTACCTTGCAGAAGTTGTCTCGACAGTCTTTGAACGATGATCTGTACACCAAAAAATCATTCATAACTACCTCCATATGTCTTCTATCATGTTTGTGAAGATAGCCATCATGCACCTCTGAAATGTCATTGGAGTGTTATACCTAATGGCATTCTGCGGTATGTGGAAGTGCCATATGGACATGTAAATGTTTTCTTCTCTTGGTCTTCCAGATGGATGGGAATCTGAAAGAACCTTGCGTACCCATCCAAAAAGTAGTAATATGGGTGGTTTGCCAACCTTCTAGCATCTGATCGATGAACGGAAA
Source organism: Pugionium cornutum (assembly GCA_018901935.1). NCBI lineage: Eukaryota > Viridiplantae > Streptophyta > Magnoliopsida > Brassicales > Brassicaceae > Pugionium > Pugionium cornutum. The sequence goes on along the minus strand of CM032157.1, from coordinate 15,690,742 downwards.
TGGGAAGTGGTCCTTCCTTATAGCAACATTCAATTTTGTGTAATTGATGCACATTCTATGCCTAGTTATTTTTCTCGTGGGAATCAATTCATCCTTCTCATTCTTCACTATAGTGATCCCTCCTTTCTTATACGACATGAACATGACTGATCCAAGAGCTGTTTTCGATGGCATAAATGAACCCTGCTTCCAAAAGCTCCCTTATCTTATTCTTGACCACTTCTTTCATGTTCCGGTTCAATCGGCTTTGATGCTCAATCGATGACTTTGAGTCATTCCGGCGAGCTATTTGAAAGACCAACAAGAGAATAGCCAAGAGTTTTGCAAAATTTGCGCAGCTTACTTAGTAGTAAAGTGAGTTATGCGTTTTTTAAAAAGCATTAACAATCACAAGATAAGTGGAATTCATAACGAGAAATGTGTGTCATATCCCTGTAGAGAGTGATTTTAGTTCAATTTTTGGAGCTCGTTCTTCACTCTAATCGCCTAGCATAGCAGCTTTATCACAATTCTTAGTCAACTCCTCTTGAACAACCAGCTTGTTCACTTGCTCACTAGTATTCAACATCTTAATATACCCACTAGCAATGTCATCGAAATAGGATTCAGAACTAGTTGAACAAACCAATACCTTCTCAAGTGGGTCCTTAAGATGCATAGCCTGAAAAATTTGTTGTGCATTATCAGTGAAGGAATCTATGAAGAATGTCTGACCGTGGATGATGGATTTCTCCATTAGCTTCTCCATGATAAATTTCATGACCAATTCACTGATATTGACAGATATCTTCCCGTACTTGCAATCAGTCAATGTTCCAGCAGTTGCTAAGAATGGTCTCCCCAAAATAAGAGGATCTTTGGCTTTTCATCATATTCCAAAGCTATGAAATCTGCAAGGATGAAACATTCACCAAATTCAAATCCATAATATTTCTCAGATTTCACCAATAAGGGTTTCGAGAAACTTATGAAAAAGCATGGTGTTCAACATCGAGTGGTAACTCCTTATCACCCGAATACGAGTGAACAAGTTGAAGTTTCCAATAGGAAAATCAAGGAAATACTAGAGAAGACAGTTGGAAAAACTCACAAAGACTGTTCTACAAAGTTAGATGATGCACTATGGGTGTACAGAACCGTGTTCAAAACACCACTTGACACGACACCATTTCAACTATTATATGGAAAAGCGTGTCATCTTCCAGTTGAGTTGGAGCATAAGACACTTTGAGCAGTAAAGATGATGTATTTTGAAATTAAGTCAGCTGTAGATAGGAGATTGATTCAAATCAATGAACTCGGTGAGATACGCTATCATGCATATGAGAACTCAAAGATCTACAAAGAGCGCACAAAAGCATATCACGATATAAAAGTCATCGCTCGCCATTTGGAACTGAATGAAGAGATGACAGGAAAAACTACATAGTAGTCTGCAGGCAAGAAAGCACAAATGCGGAAAGAGATGATCCATAGGTTTACCAACCCTGCAAGATTGGACAATCTCCACCGCACCCTCTCGATTTCTATGGCCAAAAGAGAAAAGATTTCAAGGATCCCATTGGCAATTGGCATCAACCGCTTAAGAAGGTTATGCATTCTGATAAAGTGTTTGCGACACTCAATCCAGGAGACCTGGGCTGAGTACAACACTTTGCTTTACAATGTCTAGCTTGATGTGGAGATTTTTCTTACCCGTTTTGTTTGTGAGGAAGCAGTTCAGAGAATGGGAAGCAAAGAAGAGATTGTCGAATGGTTACGGAGAATAGGTTTGGGTACTATGGCAACAAAGTATCACAAGCTCTATCCAGATTTGGTCACACAATTTTTGGCCACAACACGGGTTTATTATTCTAACAAGGCCATCAAGCAGGTTTCTGAAGGCACTCTCACCTTCATTGCATGTGGGACACGCTATCGTTTGCCTCTGTGTAGGTTATGTCGCCTTTATGAGTTTAATGAGCATGGAAGAACGTGACTCTCCTTTAGAACTTCCTGGATGCTAATGTATCTTGGTCTAACTTTGCTACTAGGACCTACAACTCGAGGACTAGTACACAATCAGATATTCTCCATCATGTATTTCTCTATTTGGACAAGATAATTGGAAACACGGTGCTATGCAAGAATGAAGTGGTAAAGATGCGGGTTAAGAAGCTGATACTCCTTCACTTTGTTGTTGGCAATTTGGTTGAGCATGACTATACTTACAAATCTCCAGCTGGAAATCATTACAACTGAGTGTTGTGTTTGCTCATAATTTGTTAGATTTCAAGATGAAGCCTTTCAAGGGTAATGACACAAGGAAGAAGGTTGAGTTTGTTGGGAGTTTGCTTACCCCGATTATTGCATATTTTTGGATTGAACTATCCATTTCAAGGGTTGAGAGTCAGGCATCTTTTCTTGGTGAGAAGTATCTTAAGAGTTCTCTCATGATCAAATCTGGTTGGCATTACGAGTTTTGCACTGATAGGACCGAGTGTCTCATCCAGCTACCTCAACGCGAGTACACATCCATCGCTACACAGTAGGGCCTCTCTTTTCAATCCCCCCACAAGTCTCGTGACTGTTGTACCTAGGACTCGATGCCACGGTGGAGCTTCATATCAAATCGTACCGACAGAGCAAGAAGCTGAGCCAATTGGTGATTTTGCGGATTTTTCTGGAGATGGCACTACACCTGCTTTGGAGTACCTGCTCCTGTGGATTTCAGCGAGTTTATACCATCACCTGATCTAGCATTTAATGCTCAAGATTCTGTGTATAGCTGGTTGGTTGCCAACAGTAAGTAGAATAGTTCTATGTTGGGAAAGTTATGGGCTATAATATCATGTATACGTAGATCCGATGTTCAGGAGACTCGCAAATATGGAAGTTGCCAAGCCTTTTTGTACCTCTTGTTCCTGCAGTTCTACTCCTCCCATCTAGACTTCTACCACGGTTACCACTTTCAATTTTTTTTCCTTTGTATTTTTCTTTTGTTTCTGACCTCTTGTATTGATCACACTAGGAACAATTTTGGTTAAGTCTGGGGGAGGAATATGCTGATGTTTCTTTTTGTTTTTTTGAGTCATTTTCATGGTCTTTTTAGTCGATTGTCAATTTAGTGAGTCAAAATCTGTTGGAAGCGCACTCTTTGTTTTGGTTTATTGTGTTGACTATTTCATTTGAGTGTCATTGTTGCAGAATAAGACTAGATCTGACTAATGAAAATCCAACACTGGCTAGTTAACTAGGGACGTCCATATTTCTAGCAGACTCCACAATGTCTAAGCTAATATCTGAGCTTTTCTTTTTACCCCATCGATCTGACACATGTTTATATGGTTTGACTCCTTTTCATACATGACAACGCAATCTGTGAGAAATCAAAAAGATGATACCCCTCTCCCTGATTTGAAAAAACTGAAAAAATGAAATGATTTTCTATTGATTAAAGAGATGAGAAAATTTCCGTGGTCTCATATTTTACTTAAAAATGATTACAAAAATGTTGGAAGCGAGATTAAGAAAATTTCATGTGATACCATTAATCGACTACAACTTTGACAAAAAAAGGTAACTAGAAACAATAATTCTGGGTATTGTATTTTTTGTTTGTTATGGTATTGTATAGGAATGAGTCTAAGCTTCTTGGCACTAAGATCATAGATGAGACCTAGTGATGAAGGCTTATGGAAAATGTTGAGAGGTTTTGGGTTGAATCTGAGAATTGCAATTGCCTACAAAGAAGTACATGGTGGTTCAATTTAGAGTGGTCTTGTATCATGTAGATTATAAGTTGAGATGTCATTGCAGTCCTCTAACGAGAAGGTGAGTTTCTGTGTTTTCAAATCTCTTCCATAGGTTTAGTTATTTATTTTTCTTGAGGGCAAGAAAATGCTAAGTTTGGAGGAGTTGATATATCATGGTTTTAACGGCTTTTAACCATGTTATATGTCATTTTATCGAGTTAGTTTAGTATTTTTCAGAGTCTTTTTAGAGTCTTTGCACGAGTTTGGATGATTTGGAATAATTGAGGCATTTTAGAGTCAAATTGAACGAAGAGGACGCATGAATTAGAATTTCACCCAAGATGATGCATTGGTGTCGATCGACACCACGTTTGGTATCGGTCGACACCTCCTACGATCCAAGATTTTTGAAATTGCGTCTTTGGTCCAGATTTATCGAAAAACTTCAGAATGCCTCAATTCGTATTTTAAACTATAAATATGTCTATTTTAGCACTGACAGATTATTATGTTTTATTCATTGGATACTCATACAAAGATTTATTCTAGGGCTTTTGGGGAGACAATTCAGAGACTCCGTTAATCTGAGAGAAGAATTCGAACATTTTTAATCTTTTACTAATTTCTATTATGCATTCTTTTTCATTTATGATGTTTGTTTCAATCCCGATGTTTGAGTAGTTTGTTTGTTAGGTTTAGGGATTTTCAAACATTAAAGATGATTTATAGATTTGCTAGGATAATCAAATAGTTTTTCATCTAAATTGTTTTAAAGGTTAATGCTAGATTGATCACATAGAATTTAGAATTTAGGTTCATCGATAGATATGAATGTATTATCAATTTTTTTACATATCTTAGACGAGAAATTTAACTAGGTGCAAAGAAATTTGACATATAAATTTTTTGAACAATCGAATCTAAACTTTAATATATGCCTAGATTGATTGGATTTGCACATAAATTTGGAATGATAAGGTTTAGACATAGATAATCTTCAAAAGGGAAGTGGGTTGGTTTGCAATTGTGTTTTGAGTTCGAAAATATTTTTTTTATTAAAATCCTAACAATTTTCTAGTGTGCAATTCAGATTTACCTGAAAATTTTTCAACACCTAACGTTTGTGTCATTGAAATGAACTTTCTTTCCACAAATTTCCATTCAATTTTATTAATAATTTCATTTTTCATTCTATTTACTTGTTTAACTTAATTTAATTTTTATAATTTATCGTGCAATATTAGATTTGTAGGGATATGATAATCTTTTATACTATAATCGTGATTTTATGCACTTGTAGGGATCTTTCTAGGGTAGAACTAATGCTAGCTTGGAAAGCTTTCCTTGTTTAGTGGGAGGAACCCAAAATCAAGGATGAAACAAGACCTGAAATTGCTAAACCTTGACTACGGAAGATTTATTTTAAGCACTTACAGTGATTCACTGCACTATATCAGAGAAGACATTCGAGTAGATTCACGGGTGTGAAACTACAAAGGAGGCGTGAGATATTTTACTGACGCACTTTGAAGGGATAAAAATTTCGAAAGTTCAAGGAAGGATTTCCTTGCATCAAGTTTTGAGAGTTTAAGAATGGAAAAACATGAATCTATTTTGAATTTTAGTTCAAAGATAAGATCTTTGGCACACGAAGCATCAACACTTGGTAAAAAATACAGATACACAAAATTAGTAGAGAGTCTTTGAGGTGTTTACTTGCAAGGTTCATGGCTTATAATAAATCAGTCCTTTTTGTGTCTCAAAACATTGATGAAATTAGATTTGGTGAGGTCATTGGGATGCTACAAGCTCATGAGTTGAAACTTGAAGGGTTGAAGAAAAAAAATTAATTGTTATGTGAGAGAAGCAATTGCTGAGTTTTATGGTAAACTACATGTTGGAAAATGGAAATGTCTGACAAAGGTGTGGAAGTAGTTGTTCGGGGTCATCTCTATAAGTTTTCTCCTTGGCAGATCAACATGTTTCTACGCTTTGAGCCATTTTCTAATGAAGAGGTAAAGAGAGATAAAAATGCTGATTCATTCAGCCTGATGTTGTGGCATATTTTCTCACAAACGGTGGCAAGCAATTTTGGGCAGATTTGAGCACGATAAATCTGCCAAAAAAATTCGCTGCCCTGGTTCTTATTCTAGCCTATAATTGGATTCTCTCATCTCACAAGAGTCACATCTCTACTGACATAGCTCAGTGGATTTGCATAAGTAGTACACGACATACGTGTAGATTTCAGTTTGATGGTGTACAAACAAATTATGAGTTGATTAGCTTCAGAAAAAATACTCGTGGTGGCTCTTGTTCCCTCAGATCATCTGTAGACTCCTGAAAATGGAGCATCAGCCAAAATTATTTGATGGAGAAAAGTTCATCAGGCCTCTGATGTATAAGAAGGACTCCAGAAGTGGATAAAACTTTATCAAGAAGAAAGCTGCCAAGAGAAATTCGAACACTAAGAAAAAGGAAAGAAATGCGACAAACAAATCACAAACAAAAGGAAATCGCAACAACACATAAAAATAAAAAGTTCATAAACTATAAAAAAGAAAGTTTAAAGTTGCATGTGGAGTGAGGCAACTAAGTTTGACTTGGCATCATATTGGGCCATTGTGAGGGCCATTTGTTCCTGTAAGAATGTAATAAATAGACCATACCTTAGTCTTACTTGCAAATGGTCGCGTAAGAGCACTAAGTGTTGATTCTCTGTGTGTTTAGGGCATGGAATGTCTTGAGTCGTGGAATTGGGCTTTAAAGTCTTCTAAGTCTTTACTTGATGCCTCAGGGTCTTTTTCTTGAAGCTCTTTCACTTGTCCTTCTCCTTCTTGAAACTCTTGGTCCGTGAGCGTTGTTTTGGCCCCTTCTTGTCATTGGTGGGTACCTCGCGTCCTTGTGCGCTCTAATCCTGTAAAGCAAGTTATGGCACTTGATTTGCAACTAAAGGCAGAAGGTATACCTGGAATTAGATGGACATGACCGTTGTGAATGGTCATTTATCCGAAGGTTGGGGCAAGATCATCGATGGTCAATATATCGTGGCCGGTGGGCCATCTATGCCGGTGGTACCCGTTCCGGCAGGGGTCCGGCAGGTCTCTGGCCATTTCATTACCTCATGGCCAAGGGATTTGAACTAGTTCTCCATGGTCAGGTTGAACCTACTTGATGAGGACATCAGATCGTCTGGCCGGTCAGAAGACCAAAATGGCTGACCAGAAAGCTTGCCCGAGACACTCGGGCCATTTGGCGCGCCTGTCGGGCCAATCGATGCCGCTGGCCCTATGATCAGCCAGGCCGGGCCGACCAACTTTTCTGGCGGAGAGGCCCAGACCTCCAGCCCAACTAACAGCGACGTGAATGACAATGCTGGCCCAACTGGTGATGCCGCCGGCTCACAATTCAATCTGGCTGGCTCCGATCCCAACTCGGCCAGCTCCACGCACAATCCAGCTGCCACACGCGATTACACAACCATTTCCACCTCTACCCAAGGTGATGAGGACATCAGGTCGTACATCCAGCCAGGTGACCAGACTGGCCGACCAGGAAGCTTGCCCGAGACAGCAGGACCATCTGGCGCGCCTGCCGGACCAGACAGTACCGCCGGACCTTCGACCTATAGGACCAGACCGGTCAACATCGCCGGCGGAGAGGCCCAAGCTTCCGGCACACTTGGTGGGGATGTGAATGACACCGCCGGTCCCCCTGATGACACCGCCGACTCCGGGATCAACTTGGCCGGTCCTGAAGTCATTCCGGCCAGTACCGCACACAATCCAGCCGGTACAGCCGATCCAGCCGAGTACACGCGCATTTCCACTTCCACACAAGAGGACTCAGACCAAATGAGCTACCAGCTCCAGGACATGCACCTAGAAGAAGTATCTACACCAGTGGTACCTCAAGGAGCAATGACAAGAAGCAGATCAAGGGCACTCTTCCACAAATTCAGCTTATGGGTCGACAAGCTCCTAGAGGAAGATCAGCTAAGGACAATGGGCCAGAAGAGCAAAGTAGAGTCCAAAGGCTTCTCAACAACACAAGGAACATCAGAGACTTAGGCTTTAGTGGCAAGAGAGGTCAGGGCCCAAAGATTTGTAACCCTACTCCAAGTCGAAGACTAGGAGCAAGCGCGTGCATGCCACAAGGACGGCCACCTTCCATTTCTTGGCCGTGAGGTAAGTTAAGGTAAGTTTCAATTCGAATATATGTCTCTTTCTGTTTTGCAGGGTAGGATCTAGTTGCTTTACATTTTTGAGTCAAGAACATTTTAGGAATAGGTCCTTTTTCGGTTATACACTTTTGTATTTTTTCCTTTTGTGCACTTTTGTAAACTTCCCTTTTTCTTATTTGAGTCGACCCTAGTAGGTCAAGCTGTCGAGCATATTAATAAGGCTCCTTCCAGCATTGTAGTTCGACAACCTTTTTGATTATTAATAAAGTAGAACTTTTTCCCTACGAGCTTTCTCTCAAGAGAGACTTGTGCGCTTAGAACCTAGTTGAGACCAGCCCTCCTAGCTATAAGTTTGTGATTTATCACGAGGTTCATCACCCCTCGTGTGGTTCACTTCACCCTTCCACCGTTTACCAACCAGAAAACCCCTATCCAGAAGCCTAAGGTTGAGTTTCTCACCTAATCTTCTACAAACAGCCCACGGGCATACATCCTTGAATCAAGGCTTGTATCACAAGGAGACTCGGATCAACTCAGCTACCAGCTTCAATGCATGAACCTGGATGAAGTCTCTACACCAGTGGTGCCACCAGGAGCCATGACAAGGAGCAGAACAAAGGCACTCTTGCACAAGTTTAGCTTGTGGGTAGACAAGCTCCTAGAAGACCAATAACAAGGAGCATTGGGCCAAGGGTACAAGGAAGACTCCAAGGGCTTCTCAACATTGCAAAAGACTCTAGAGACTTGGGCTCTCATGGCAAAAGAGGCCAAGGCTCAACATTTCGTAACCGTACTCCAAGTTGAAGAATAGGAGTTGGCGAGTGCAACCCACAAGGTCGGCCACCTTCCATTTCTTGGCCGAAAGGTAAGAAAGGTAAGTTTTCAATTATATACTAGCCTTTTCTGTTTTGCAGGATAGGAATTAGTAGTTTTCCATTTTTGAGTAAAGAACAATTTAGGTAGTTTTCCTTTTTCGGTTATTTCCTTTTTGTAATTTTCCTTATTCATTTTGGTAACTTTTTCATTTTTATTTTCGGTCGATCCTAGAAGGTCAAGGCTGCCGAACATATTAATAAGGCTCCTTCAGCATTGTAGTTCGACAACTTTTTGATTATTAATAAATAGAGCATTTTTTCCCTACGAGTTTTTCTCCAAAAACTATATTGTTTAGAACCCTAGTTGACACCAGCCCTCCTAGCTTCTAAGTTGTGATTTATCACGAGGTTCATCACCCCTTGTGTGGTTCACTTCGCCCCACCACCCAATACCCATCAGAAAACGCCTATCTAGAAGCCTAAGGCCGAGTTTCTCGCCTAATCTTCTCCAACCAGCCGCGAGTGTTACGACCTTGATTCAAAGCTTGTATCATTTTTGGTATTAGAGCTTAAGGTCCTAAAACCAGGTTGTTTCTATCTTTTACTTTATTCTTACTTCCAGTTCGTGCATTAGTTTAAGTTTCATTCAAAAAATCAAAACAAACAACATCTAAATTTCAAACTGAATGCATCTAGCTCTTAAGTGTACACTAGAGTCTAGATTCATCCTTTTTCTTGTAACTTCATTTTTTCTTTTTGTTAAAGGCATATTTTTTTATTATTAATTAAGTGAAATAAAAAAAATCAAGAAAATCGACCAAAAAAAGAAATCTAGGAGATTTGCATTAATTGATAGGATTTGCAACATTAATTGTTAGGATCTTTCCTTTTTCTAATTTTTCCTTTTCTATTTGCATCTTTTTCTACTATAGAAGAAAACCCTACAAAAGGATACTTAGGAGCAAACTAACTTGTTTTTCTTTTTGTAACACATGATGGCTGAAGGAAATCAAGATGCAACCGAGGCCATGATGGCCATGTTCACCACCCTCCAAACACAACTCGCATCAATCGGTGAGAGGCTGGAGCGTGTGGAGAGGCAGGTGAATTCCAAACCATAAGGCACGTGAGGGCTAACCAAGATCCTGCTGAAGGTCCTGATCTAGGACACGGCCAGAACAGGAGGAGCCCCAGCCGGATGGAGATGAGGACCCATAGCCTCACGGCTATCACCCTAGGCCGAGAGGACCTCCACGGCAACCAGAAGCAGAGGACAATGGCTACGAGCCCTATGGTCCTCACCAGAGACCAAGGATGTCTGATGTGGACATCAGGTCGTACATCCAGCCAGGAGACCAGACTGACCGACCAGGAAGCTTGCCCGAGACAGCCGGGCCATCTGGCACGCCTGCCGGTCCAAGCAGTACCGCCGGACCCTCGACCAATAGGACCAGAGGAACCAGCATTGCCGGCGGAGAGGCCCAAGCTTCTGGCACACTTGGTGGGGACGTGGATGACACCGCCGGTCCCCTTGGTGATGCCACCAACTCCGGGATCAACTTGGCCGGTCCTGAAGGCATTCCGGCCAGTACCTCGTACAGTCCAGCCGGTACAGCCGATCCAGCCGAGTGCACGAGCAATTCAACTTCCACACAAGGAAACTCGGACCAGATAAGCTACCATCTTCAGGACATGCATCTAGAGGAAGTATCCACACAAGTAGTGCCACCAGGAGCAATGACAAGAAGCAGATCAAGGGCACTCTTCCACAAATTCAGCTTATGGGTGGACAAGCTCCTAGAGGAAGATCAGCTAAGGACAATGGGCCAGAAGAGCAAAGTAGAGTCCAAAAGCTTCTCAACAACACAAGGGACATCAGAGACTTGGAGGAGCAAGGCGCGTGCATGCCACAAGGACGGCCACCTTCCATTTCTTGGCCGTGAGGTAAGTTAAGGTAAGTTTCAATTCGAATATATGCCTCTTTCTGTTTTGCAGGGTAGGATCTAGATGCTTTACATTTTTGAGTCAAGAGCATTTTAGGAATAGGTCCTTTTTTCGGTTATGCACTTTTGTATCTTTTCCTTTTGTGCACTTTTGTAAACTTTCCTTTTCTTTGTTTGAGTCGACCCTAGAAGGTCAAGCTGTCGAGCATATTAATAAGGCTCCTTCCAGCATTGTAGTTCAACAACCTTTTTGATATTAATAAAGATAGAACTTTTCCCCAACAAGTTTTCTCTCAAGAATCTTGTGCGCTTAGAATCTAGTTGAGACCAGCCCTCCTAGCTCTAAGTTTGTGATTTATCACGAGGTTCATCACCCCTCGTGTGGTTCACTTCACCTTTCCATCGAATACCAACCCAAAAACCCCTATCCAAGAAGTCTAAGGTCGAGTTTCTCACCTAAACTTCTCCAAACAGCCCACAGGCATACATCCTTGAATCAAGGCTTGTATCAATGTCCCCTAGATATTATGAGGATGGAGATGACTACGCCTATAACCGGGTAAACAGTCACGATGTCAAGCTAACACCTCCTAGTTTTGCAGGAAAAGTAGACCCCGAGGCCTATCTAGATTGCGAAAGGAGGATAGATCATATCTTCGACCATTACAACCAGCCATATCCTAGGAGAGTCTCCATGGCAGTACCACAACTCACGGATAGTGCCCTCATCTGGTGGGATCGTGAGGCTTCTGGCTGTAGGAGAAAGAGATTGAGGCCCAAAAATTCTTGGGTCGACATGAAGGATCTCATGAGGTAAAGGTTTGTCCCACCTTATTTCCATAGAGATTTGCAACGACGTTTTTGTACTCTTAAACAGTGCACAAGATCAGTAGAGGAGTACTACGAAGAGTTTGAAAGACTAAGGAACATGCTGGAACTCAATGACAATGAGGAAACATTGATGGCTCCATTTTTGGATGGATTGCAAGAGAGGATCATCCGAAAAGTGGAGAGACAAATGTACAATGATTTCAAGGACTTGTTCCACCTCTCTGTCCAGGTTGGGCAGCACATCAGGCTTAAGAGCCAAGATATATGCAGCAAACCTAAGAAGCTTTGGGCACCAAGCAATAGCACCAAGCCCGTAGACAAGGGCAAGAGTATAGAAATCGAATCACGGTTCAAGAGCAAGCTTCCTGAGCAAACCCGTGACCAGAGAGAGCCTAGTAAGTCTTCTAACCCTCAGAGATCACGTGATATCACTTGCTTTAAAGTGTAAGGGTCGTGGTCACATCTCAAAACAGTGTCCAAAAAACTGAGTCATGCTGATCACAGAAGCTGGAGAGTATGAGTCTCAAGATGAAGAGGACTTTGAATCAAAAGCAGAATACGGTGACATTGAGTACCCTGATTTGGGGGAAGTACTGGTCACTAGACGCATCCTCAGTGCAATGGTAGACCCCTCTGAGACCATTCAAATGGAGAACATCTTCCAGAGCCAGTGCACCATCAAGGGCAAGGTATGTAATCTCATCATAGATGGTGGTTCTTGCACTAATGTGGCCAGTGCCTATATGGTTGATAAGCTAAATCTAGATAAGACAAAGCACCCACGGCCATATCGAGTGAGATGGCTAGATGACAAGGTGGAGCTTAAGATCCATGAGCAAGTAACCATGCCACTCAGTGTGGACAGATACTGATACAAGCCTTGATTCAAGGATGTATGCGCGTGGGCTGTTTGTAGAAGATTAGGTGAGAAACTCAACCTTAGGCTTCTGGATAGGGGTTTTCTGGTTGGTAAACGGTGGAAGGGTGAAGTGAACCACACGAGGGGTGATGAACCTCGTGATAAATCACAAACTTAGAGCTAGGAGGGCTGGTCTCAACTAGGTTCTAAGCGCACAAGTCTCTCTTGAGAGAAAGCTCGTAGGGAAAAAGTTCTACTTTATTAATAATCAAAAAGGTTGTCGAACTACAATGCTGGAAGGAGCCTTATTAATATGCTCGACAGCTTGACCTTCTAGGGTCGACTCAAACAAATAAAAGGAAAGTTTACAAAAATGCACAAAAGGAAAAGATACAAAAGTGCATAACCGAAAAAGGACCTATTCCTAAAATGTTCTTGACTCAAAAATGTAAAGCAACTAGATCCTACCCTGCAAAACAGAAAGAGGCATATATTCGGATGTAAACTTGCCTTAACTCACCTCACGGCCAAGAAATGGAAGGTGGCCGTCCTTGTGGCATGCACGCGCCTTGCTCCTAGTCTTCGACTTGGAGTAGGGTTAAATATCTTTGGGCCCTGACCTCTCTTGCCACTAAAGCCCAAGTCTCTGATGTTCCTTGTGTTGTTGAGAAGCCTTTGGACTCTAATTTGGTCTTCTGGCCCATTGTCCTTAGCTGCTCTTCCTCTAGAAGCTTGTCGACCCATAAGCTGAATTTGTGGAAGAGTGCTCTTGATCTGCTTCTTGTCATTGCTCCTGGAGGTACCACTGGTGTAGATACTTCCTCTAAGTGCATGTCCTGGAGCTGGTAGCTCATTTGGTCCGAGTCCTCTTGTGTAGAAGTGGAAGTGTGCGTGTACTCGGCTGGATGGCCTGTACCGGCTGGATTGTGCGCGGTATTGGCCGGAATGACTTCAGGAGCGGCCAAGTTGATCCCGGAGTCGGCGGTGTCATCAGGGGGACCGGCGGTTTCATTCACGTCCCCACCAAGTGTGCCGGAAGCTTGGGCCTCTCCGCCGGCGATGTTGACTGGTCTGGTCCTATAGGTCGAAGGTCCGGCGGTACTGTCTGGTTCGGCAGGCGCGCCGGATGGTCCTGCTGTCTCGGCAAGCTTCTTGGTCGGCCAGTCTAGTCTCCTTGCTGGATGTACGACCTGATGTCCTCATCATTCCCTCCCTCTTCAGTAGGTTTTGTCCTCAAAACTGGTTCATCTGCATGGAAAGGAGCCAAGTCAGTGACATTAAACGTATTGGACACATTAAACTCACCTGGAAGCTCGATCCGGTAGGCGTTGTTGTCGATCCTCTCGAGCACTCTGAATGGTCCATCTCCTCTTGGTGCTAGCTTGGAACTCCTTAGGTTTGGGAACCTCTCCTGCCGTAGGTGTAGCCACACCCAATCGCCTGGTTGAAAGATCACCTCCTTTCTCCCTTTGTTGGCATGAGTCACGTACTGTCCGGTCCTCTTCTACAAGTTTTCTGCTACCTTCTGGTGTAACCTCCTTATGAACTCTGCTTTGGATGCTCCGTTGAGGTTGGTCATCTCAGCTGGTGGCAGTGGTGTTTGCTCCAATGGGGTGAGGGGGTTGAAACCGTATACCACTTCAAATGGTGTCTTCTTGGTTGCTGAGTGCACGGCTCGGTTGTAGGCGAACTCAATGAATGGCGGGCACTCCACCCAAGTCTTTAGGTTCTTCCCTAGTGTTGTTCTTAGAAGAGTTGATAGGGTCCTGTTGACAACTTCAGTTTGGCCATCGGTTTGAGGATGGCAAGTGGTTGAGAAGAGTAGCTTCGTGCCTAGTTTTCTCCAAAGGGTCCTCCAGAAATGGCTGAGGAACTTGGTGTCCCTATCTGATACGATGGTCCTTGGCACTCCATGAAGCCGTACTATCTCCCTGAAGAACAGCTCAGCTGTTTGCGTGGCATCATTGACATTGGCACATGGGATGAAATGTGCCATCTTGGAGAATCTGTTCACCACTACAAAGATTGCATCTTTGTGGTTGATCTTGGGCAGACCTAGAACAAAATCCATCGAGATGTCCACCCATGGATGTGTTGGTATGGGCAGTGGGAGATACAACCCGTGAGGTTGCACTCGGGACTTTGCCTTCTTGCAAGTAATGCATCTTGCACAATGTCCTTCTACTGTCCTCTTGATGTTTGGCCAGTAGAAGTGCTCCTTGACCACTGCTAGAGTCTTGTCGACACCAAAGTGGCCCATGAGTCCTCCTCCATGAGCTTCTCGGATGATAAGCTCCCTTAGTGACCCCTGTGGTATGCACAGCCTTCTTTCTCGGAACAAGAATCCCTCATGGATGTAGAATTTGCCATGACTCCCTGTGCTACACTCCTTGTAGCTCTCAGCAAGGTCAGGATCATCCTTGTATAGATCCTTGATGTGCTCGAATCCTAGGACCTTTGCCTCCATGGTTGATATCAAGGCAAACCTCTTTGATAGTGCATCGGCTACCACATTGTCTTTGCCCTTCTTGATGATGTACGGGAAGGTCTCTATGAACTCCATCCACCTGGCATGTCTCCTCTTGAGATTGGTTTGCCCTCTGAGGTGTTTGAGAGTCTCGTGATCAGTGTGGATCACAAACTCCTTGGACAGCAAGTAATGCTGCCAAGTCTCCAATGCTCGGACAAGGGCATAGAGCTCCTTGTCATAAGTGG
>CM032157.1:15605108-15675162 GCA_018901935.1 Pugionium cornutum | reverse complement strand
CAAGGTCAATATGACCAAGGTACATCTTAGTGAGAAACCAGCTCACAAACAACCGCACAACAATCTTAAGATTATAACTACAAAATGAGAGACTAAGATAAGTGATTCTGCTTTATAAATCTCCACGTACTTGCTTGCTATCACCTCTGAACCCATTATGATCGACACTGTTTTCTTGCTCTACTCTCTGTAATCCCATGACTACTGTAAGTCTCTTTTATACCGAGGTGAAGAAGACACCTGCTAAGTATCAAAATGAAAATCACGATTTAGAAGATTGAATATTCCTTATATTAAGGATATAACCAAAAACAGTTTGAGAGATGGCTTAATGGAGTCTCTCCCCTCCCCTTTACCTTTTTCTTTTCTACTTAATTCACTCGATGTCTTCCTCCTTCCTTTTGCTTTCCTTAAATATTACTGTTACCGAATCTTCCACCAGCAACCTCCAACAGATTCGCATACTAGGAGCTGTATTAACTTGACCGTAGTTACTTCCTCTCTCTGGTAGAGTTATCTTGTTGTTTGGGTTCTCCTTGGGCCTTAGTCTTCTTGAGCCTCCTCTTGTAAGTGTATAAAATAGGAGGGTGTTGGGCTTCATAGCTATCAATACCCCGCCTTTGAAATTCACCTTGTCCTCAAGGTTGAAGTGTGGAAATTGACCCTGAATTTTGCTCACCCATTCCCAAGAACTTTCAAAATTCGGTTGATCTTTCCATTTGATAAGTAATTCGTCTTGACCGGTCACCGGATGCACGCGAGTGTCCAGTACAGCTTCCGGTTCGGCTTCCAGAATACCTTCTGTCGTGAGCTGCTCCGGAATTGATGTTGTTACGACCGCGGAACCCACAACTGGCTTTAGTTGGGATACGTGGAATGTGGGATGTAGTTTAACTTCTGGAGGAAACTTCAGTCGATATGCCACTTTACCGATCCGCTCCTCGATCTCAAACGGCCCGTAAAACCTGGCAGCCAGCTTCTCATTAGGACGATGCGCTAAAGTCTTCCTCCTATATGGCCGCATCTTCAAATAGACTTTGTCACCCACTGCATATTCCACCTCACGCCGATGACAATCTGCCCTAGACTTCATGAGCTGTTGCGCCTTGAGGAGGTGAATTTTAAGTTGCGCAAGAGCCGAGTCTCTAGCCTGCATTCTGTCCTCAAGGTCAGCATTAGAATTCATTCCCAGCTCAAACTTAATAATAGCAGGGGCCTCCTGCCCATAAACTGCCTGAAAAGGAGTTGTATGAATGGAAGAATGATAGGATGAATTATAGCATAATTCTGCCCATGGAAGAAAGGTAGACCAGGAGCGTGGTTTGTCCCCTGCAAAACAACGGAGATAAGTCTCCAACCCTCGATTAGTTACCTCGGTCTGCCCGTCGGATTGCGGGTGATAAGCTGTACTGAAACAGAGCTTAGTGCCCGAGAGTCTGAATAATTCACGCCAAAATTGACTCGTGAAGACCTTATCTCGGTCGGAGACGATCGTGCGTGGAAACCCGTGTAGCCGAACTATCTCCTGAACAAAAATGAGGGCGATGTCGGTTGCGGTGAAAGGATGACGAAGACCAATGAAGTTAGCGCACTTCGTTAAACGATCGACCACTACAAGCACCGCATTCTGCCCTGCTGATTTCGGTAGTCCCTCAATAAAATCCATAGATAGATCTTCCCAAACTCTCTCTGGAATTGGAAGGGGTTGGAGTAATCCCGCAGGGGCAAGAGTGGAGTACTTATACTGTTGACATACCTGACAAGCCGCGACATACCTTCTGATATCTGACATCATTCCAGCCCAATAAAACAACTCCCCAATCCTCTTCTGGGTCTTCAAAACACCGCCATGACCCCCTAATTTCCCATCATGGAATTCCTGAAGAATTATCCCAATAAACCGTGAGTGTTTAGATAATACTAACCTCCCTCGACAAAGCAATCTCCCCTGAACCAGTTGGTAATCCGGGTGAGTGAGGGCGTCTTGCTGTAAGGCTGTGATGATTTTCTTGAGTTCCGTATCCCCATCAACCTCGCTACAAATGTCCTCCAACTGAATGGTGGCTGGTATGGATAAGGCTGTCATTTCTGCAGTTTGAGTCTTACGAGATAAGGCATCCGCTGCCTTATTTTCCAAACCGGGCTTATAAGTGATTTCAAAGTCAAATCCCAACAACTTAGTTAACCATCTTTGATATTCTAGATTAATCTCACGTTGCTCCAGCAAAAAACGCAAACTTTTTTGATCGGTCCTTATCACAAACTTGCGGCCTAGAAGATAATGCCGCCATTTCTGAACTGCCAAGACTACTGCCATTAATTCATGTTCGTAGATTGATTTTAGACGCTGTCTTTCCGTGAGGGCCTGACTGAAGTAGGAGATTGGTTGGTGTCGTTGCATTAGAACTGCGCCTAATCCGGTACCTGAAGCATCCGACTCCACAACAAACAGTTCATTAAAATTGGGAAGAGCAAGTACCGGTACCTTAGTCATTGCGGATTTCAGCTGGTCAAACGCGTATGTGGCTTCCGGAGTCCAACTGAACTGGTCCCTTTTTAGGAGATCCGTGAGTGGTCTCGCCATTAGTCCATACCCCTTGACAAATCTGCGGTAGTAACCTGTCAATCCAAGAAATCCCCTCAGATCCTTGATGGTGCGAGGAAGAGGCAAGTCAACCATTGCTTTGATTTTGGCAGGATCCGCGGATACTCCTTGAGCCGATATCACATGCCCCAAATAATCCGCCTGAGGAGTGCCGAAATGACATTTCTTCCGGTTGGCAAACAACTGATGTTGATGCAGCACTCTAAGGACTTCCCGGAGATGAGAAAAATGGGCTACGTTGGACTTACTGTAGACCAATATATCATCAAAAAATACCACACAAATTGTCGTAGAAAGGGTCGGAATACCTCATTCATCAACGATTGGAATGTAGCTGGTGCGTTGGTAAGTCCAAAAGGCATTACTAGGAACTCGTAATGCCCATCGTGCGTTCGGAAAGCTGTTTTGTGAACATCTTCCTTTTTGACCCGAATCTGATGATAACCTGAACGGAGATCCAATTTAGAAAAAATTACCGCTCCACGCAACTCATCCAGAAGCTGGTCGATCATTGGGATCGGGTAGTTGTCGGGGATGGTGGCTTTGTTTAGTGCCCGATAATCGACGTAGAACTTCCAGCTGTTGTCTTTTTTCCTTACGAGCAACACTGGACTGGAGAATGGGCTGCTACTTTCCCGAATTAATCCGGCCGACAACATCATGGCGACCTGCCTTTCAATCTCAGCTTTTTGTGCTTGTGGGTAACGGAATGGTCTAACATTAACCTGTTCAGCACCACATTTAAGAGTAATAGCATGTTCTTTACCTCGCGATGGGGGTAGACCCTGAGGCTCAGAAAATACGTGTTGAAACTCCTCCAACAATGGTTCCAACCCAGTCCAAGAAGTTCCGCCTTTGATAGACCCTGTTGCTTCCATGCTACCATACTCCACGAGCACTCCTTCTCCGCCTTGCTGTAGCGCTTTTAGCAATGCCTTCAACGATACTAGTGCATTGCACAGACTGACATCACCCTGCAACACAACTGTTTTGCCTTCCATATGGAATCGCATCCGTTGCTCCTTCCAGTTGACATGTATCTCCCCTAAGATCTCCAACCACTGAACTCCGAGTATGACATCCGCAGTTCCCAGCTCCAGGGGTAAGAAATTAGCTCGAATCCTGCACTCCAAGAGAATGATCTCCACATTCTTGCATATTCCCTCTCCTCGCACAGCCGCTCCTGTCCCTGTCACTGCCACGTATCCTGCTGTGGTTTCAACCGGAAGCTGGAGTTGCTTGACCAATTTTGCCGAAATAAAGTTGTGTGATGCACCGATGTCGACCATGAGCACCACCTCGACTCCCCGGATTCTCCCTCGCATTTTCATGGTTCTCGGGGAATAGATGCCGACTACCGAGTTGAGAGAGAGCTCGGCGAGTTCGGTGAGCTCAGCATCTTCTTCCTGTCCAACTTCCGAGTCATCAATCTCCACCTCGGTGCCATCCTCCTGCACCCATAACACACGCAGCTCCTTCGACGCGCACTGGTGGCCGGAGTGCCAACGTTCATCGCATCTGAAGCATACGCCCTTCGCCTTCCTTTCGCGCATCTCATTCTCGGACAATCGCCTGAAGGAAGGATGGCGCGTTTCTTCTGCTCGTGGATTAGGGTTGCTGTTCGGGGCTACTCGAGTCGCAGCTGGGCTCGAAAAAACGGACCTTTGTGCTGGCGACATAATCGGTTTGGGCCTTAGGGTTTGTGGCCCATACGCCGATGCCCACCCTCCTCCACTTGGGCCCTCCTTCCTGGATGAGAAAGTCGACTGCAACACGCCGCCAACTCGTGTCGACTTGGTGGTCCCTCTTACTTCACCGTTTTCTCCTGAGTCATCCATGTACGTCCATTCTTCTACCTTTCTGGCTAAGTTCATCATCCTTTTCAAACCTCTAGGTTCGAAAATTTTTACTCCAGCTTGGGTCTTCGGTTTGAGGCCGTTTAAGAACGCCATTTCCAACACATCATCCATCAGCCCTGGTGCATTGGCTGCCAACGCGATGAACTCTTGGCAGTATCTTTTTGCGGTGTCTTCCTGCTTGAGGTTGAGAAGCCTCTCTCCTGGCAAGCAATCCAGTATCTCAGAGAAATATTCGAGAACTCTATGTTTCAGCTGCTCCCAACTCAAAAAGGGTTGCCGTTCTCTTTCCCAGTGATACCACAAGAGTGCCTCGTCACTGAAACACATTCTCACCGCTTGCATTTTCTCTGCCTCAGAAAATCTCTCCAACTCAAAGTATTGTTCCACCTTAGGATCCAGTTCTCCGCATTCTCTCCGTCAAACATGGGTATCTCGATCCTTCTGGTAAGTGGCCCTTGGCTATGAAGCTCACTGTTCTCCTTGGGTGTGGGTGAAACAGGGCGAGAATCACTTGGTCACTCCTTTTCCGAGTGATCAGCTACGACTCCCGAGGACTGCGATCCCATGGGTAGTTTCTCCCTCCTAGCGGTTTGTATCTCCTGCTCTCTGAACCTTTCTTCAATCTTGTCCAGGATACTCAACTTACCCATCTTTGCCTTGAGCTCGAGCACCACATCTTCCAGCGACATCAATCTTTCCACGTCTTTCTGCAGCTCGGTTATTGCCTTTTCCCAAGAAGCTTCATCTTTCTTCGGTGGCATGTTGATCTTCCCAAAATCGATGCTCTGATACCAAAATGTTAAGTATCAAAATGAAAATCACGATTTAGAAGATTGAATATTCCTTATATTAAGGATATAACCAAAAACAGTTTGAGAGATGGCTTAATGGAGTCTCTTCCCTCCCCCTTACCTTTTTATTTTCTACTTAATTCACTCGATGCCTTTCTCCTTCCTTTTGCTTTCCTTAAATATTATTGTTACCGAATCTTCCACCTGCAACCTCCAACGGATTCGCATACTAGGAGTTGTATTAACTTGACCGTAGTTACTTCCTCACTCTGGTAGAGTTATCTTGTTGTTTGGGTTTTCCTTGGGCCTTAATCTTCTTGAGCCTCCTTTTGTAAGTGTATAAAATAAGAAGGTGTTAGGCTTCCTAGCTATCAACACCATGCTGGTTTTAAATGCTTACTGGTATTGGGCCTTTTATTCTCCTTTGGCGCAATCATTATTTTTCCAAAAGCGATAAGATATTTTAAGGGACAAGTCGGTTTAATCTTTTTACCGAGAATTTAAAATTAATGAATTGAAATGTAAAGAACATTCAATTGAATAGGAAGAACAATAAATTAAAAACGATAAATCAAGAAAGAGAAGATCCCAACCTTTTAGGCTTGAAAACGATAAAGTGAAGGCACGGTTTTTTGGCTTCGTCCTTAACGCTAGAGAGAGATAGAGAAGATGAGTGTCGTTATTTGTTTTTCCTAAAATGATGAGTCTTGTATTATCTCAGCATATCCATGACCAATTGGTCATAACTCAATTTTAACGGCAACATTATTTTGTCCAAGCCCATTTTGATCATTTAAAATTGGATCATGTCCATAGTCAGCCTAAGCCAATACGGATTGGTATAGGCGGAACAAGTTTAGATCTTGTAACCTTTGTTATTTACAAGGCTGCCCAATCATATTTTGAATCATTACTTTTTTGAATTTCCGACGGATAATAACAAAAATTACTTAAATATCATATATTTAATAAAATTTAAAATGTTTAAATCTATTAATCCCAAACTATTCAATTGATCTTTTCTAAAAATTTAGAGACCATATGGAATAATAACTATTTGCGTAAGCTGGTCCATTTTCTTTTTCCTCGTGATTTCGATATGTTCGGATGCAACCGAATCTTGCATGGCTCTCAAACTTTGTTAGTGTGCATGTCCTCCAGCAAAAAAAATTAATCTAGCTGCACACATACGGATTGTGCCAAACCCATGGTTAACCCACCCAATAGACAACTCCAGTCATGTTCTTGACATTCATCTTTAGCTTTGAGAATCTCTTGATTGGCTAGGTTGATTGATTGGCTAGGTTGATTGATTGGCTAGGTTGATCGACCATTTGGCCGTTAAAGATTTTCCATGAACTGCACATGTCAATGATGTCATCACGGCTTATTTTTTTGGTTTGTTTGGTCTACTCTTGAATTTTGTTTTGTTCTGATTTTCTCTTTGGTTTTTTTATTATGTCAAAAGCTCTCTATATTATTTAAACTCCAAATCATTTGAATTAGATTCAAAATGCAAAACTTTTGTATGAAATGCGTATCAAAATTATATAAATGTAAAATATAAATATAGTATTCAAAATACTTGAAAAAATATCGAAACCACCTAAATGTGGACCACAGTAAAAACCCATGTAAATTATACTAATATCACAAAATACTAGTAGGGAGAAATATTGGAAATAGGAACAATTTTTATCGTGTGTTTGTATATAACTATAAGACTACAGTACAGATTTTAATATTTACACATTTATAATTAAAATTTTAGACACGATCTAACAGATGTCTACGTTTTTTTATATTGCCATTAACGGAGTCTAGTTTTCGTTAATACTGGCTATCATGGTATATGATATGGACGGAGACGTGGCAGTGCATATGTAGTAAAACGACGTTGTTTTTCATAACACATGTTTTTTCTTTCTTTTTCCTCCTTCAATTGCGATTAGGGTTTGGTAATGGAAATTTTTCGAAAACAAAACCTTTTCGAAGTTGACTTAACTCTTCATTTGTTAATTTCCAAAAGGTATCATTTTCATAAAATCTCCAATACCAAATCCTAATTGCGATTGAGGAAACAAGAAGAAAAAATAAAACATATGTTACTGCACATGCACTACCAGATCACCTATTCATATACCACGTCAACTAGTATTAGCGGAAATCAGATTTTGTTAACGGAAATATGGAAACATGCATTCATTTAGTATATTGTATCTAAAATTTAAATTATTAAATAATAAATATTGAAATATGGAATGCGATCTCATAATTATATAAAAACCAACGATAAAAATTGTTCACCTTGAAATTAACTGTTTCTCCTGGAGAAATGTAGACTGCATTTATTTCATTGTCAAGCAAAAAGCAGAAAAACAAAATTCGGTTACTCCAAAACTTTTTTTACGTAAATAAACCGAATTGAAATATGCTTAGAGCTCATCAAGCATCCCTTTCCGAGACAAGATTTGACTCATTATTCTTTTCTCCATTTACATATTGAAAAATCTTGTCAAATATTTATTAGTTTTATATATGAGATATATTAAAAATATATATCACGAAGAAACAAGAATAGATTCTTCTTGTTGTCTGATCAGATCTCTACTTTATTGAGAGAATCTTATAACACATATGATTCTTTTTCAATATACGCCAAACACGCCAACTTCAATAGTCGAAAAAGATCTTTGAAATGTTGATTTCAGATATGGTAAAACTTAAACTGACACAAATCAAAATAATTACTTTATTCAAAAAATTTTAAAAATATATTTTGAGTGGATTTGTGTAGCTTTAAATAAACTGTACTAATATATATATATATATATATATTGAAAAGTTAATAAAAAAATTGTGATCATTTATTTTTGCCGACTTTTATAAATATATACGTTGTGTATTTGTGAGATATCTTTTCTGTTCTTTTTTCTCTTTCTCTAAAATTAATAAAATTAATAAAATGAGTATAATAATAAAATCTCTATCTTTCTATTATTATACAACATGTTATTAGCAATAGTAATTTTACCATCTACATGAAATCATAAAATAAAGTAAAATATTGTTTTATTAATACATTAGGTTCTGCTCTCCGAAAATTATATAATAGGCTTTGCCTCTTGAATATTATATGGTAGACTCTACCATTTAAATATTATATGATAGGCTCTACCAGTTGAATATTATATAGTAGGCTCTGTCTCATGCATATTATATGGTAAGTTGTGCCTACTCATTAATATGAAAGACTATGTCTCCTAAAATTATTTTAATTTATGTATTATTATATTCAATAATATTTTACAATAGATTAATTTATATCATCATTATACCCAAAAATTTTAAAACTTGTTATATATTTATAAAAAAATTAAAATCTATACCAAAAAAAAATTTACCATAATTATTTATTAAAAAAGAATTGTAAAATGATTTTTACAAAATTGATGTTTAACATATTGTTTTATTATGTGTATAGTTATAATGTCAAATTTGGTAAAACTCGAGATTGGTGCTCTTGATATATTTGGAAAAAATTACATGACATGGAGAGTAGCTGCAAAAATGCATTTAAAATCAAAAGAGTTTCTTAGCACCATCGATAAGTCAGAAACAATATCTGATGAGTAAAAAAGAAAAAGTCATGATATTTTTATGCCACCATATCTATGATGGTTTAAAATAAATACATCACAAAACAAATCCTATAGATCTTTGTCAATCACTCAAAGATAGGTTTGATCACCACAAATATGTGATCTTACCAAAAAGCCAAACATGAGTGGTTAAATCTCTGGTGTCAAAATTACAAAAGTGTAAGTGAATATAATTTTGCGTTGTTCGAAATCACTTCCAAAATGATATTGTGTGAAAAAAGGAAGTGATTATGATATGATCGAAAAAATTCTCCAAACATTTCACTATGGAAATATAATCCTGCAACAACAATATCGAGCAAATGAATATACTCGTTATTCAGAGTTAATTCAAGTTCTCCTTGATGCTGAACAAAATAATGAACTTGTGATGATGAACCATCAATCTTGTCCCACAGGATCAGCTCCATTCCCAGAAGTGAATGTTGCATCATCCAGTTACAATAATTGGCAAGGACATGGATATGGTCGAGGCCATAGTTGTGGTCGTGGTCGCGGACAAGGAAGTGGATGTGGACGAGGAAAAGGAAGAGGTTTTCGTCCCAATGAGTTCAAATTTAGGAGAAAGAATAAAGTCCACCAAAATGAAGTTGGTCGCGTACCTGTTGTACGATAAAACATACAATATGAAAATGTTTGTTACGAATATGGCATTAAAGGACATTGGCCTCGTATCTGCCGTGCACCAAAATATTTGGCCGATTTGTATCAAGAATCACATAAACAAAAAGGAAAAGAAAATGACACCAACTTCATCTCGGATGAGCCCAAACCTTCTTTCAATGGAAATGCATATCTCGATGTTGCTGATTTTCTGGTTGATTCCGATAATACTAAAGAACAAGATAATTAAGTTTAATGTTATATATATAAAGTTATATTTAGTTTCCTTACGAACAAAAACAAAACTTAATGTATTTTTGAAAAAATATATGTAAGTTTGAACTTTAATAACTTGATGTAAAATAGTTTTGTTATAATATAAGTTTATCTTGAAATATGTGTGTTTAACATTTATTAATACATCTTTATCAATATTTTAATCTAGAAAAAATATTTTTTTGAGAATGAGAATGGAGATATATGTCTAGCAGACAATGCTACAACACATACAATACTTAAAGATAAAAAAAGTTTCTCCTATCTCAAAATGAAAGATTTCGCTGGAAGCGTGAATACAATATCGGGTAATACAAATATTATCATAGGCTCTAGAATAACAAGTTTTTCAATGATAAGGGGAATAAAATTTGAAATAAATGATTCTTTATATTCCCCCGAGTCTCATATAAACTTATTGAGTTTCAAAGATATCCGTACAAATAGATATCATATAGAGACAATGAGCAAAAATAACATTGAATATCTTTGCATTACATGGGAGCAGAAACAAATATTAGAAAAATTACCAATGATGTCCTCTAGATTATATTACACAAAAATAAATATAATTGAATCATATATTACGGTAAATCAAAAGTTTACTAATACATTCAAAGTCTGACATGAAAGACTAGGACATCCTGGATGAGTCATGATGAGAAAAATTGTGCAAAATTCTAATGGTCACCCATTAAAAACCAGAAGATTTTTCAATCACGCGAGTTTTCGTGTAAAGCATGTTCTTAAGAAAAACTTATTACTCGGCCATCACGAGCCAAAATTGGCAATGAATCTCCAATATTCTTAGAAAGAATACATGGTGATATATGTGGACCTATTCACCCACCATACATGCCATTTCGATATTTTATGGTTTTGATTGACGCATTTAGTAGATGATCATATGTGTGTTTGTTAACCACACAAAATATGGCTTTCACAAGATTCATTTCCCAAATAATCAGGTTAACAGTGTAATTTCCTGATTATACTATAAAGAAAATAACACTTGATAACGGTGGTGAATTCACGTCACAAGCCTTTAATGATTATTGTATGGCTCTTGGAATCGATGTTGAACATCCAGTTCCGTATGTTCATACACAATATGGCATGGCTGAGGCTTTGATTAAACGGTTACAACTCATTGATAGACCGTTAATTTTGAGAACAAATCTCCTAATTTCAGTATGGGGTCATGCTATATTGCATGCGGTAGCATTGGTCCATATATGACCAAGTGCATATCACGAATATTCCCTATTACAATTAACATCTAGCCATAAGCCCGATGTATCTCATTTCCGAGTTTTTGGGTGTGCGGTTTATGTTCCTATAGCCCCTCCAAAAATAACAAAGATGGGGCCACACAGAAGATTAGGGATATATATTGGATTTACATCATCAAGTATTATTTGATATCTTGAACCGCGAACTAGTGACATGTTTATGGCACGGTTTGCCGATTGTCATTTTAACGAAGATGAATTTCCTACGTTAGGAGAGGAATTAAACAAGTGCAAGAAGATATTAAATGGTGTGCGGCATCTTTGTTATATCTTGATCCTCGTAAAAAACAACGGAAAATGGAAGTTCAATTAACTATATCCAAAATAGAAAATTATGGGTTAGAAGTGAAATAAAAGATATTAATGGAATATTCTCTTTTTCTGTATCCAAAGAAATTGAAAATAAAAATGATGACGCATATCCAAAATCTGTAATAGAATGTCAAAAAAGACCTGATTGAGAAAATGGCAAATAGCCATGAAAAATGAATTATTCTCTTTACAAAAAAGAAATATCTTCGGACCCATTGACATTACACCTGAAGATGTAGTACCAGTTAGGTGCAAGTGGATTTTTGTAAGAAAAAAAATGAAAAAAAATAAGGTCATAAGATATAAAACCCGTCTTGTGGCACAAATGTTTTCTCAAAGGCCAGAGATAGATAATGAAGAAACATATTCTCCGGTCATTGATGCAATTACATTTAGATATTTAATGAGTTTATCATCATCCAAAAGGTTGGAAATGCACCTTATGGATGTTGTGACTGCATACCTATATAAAACATTTGATAGTGATATATACATGAGAATCCCAGAAGGATTCAAGATCCCAAAAATATCAAAGATGTCTAAAGGATCCAAAGAACTATATTCAGTCAAATTATAATGATCATTATATGGGTTAAAACAATCTGGACGTATGTGGTATAATCGCTTAAGCGAATATCTGTTGAAAATGAATATATTAACAATGTGATATGCCCCTTGCGTATTTATAAAGAAATATCTATCAGGTTTTGTGATCATTGTTGTATATATAGATGATCTGAATATAATTGGAACTCAAAAAGAAATTGATGATACAAGAATCCATATGAAAGAAGAATTTGAAATGAAAAATCTTGGAAAGACAAAATTTTGTCTCAGACTCCAAATTGAGCATTTCCAAGATGGGATATTTGTGTTTCAATCAAATTATACAAAAAGGATATTAAAACGATTTAATATGTATAAAACGAATCCTTTGAGTATTACAATGGTTAATCGATCGTTAGATATAAACAAGGATACATTTCGACCTTGTGAAGATAACGAAGACATATTAGGCCTTGAAGTACATTATATGAGTTTTATCGATGGACTTATGTATCTCGTAAATTACACTCGACGAGATATATCATTTGCTATAAATTTACTTACGAGATATAGTTAATCACCTACAAACAGACATTGGAATGAAATAAAACATATTTTTTGTTATCTCCAAGGTACAATTGAATTGAGATTATTTTATTATAAAAAACCCCGAGTTTGGTTTAGTTGGTTTTGTAGATGCTGGGTATTTATCGGATCCACACAAAGCTCGGTCCCAAACTGGTTATGTTTTCACAATTGGTGGAATTACGATCTCGTGGCGATCTCAAAAACAAACTTTGGTTGCCACTTCTTCAAACTATGCCAAAATCATTGCCCTTCATGAAGCTTACAGAGAATGTGTATGACTCAGATTTATAACTCAATATATAGAAGGAGCAAGTGGATTAATCAACAATAAAGAGCTAACAAAATTATTTGAAGATAATGATGCATGTGTCACTCAAATCAAAGAAGGTTATATCAAGAGTGAT
This sequence comes from Pugionium cornutum, assembly GCA_018901935.1. Taxonomy (NCBI): domain Eukaryota; kingdom Viridiplantae; phylum Streptophyta; class Magnoliopsida; order Brassicales; family Brassicaceae; genus Pugionium; species Pugionium cornutum. Next base: position 15,662,224 of record CM032157.1, on the reverse strand, counting down.
CGGACAAAACATATTCATTCGGGATTTTTCTCCTATATCCAATAACTTGAGAAAAATTAAGAACTTGACATCGGGTACATTTGTTAAAGTGATAATGCAACAGATTTGTTTACAAATGCGCTTCCTACGATAACGTTCAAAAAATATATTCAGAATATTAGAATGTGTCATTTGTGTGATTTATGAAGAGAGACATATTCATCTTTTCGAGGAGAAGATTGCGTATATGTACTTTTTCCTTTATCATGATTTTTATCCCGTTGGATTTTTACATGATAACGAGGTAATACGTAATACTTCAAAAATAATAAATAATCAAGAGAAAGTATTGAAAAATCAACAAAAGAAGAAATTTGCGATCATTTATTTTTGCCGACTTCAGTAAGTTGGTAACTTCTTATATAAATATGTACGTTGTGCATTTGTAAGATGATAACTTTCTCTTTTCCTCTTTTTTCTCTGTGTAAAATTTATAAGGTTAATAAAATAACTATAATAATAAAATCTCTATTTTTCGGTTATTATACAACAATATAAAGATTTAAAAAAAATTAAAGGATAATTCTATAAATTAGAATTATTTTAAATTTTTATTTCAATTTTTTTTAATTTTCCAACAATATCAAAAATTCTAATATTAAAATATCTTAAAATATATTTTTAATAAAAAATAAACCTTAAATTGAAAAAGAATCCCAACATAATTTTTTATTATTATTTTTGACTAATATAAACTAAATAAATATTGAATAATATTTTAAAATAACATATTTTAAGTTTTTGTTTAAAATTTAGCATTTAAATTTTAAAATTCAAATAATAACACAAATGATTTTTATAAAAATACATATTTACCATTAATAAATTATAAATATAATTACAATATTATATTTGAGATTTTTCTAATTTAGAATTTATTTTTCTATTATTAAAATTTTTTTAAAAGTATTTTAATATTAAATTTGTGCTATATTTAAAAAATCTTAAAAGAGTGCTATCTTGTAAAAAAATACAAGAGTAATATTCTATAATACTATTTTTAAGGTTTTGTTCCAAATATAGCACCATTGATTTAAATTTCTAAAAATATTAGAAATTTAATATTAAAAAAATTTAAAATTTTACTAATAAAAAGAATTAAACACTAAATTGGAAAAACCCCCCAAATATAATATTTTAATTAAGAAAATAGTCATTAAAATATTGAACTGTTACGTATAAATCATTTAAATACTGAACATTTTAATGATGTGATTGACTGTACCGATTTATATATGCGATTAGTCAACATTAACAATACATGTAACATCGTTAACATTAACACCGTTAACATTAACATCCGTTAACTTTGTTTTCAAAATAAGTAAAAGCGTTAACGGTGTTATTTGTGATGTTAATCTTAACTAATCGCATATTTAAATCGGTGCAGTAAATTACAGATCGTTATTGAAATAGTTCATTAAAAAGTTCGGTATTTAAATTGCCTACACACAACAATTCAGTATTTTAATTACTATTTTTTCTATTTTAATTATATTTATAATTTATTCTGGTAAATATGTATTTTTAAAAAATAATTTGTGATATTTTTAAAATTTTAATTTTAAAATACTAAATTTAAAAGAAAAAAAATTGAAATATGTACTATTTTAAAATAGAGTAATACCCTAAAATAGCACAATTTTAAATTTATCTTCCAAATTTAGCACAATAAAATTAAAATTCCCAAAATAGCATAAATTATTTTATAAAAATAATTATTTACCTTAAATAAAATATATATAAAATTAAAATATAATATTTGGGTTCACTTTTTCCAATTTAGGGTTTAAATTTTTTTCATTAGGAATAAGTTTTCAATTATTTTAGTATTAAATTTGTGCTATTTTAAAAAATTTAAATGACTAGTGCTATATTTGGAACAAAAACTTGAAATTATATTATTTTAGTCAATTGCCATTTAAAATATTATTTTTGTACCTAAATGTTCTTATTTGGTAATTTGCATTATAACCGTCGATGTTCACCATTCGGCTTAAATTTCTTATTGTGTTAATTATTCGGCTTAAATTTCTTATTGTGTTAATTATTCGGCTTAAATATCATTACAAAATTCAGAATAACATAAAGTAGGATACTTATTCCAAACTACACATTCAGGTATGGCAAGGCCCTACAGAAAGTTAACCTAAATCAATCAAATTAAAAAACGTGCGTGTTGGAAATAACTATTGTCCGATTAGATCTTTATTTATGAAGATTCTTTTTAACAACAATACAGTTCTTTTCTTCATATATAATATACATATATATATATATATATATGTTCCTTTTTATAAATGGTAAACACCCACCAAACAAGTAATGATAAAAAGTATGTCTTTTCAATTTGTCTACGAGTATCCCAATGTGGGTAAGCATCATTTGAAGTAAAAACAATTAAGCATTATATTGGCTTATCAATAATCTACAGGTAATGTATTTCTATAAATATGTTTATTTCTGCTAAAACAAAATAAATATTAATTAAATATATTTTATTTTAATTAAAAAGTTATTATAATTATTCATAAAATATTATTATTAAATTTAAAATATGATTATATCTGGTTATTATTTTTAAATGATCAATTTTATTTTATTTGAATTATCAATGATTTTACTATAATATTTTTGCAAATAATATATTAGGATTAGAATAGAGAATTTTTAAAAATAATTCTTATTTAATATATTATAGATTATGAAAATTTTTTTATTTTATATTAACAATACAATCATATTTCAAATAATCCCTTCAATGTAGTCATTTAATATTATATATGTGAATTATAAATGATGTAGTATAATTTTTAGTGTCGACATATATATATATTTATATATAATAATTTATTTAATAATTTAATATTTGTTTACAGTTTTTTTTAGGTGTTATGAAATCATCAAAGATATTGGTATATTCAGGATCGGGCCTAGGCCCAAACAAAGCAAATCCATGCTTGTGGTCTTTACTATTAATATAAAGCATCAACCCTTATTTCAAAAGTATTCTTAGCAAAAATAGTAAATAAAAGTAAATTGTTTTTTTGAGTTCTTCAATTCGAATCCTTATAACAACAAAAAATTTTAAAAATTAGAATGGCCCAATTTTTTTATAGTATAAAACGGCCTTTTTTTTTGCTTGCGGTCCTGTTAAATTCAGGGCCGGCTCTGGATATAAATAATGAAAAGTTATTGTTTTAAAATTCTATTCAATTAATATATTAAACATATATTAATTACTACGGTGTGTAGGATCATGCTGCTCCGTTATACAAATTGTCTGCCAAGTCAGACCGAAGCCGGAGTTGCAAAGTGATAAATGATCCACACAATTCGATTATAACAAGCACTACAAAAAAGCGCTTTTCTATCAGAGAATAATTGCAATGGCATCGAGGAATTTCGAAGGAAAAAAAACTCTTACCAGTTTGAAATTGACGAAAATATTGTTTTTCTTAAAATTCGTTATTCAAAAACTCGTTTGAAATTATCCAAGGAAAGATTGATGAAAATTATTTGTTGTAAATTTTTACAGAAAGAATTAAAGATATTGTCTCCGTTTAAATTGTTTTTAATTTTTCTGAAGACATTAGTGTACGAAAATTGCTGGTAAATTTTTTTATGACCGTTTTCTGATTGATTTCTGAAAAACATATTCCGATCATTACATTTTGAAGTTTCCAACGGATTAATAACAAAAGTTACTTAAATATCATATATCTAATAAAAATTAAAATATTTAAATCTATTAAATTATCTCAAACCATTTTATTGATATTTTCTACGAGTTTAGAGATCATCTGCAGTGATACCTATTTGTGTAAGTTGTTGTATCTCAGTTATTGGGTTAGAACTTGTAAAATTTTACCTTTGGTGTTTTTAGAATCGAATAGGGAATAAAAGATAATAAAGAGGCTTGAGTAATTGATAAATGAAATCGGTTACAACTTTTTATCATGGAAGTACCTTCGAGATAATAAATTCTATCCCTTTATTTATTGCGTGAGTCTCCCTTTTTATACTCTCAACTCGTCTAATCTTCAATGCAGTAATCATTACTTACCATAAATGCTCATAAATACCCATTAATGCATCTCCTAGGAAAGTTAAATGTCGTACTCGATAGTTGGTAAGATCAGACAGAACGCTGAATTACCCGACGACTCTTCGATAGCGATGCATCCGCTTCCTGGTATCGGGCCTTTGGTATGATAGGTTGAATCCTTGGTGGGCCAAGCTCGGACTTCTTGGAGGGCGCAACTCACCTCTAACACTAGCCCCTCCTGATTGATTTCTGAAAAACATATTCCGATCATTACATTTTGAAGTTTCCAATGGATTAATAACAAAAGTTACTTAAATATCATATATCTAATAAAAATTAAAATAGTTAAATCTATTAAATTATCTTAAACCATTTTATTGATATTTTCTACAAGTTTAGAGGACATCCGGAGTGATACCTATTTGCGTAAGTTATTGTATCTCAGTTATTGGGTTAGAACTTGTAAAATTTACCTTTGGTGTTTTTAGAATCGAGTAGGGAATAAAAAATAATAAAGAGGCTTGAGTGATTGATTAATGAGATCGGTTACAACTTTTTAGCATGGGAGCACCTTCGAGATAATAAATTATATCCCTTCATTTATGGCGTGTGTCTCCCCTTTTATACTCTCAGCTCGTCTAATTTTCAATGCAGTAATCATTACTTACCATAAATACTCATAAATACCCATTAATGCCTCTCCTAGGAAAATTAAATGTCGTCCTCGATATTTGGTGATATCGGAAAGAACGCTGAAATGCCCGGCGACTCCTCGATAGCAATGCATCTGCTTCCTGATATCGGGCCTTTGGTATGATGGGCCGAATCCTTGGTGGGCCGAGCTCGGACTTCTTGGATGGCGCAGCTCACCTCCAACAGTAGCCCCTCCCCCTATCTCTTGTCCGTTCATTTAGCTCTCCTCTCTCTTTAATTCGTCCATGTCTGGTGTTAGCTCTACATCATCGTCCAGCTCAAAGACGAACATATTAGGTAGTGATAGCTCGCCTATTCCTGAAAGTTAACACTCGACGTGTTCTTCGGAACCGTCGATCTCTAGTCCCCTAGAGACGGGAAAGGAGGGGGCTCATAGCTCTACCATGGCTACGTCGAGTCGTACAGCGGGCTCATCTTCGCAGCCGTCAACGTTGGGAGCTTTGGAGAATCTCTCAGACTCTATCTCCACGGTCGGGATGACCCAATACTTGGCAAATGTCTGCTGGATGCTTAGGAAGATCGAGGCCCGGGTTCTTGCGCTGGGTGAACGTCTGTGGGTGCCTCCGGAAGGGTTCATTTGCTTGTACGAATCCTTCATCAGCCACAGTCTGCTCTGGTTCCCGTTCCCACAACTGTTTCTGTAATATTTTTCCCGGCGGTGGATGGCTTTCACTCATCTATCCCCGGCGGAGATCAGGAACATGGTCGTGCTTCTTGTTCTCGAAGGCGAGAGCGGTGTGAACGTGGATTGTGATATGTTCGAAAAGTTGACTTCGATCAAGGAGATGACGTCGAACCCCAACGTCTTTTACATGTTGATAAAGCTACGATATCACGCCGCACAAAATCTACGCCTGGAAGGTGATATACTTCTTCGTCCGTATTTCTCCCGAGTCTCGAGTTTCTCATTATGTTGTTATAATCTCCCTTTTTTGTTTTTTTTGTAGTGCGTCATCCAATATGTTGTTCCCTTCCAGTGAATTTCTTCTCTAAAATTGAAAAAATCAGTTCGTTGGGAAAAAGGAAGTGGTCCGACATCAACGAGGAACGCATTCGCCGAAGTCTTGCTCATATCAAACAAGGTATCTTCCGTCATCTGGGGTACACCTAACCCTTAGCTACTCTCTCGATCTAAAATTTTTGCTGATCTAATCAAGGGAAATGGTGAGGCCGGCGAGAAAGGTTCCGCAAGCTTCTGCTCTAATGGCCATCCTTGGGAGGTCGTGTTTTGCGCCCGCTATCTAGGAGGGGTCGTCTTCTGGGGCGACCGGTAGGTTGACACCTAGACGTTCCGAGAGTCTTCCTCCTCCCACTGATCCTGTTCCACCGCCTTTAGATGTCATCATGCTTAATGACGCAGAGGAGGGTCTCAGCGACCCCCAAGTGGGTGACGACCCTACTAAGGAACCTCCCGCTGCTCCCGGGACAGAGCTTCTAGCTGTGCCACCCGCATCTGAGGTCTCGGCCGACCTCTCTGTTCCTACGGCTCTTCATCAACTGCCTATGGATTCTGTCTTGGAGCTGCCACCTACCGCACCTTTGGCCCCTTGTAGCTCCACTGTGGCTCCAGCGACGGGCTCCAAGAGGAAGGTCTCCGAGGGGCTTGAGGAGCTTGCCGCGAAGGTCAGCGCATTCCCACCGAGCAAGGTCCCCCGCCTTGCTGATAAGGCAAAGGACAAGTTCAGCTTCTCCTACTCCTATGCTTTGGGGCATCCGATCACTCCCGGTGAGAGCTCATGTGCTGACCTATTTTGCAACGTCACCTCAAATCCCACTGTTGTTTGGGTCAACAAAATGGTTGGTTCGGACGCTTACGTCGACTGGACGAATCACATCGCTCAGGTCAGTATTTGCTTATTCGTTCGATGTGATACTTGGTTGTTTTGTTTGTACTTATTCGTCTCTTTGGTGGCCAGCTTGCCGACTTCACCAATCGGATGATTATCGGTTATTAGAGGAAGGCCTCCAAAGCCATCGAGAAGGTTGAGCAGGCCGAGGCTATAGTGGCTGTTGCCGAGCGAAAGGTGGCGAGGTTGTCCGCAAAGCTAGACAACGCGGCATTTGAGCATTCCCGCACTCTGGCAAAGTTATCGGCAGAGCTCCAGGTTGCTGGCAAGGAAAGGGACCGTCTCCGAATCGATCTCAAGGAGGTTCGTCAAGATGTTACCATCTTTTATGGGAAGCAAAGGGAGGTGGAATCTCAGCTTTCTTTGGAGTTGGCTCGGTTGCAGAAGAGTTGGGAGGATGCTATGGCGAAGGCATTGGAGGAAGGTGCGACGTCAAAGCAGGCGATAGTGGGTCGGTTCGGTGCTCGTCTCGCAAAGATCAAACGCTACATAGAGGATCAGAAGAAAGTTGACGAGATAGTGCTCTAGTACAAACAGTGCATGGACGCCTGCTATGCCTTCAAGTCGATGGCCGAGCAGGGGTTCACGGTGCCCGAGGACATCTTTGCCTTGGTTTGGAAGCAGCGCGATCGGTGGTCTACCAAGATTAACGCGATGGACATCGCCCTACTGGAGGACGGTGATCTGGAGATGTCTGCTTCACTCATTGATGGCACGCTGGATGAGCACGGGACCAATGCCGACGTGTTGACCGTGGATGTGGCTGAGCAGCTGAGCAGCTGATGTGGCTGAGCAGCTGATGTGGCTGAGCAGCTGAGGTAGGAGGGGAACAAAAGATTTTTTTTTCATCGTTTCCTTCTTTTGTTGCTTTTGTGATTTTTAAACTATTGGAGCCCTTTGTGTCGTTTTGTATTGACTCGCTCTTATTGCTATTTTTATGTGAACCAATTGCTTTTGGCTAAGTATTGGCTTGTCTGATGGATGAGTTTTGACCCCCTTTTTTATTTTACCGAGGCCAAGAAGGATCGTTATCGGCGAAGTTTGTTTGTAGGATTAAGGGGAGTCCCCATCTTATATGTTTGATAGAGCGTGAAAGCGTCTATCTTTTTAGCTCAGACGTGGTCTGACGAACAGGATGTCAGGCGACAATGCCTGCTAGGTGTGGACCAGGATCTGGCTTTGTCAGAGTGTATTTCAACGATGTCTGACCTTCGGTTTGGACATGATCCGAGGAACATAGTGTCTAACGATGACGTTTGTTTAGTGCGGACTGGGACTCGATTTTTGAGAGATTGTCTTTCGACGATGTCTGTTTGAAAGCTCAGAGGAGATCCATAGAGGATCGTATGGGCGAGTTGAACCTTAGTGAATGCAGGTTATAGGTGAGTGACGAGCTTTAACCTAAACTTGAATGAGGCGTTCTTTTTTTTGTTAGATTAGAGGGTCAACGAGGTGGTCACATCAGCCCGGCTACATCTAGATGTGTCAGTCGAGCTGACGATTGGACTACGTAGGGGTGTCAGGTGCACTGTATTTAATTGGAAGTCAAAGTGGCGGACGCGTGTTTCCGATGAATGGAGTAAATGTGAGGAGTAATTGTGCTTGACCCTTGGACTTTGGTGCGTAATTAAGGTTGATTTGATTATGGGAACCGTTTCCCATGCCGTTTTAGAATTATAAAAAGGGGATTCCATAATGTGGAGAAGTCTTCCCAGTCCAAAACACTTAGATAATCTTGTTGAGAGAGATGTTGTTTTCTGCCTTGGAAAAGAAGTTGTTGGGGAAGGCGATCTCGGAAGAGCTCCGGGAGGTGTTGCGAGAGAGGATGGGGAAGGTCCCATACTTCGCTCCTCCGCCGAGGGGGGAGCTTGTGGAGCGGCAGGCTGTGGAAACCATGCTCATGCGCTACATCGTAAATTCAGTCCCCAGTTCGGTGTTGTCCCTCTTTTTTTTTTTCTGTATTTGCTTGTGAGTGTTGATGTAGGGGCTTTTGTTCAGGAAGCTCGGCCTCGTGATAGAACGCCCAACCCACTGGAGGAGTTCCTCAGTGAAAACCCCTTCTTCGGGGTATACTACGACTCAGGGAGTTTGGTGAGTAGGTGGACGAGGTGGGCTGGAGGATAGCCGACATCTAGCCAGAGGAGAGAGCAGTTCGGGCCGCACGAGGACCAAGCTCGCTCATGAGGAGGCTGTTGCTAATGCGTCGGGCCATTCGGGGGAGGCTGGCTGGGGCAAGGGCAAGGGAAAGATGCCGTGAAGCCACGCTATGCCTTCCTCTCCCTCTCTCTCTCCTCTTTTTTTATATGTTGTTGTGGTTTGGTTGGGAACGTTTATCTCCTGGTTTTGCTTGTGCAAAACCTAAGTGCCTGGATGGCTTTATCCACCCTTCGTCGTTGTAAAATGTTATTTGTTTCAATCATCGTCTTGCATTTTCTTCGCATCTTGCTCATAGATCGATAGATAGATTAAAAAAGATCAGATAGTTCGTCCATTAAGATGGGTTGTGTCCTTGCATGGTTACATTCGAACGAACTAGAAAGCAAGAAAAACAAATAGTAAAAACGAGGGAATGTAAGATTGAAATAAGAAGGATTGGTAATTGATGAGGAGACAAGAGATAAGGTTGAGCACAGTGGTGGTGCCGAGCTAGTGGTAGAAACGTTTGAGGTTGGCCAAGTTCCAAGATCGAGGAACCTGATATCCCTCCATTGTGAAAAGCTCGTATATGCCGAGCTTTACTATTTTTGAGATTTGGTAAGATCCTTCACTGGTGGTGCCAAGCTTTCGAGCATTAAGCTCGGCAGTATTTTCAAAGATTTTTCAGAGGACGAGATCGCCGTCTTAGAAGTGGCGGCCCTTAACCTTTCTGTTGTAATACCGAGCTGACTATTGTTGGTAGTTTTGCATTCGGAGCAGGGCGCAGTCGCGCTCCTCTTCAAGGTTGTCGATGACATGGCATAGTAGAGCCTCGTTCGCTTACGACTGATTCGGCAGCTCGGCTCGTCTGAGGGTTGGTATCGCTGCTTCGGCCGGTGCTAGAACTTCAATTCCATATGATAGGGAGAATGGGGTGGAGTCCAATGCGTAGTGCGGAGTTGTTTTGTAAGACCAAAGGATGTCGTCAAGGAGCATGACGCGAGAGCGGCCAAGGAGTCCGCTGTAGCGTTCACCTCCATGGGAATCTTTGTTAGCTCGAAGGAATCGAATTGCACTGCCATAGCCTGAACAAGTTTCAGATAGGTGTCCATTCGTTCATTCTTTGCTTCGTATTCCCTAGAGAATTATTTTTCGACGAGCTGGGAGTCACAATGCGCGTGTATTGCCTTTTCGTCGATACCTGCAGCCAATCACGTATTACTCCAGTAGTTCTCCCGTTGTACGATGTTGGGAAGCCTAAGTGGAAGGACTGCTCTAGTACTTCTCCCATTGGTGATTTTAGCAAAATTCTAATCCCTGATCCGCAACGTGAAGATGATCCATCGACGTTGAGCTCCCATTGGTTTGTGCTGGAGACCGCTGATTCAAGCTCTGGGGCAAGCTCGACTAGGAAATTAGCGAGCACTTGAGATTTCGCGCGGATTCGGTTTTTGAAGTCCACGTCGTACTCGCTGAGATCAACGGCCCATTTCGCTATTCTTCTTGACTGCGTCGGACTGTGCAGGATCGTCCGTAGTGGTTGGTTTGTTAGCATTATGATGGTTTGGGATTGGAAGTAGGGTTGGATTTTCCTTGCTGATGTGACGAGAGTGAAGGCTAGTTTCTACAGAGTCGAATATCTGCCTCCGTGCCGTCTAGCGAATTGCTGACATAAAAGATTGGTTGTTGGTCATTGCGGGCTTTACTCACTAGAACTCCACTAATGGTCGAACTAGAGATGGAGATGTATAAGTACAAAGGTTCCCCTTCTTCGGGTTTTGCGAGGATCGGAGGTGTAGTCAAGTATTATTTGAGCTTGCGGAATGCGTGCTCGCACTCCTTGTTACATTCGAACTTCTTCTTCCTGCACAACAGGTGATAGAACGGAAGTCATCAATCTATTGATCGCGATATGAAGCAATTAAGCTGGTATCCGATGTAAGAATATTGAGATTATAGAGGAGAAACGTGAAGAATTGAATCTGAAAACTCAAAGAGAAGTATGAGAAAATGAGAAATGACTTAGACTTATGGGAAGAATCTCCTAAGAGTATATTATACATTGAGTCTTTACAGCCTTTTTATAGAGGATTTACAATGTGAACACAAAAGAAAACGAATTCAAACTTGTGGATGAGTTTGAATAGAGGAGGAGCCTGTCAACAACCAATGAGAAGAGAGGAGACAGCATGGGCATGACTGTTTGGTGTGGTTGCCAAGACTGTGTGCAGCATGGGCATGACTGTTTGGTGTGGTTGCCAAGACTGTGTGCAGCATGGGCATGACTTTTCACCTTGATTCTTCTCCCAAGGTAGCTATTTAACCATTTCAACCATGTGGTTAATAATAACCCATCCTTTTTCATTTCCCTTGTTATTCAAACTGAATTTTCGTGCTCACACTTGCCTTGTAGGTCAAGATAGGTCTTATTTGATTTTCCTATGTCAATACTCCCCTCAAGCTAAAGACTTTGGAATCACCCTAAAGTCTTAAGCTTGGGAACCCAAGGCAACACCTCATTAAAAACCTTATTAAGGAAAACCACTTGGGACAAAACCTTAATAAGGGAAAAAGAGTGTGCTGCTCTTGGATTAGGAGACCTTTGATCATGGGTGTGATAAATCAACAAGCCCAAGTTTGCTAAAGATGTTCTTGCAAACTTTGAGACTTGCTGCCTTTGTGAAGATGTCAGCTAGTTGGTCTTCACTCCTTGTATAACATGGCAGAATGGTTCCATCTTGAACTTTCTCCCTAACCTTATGGCAGTCGATCTCTATGTGCTTGGTCCTCTCGTGAAACACTGAGTTTGAAGCTATGTGAATGGCTGCCTGATTATCACAATGGAAGGTAATTGGCCCTGGTTGTGCAATACCGAAATCTTTCAAGAGTGCTTTGAGCCAAGTTACTTCATTTGTCAGCTTCCTCATAGCCCTATATTCTGCTTCAGCACTAGAACATGATACCACCTTCTGCTTCTTAGTCTTCCAAAGTGACTAAGTTCCCACCAACGAAGGTGCAATACCCAGTGGTTGATTTCCTATCCACCTTATCACCAGCCCAATCCGCATCACAATACCCGACAATCTCAGTGTTCCCATTCTTGCCCATCCATATACCTTGACCAGGAGATCCTTTGATGTAACTAAGGATCCTTTCTACCATGCTCCAATGATATACAGTAGGCTTTTGCATATGTTGACTTACTTGATTCACAGCAAAACACAAGTCTGGTCGTGTGAGGGTGAGGTAGATCAGCTTCCCAACTAGTCTCCTATACTGAGAAACATCCTTAAATAACTCATCAGCTTTCTCCCCTTTCCGTTGACCTTGTAGCCATCTTCAAGAGGAGTTTTGGCCGGTTTAGCCCCAAGCTTTCCCGTGTCTGTCAACAGATCAAGAGCATACTTTCTTTGGGATAGAAAGAGCCCTTCTTGAGACCGACACACTTCAATACCCAAGAAGTACTTCAACTCTCCAAGATCCTTGATGTCAAATGATCTGTTTAAGAAGGCCTTTGTGGACTGAATTCCTTCCTTATCATCTCCTGTGATGATAAGGTCATCCACATAAACCAAGACCGCCACGATTCCTTTGGAGTTTTGACGAGTGAACAAAGTATGATCTGAATGGGATTTCCTAAACCCATTATCAGTAAGTGTGGAGCTTAATTTGTGATACCAGGCCCTTGGTGACTGCTTCAACCCATATATTGCCTTCCTAAGTCTTAGAACCTGTCCCTCTTTGCAAAAATCTTCAAGGCCTGGTGGTGGAGTCATATACACTTCCTCTTCAAGTTCTCCTTGTAAGAATGCGTTCTTGACATCCATTTGCCATAAATCCCAAGTCAGATTCGTAGCTAGTGAAAGAGCAACCCTTACAGTGTGTAGCTTAGCCACCGGTGCAAATGTATCAGTATAGTCCTCTCCATATGTCTGAGTGAAACCTCTTGCAACTAGACGTGCCTTGTACCTTTCTATGTCCCCATTGCTCTTATACTTGATGGTGAACACCCACTTGGAGCTCACAGCCTTCTTGCCTTTGGGAAGTTCTTGTATATTCCATGTATGATTCCTTTCCATAGCTCCCTTCTCATCTCTTACTGCATCTAACCATTCTTTCTTGCTCTCAGCTTCTTCATAAGTCCTTGGAATCTGACTTTGTTCAATCTTTCCAAGGAATGCTTGATGACTAGATGGCAAGAGGTCAAGGAAACAAACAGCTTGTATGGGATGAGCCACGGCCTGGTTGTTGTAGAATACCCTAGTGTTCCTAAGTCTAGTACTCCTCCTTAAATGCTGAACAGGTGGTGCAGCCTCCTCTACAACCGTTTCCTCTTCCATTTGGTGAATAGGTTCCTCTATACCCACTTCCAAGTCGTCTTGTTCTTGATTTTGGGCCATAGCTTCTTCTTGGATTGGAGTTGGTTCTTGAGTTACCACCCTTGTTCATTCTCTTGGGTATCTTGTGAACTACTTAAGGTTCTTGTTTCTTCGTGTCTTGAATCCTTTGGCAGATCATTTCCCAAATGATTCAAGAGAAACCTCAAACTCGTAGCCAAATCAGAAGGTGACCTTGAGAGATCTTTCAATCCTTCCCAATCTTTCTGATCATAATAGCTTTGTTCTTCTATGAACTTGACATCTCTAGACACATATGTCCTGTTGTTGCTCGGATCATAGCACTTATAACCCTTTTGTGTTGTCGAATATCCAAGGAACATACACTTGATGCTCTTTGCCTCCAACTTGTTTCTTAGATCACCTGGAACATACACAAAGCACACACACCCAAATACACGTAAATGATCAATGGAAGGTTTAGTTTTATTGAGTACCTCAAATGGGGATATATCTTGCAAGACTTTGGTTGGAATCCGATTGATGAGGTAGCAAGCAACCAAGACTGCATCTCCCCAAAAACTTTTAGGAACATTGGTATGAAACATCATGGATCTTGCTACTTCCATTAAGTGTCGGTTCTTCCTTTCAGCAACTCCATTTTGTTGTGGTGTGTGTGGACAGCTAGTTTGATGTAGTATTCCATGTTTGTTTAGATGAGCTTTGAATCTTTGACTTGTGTATTCCCTCCATTATCTGATCTTAACACTTTGATCTTGGCATTGAATTGATTAGTAACATAATTATGAAAGTTTATAAATGCCTCATAAACCCTATCTTTAGATGGAAGTAATGTAACCCATGTATATTTCGATTTCTCATCTATAAAGGTCACAAAGTATTTATTCCTATCTCTAGACATGTAAGGTGAGGTCCAAACATCGGAATGTACTAAATCAAAGCAATGCTCATAAATTGTAGGCGATTTAGGGAAAACAACACGACAATGTTTGCCAAGGATACAAGCCTCACAAACTGAGTGATCATAAGCGACATTAGGAATTATTAAGCTTAAAGCACGAGCATGAGGATGTCCTAATCTAGCATGCCATAAGACATCTTTATTAGCAAAAACACAGGATTTGAAAGCTAAGGAATCCAAATTGCTTGGAGGGTCTTCAAGAACATAGAGCTCATCTTGAGTTACACCACCTCCAAGTATCTTACCACTCTTAATATCCTGAAAGTAAACATTGTTAGGCCCAAATGTAACATTGCAATTGAGGTCTTTAGTAGCCTTTTGACAGAAACTAGATTAGACTTAAATTTAGGTACAAAGAATGCATTAGTTTCTTTGTCAAATAGTCTTAATTTTCCGGTTCCTTCAATTGGAATACCCTTACCATCAGCTATAGTTACTTGTCCTAGACAGGGTTCAATGTTCTTTAACAACCTAGCATTGCTAATCATATGGTGAGAAGCACCTGAATCCACTACCAACTTATGATCTGGTTTATCAAGCGATTTATGGGAGTAGAGTGTGATACCGGAGAGTTTTGAGGCATAGGCCTTGATGAGATCCTCCAAGTCACTCTTCTTAACATACTCCATGGATACATTCATAGCTAGCTCCCCTCCTTGGTTGGATGAACTTGCCGGTTCAGTCGCAACCATTTGAGAGATGTTAGCCTTTGAATCCTTGAACCGGTTTGGCTTGAGATGAGGATGAAGTATCCAGCACTTGTCCTTGATGTGGCCATTCCTCTTACAATGCTCACACATCACACTCTTCCTATCCTCTTGCTTAAACACGCTTTTGTTGGCCATGACTAGTTCTCCTTTACCACCAAACAAACCAATGTTGCCTTGCTCCCTTTGAATCCGTGAGCACACCTCTTTGAAATCAGGGAGTTTTGGCTCTCTCAGGATGGACTTAATCACATCCTTAAAGGCTGGATTTAGGTTGAGAAGGAGCCCAAATATCTTGTCTTGTTCCTTCCTTTCATTAAGCACCTTTGGATCCATAGAACTTGGTCTCAACATGTCAAGCTCGGACCATGTTGACTGGAACTTGCCCAGGAATTTTGTGAACTCCATATCCTCTTGGTGTAGATCATTGAGAGCCTTCTTAACCTCATACACACGGCTGAGGTTTGAAACATCCCCATACACCCTCTTGAGAGTGTCCCAAAGAGACTTGGCAGTTTCACAATGTGAATAAGCTTCAAGAATGGATGGGTCCAATGAATTTTGGAGGAATCCAAGGACTGATTGATCTTCTTGGAACCACCTAGCTTCTTCTTTTCTTGTTGCCTCATCCTTCTTCTCCTTTGGATCATCTATAGATGGAGTATTATCCTCCAAGATGTGATTCCAAAGTCCTTTGCCACAAATGGCTGTCTTGATGGTTCTTGACCATAATGTGTAGTTCAAGCCTTTGAGAACTACTGCTATCACCGTAGGTTTCAGGCTGGAACTAATTTGAACTGTATCCTCCATTGTTAGGCTTTGAAGAGCTCAAAGGAAGCAGCTTTTATGGTTGAATGAAACCGTGAGTTTTTAGTCTAAAGACTGAGAGATTTTGACAGAATTTTAGATTAGAAACTGAGAGATTTGAGTAGAAAAGATAAGAGAATGATCTTATTCTCTGATACCATGTAAGAATATTGAGATTATAGAGGAGAAATGTGAAGAATTGAATCTGAAAACTCAAAGAGAAGTATGAGAAAATGAGAAATGACTTAGACTTATGGAGAAGAATCTCCTAAGAGTATATTATACATTGAGTCTTTACAGCCCTTTTATAGAGGATTTACAATGTGAACACAAAAGAAAACGAATTCAAACTTGTGGATGAGTTTGAATAGAGGAGGAGCCTGTCAACAACCAATGAGAAGAGAGGAGACAGCATGGGCATGACTGTTTGGTGTGGTTGCCAAGACTGTGTGCAGCATGGGCATGACTGTTTGGTGTGGTTGCCAAGACTGTGTGCAGCATGGGCATGACTTTTTCACCTTGATTCTTCTCCCAAGGTAGCTATTTAACCATTTCAACCATGTGGTTAATAATAACCCATCCTTTTTCATTTCCCTTGTTATTCAAACTGAATTTTCGTGCTCACACTTGCCTTGTAGGTCAAGATAGGTCTTATTTGATTTTCCTATGTCAATACCAAGTGTGCCGGAAGCTTGGGCCTCTCCGCCGGCAATGTTGACCGGTCTGGTCCTATAGGTCGAAGGTCCGGCGATAATGTCTGGTCCGGCAGGCGCGCCAGATGGTCCTGCTGTCTCGGGCAAGCTTCCTGGTCGGCCAGTCTGGTCTCCTGGCTGGATGTACGACCTGATGTCCTCATCATCTGCCGTAGACTTAATAAAGCTTGCCAACAGATATATAAAATCTACAGTAGATTTATTTTGTTTTACGTAATCGTCTGTAGTTTTTATAAGTCTGCAGCAGACTTAATGTCAAATGACAGATGAATTATTAAGTGTATGGTTATACATATTAAATCTGTCGTAGACTTATGGACTGATTTTTCGAAAACCTATATCGCAGATTTATTTTTTATGGCAGATTTACAGAAAATCTCCTATCGAAGAAGATACACAAAATAATTATTAGACTAACATTTCAACTTGGCATATTTTTATAACGAAAAAATAGATTTTCATTAAATCTATCCGTTACGGTAGCTAGATTTCCCACACGAAACACCAGATTTAATTAGGACTAAACTAACTTTTTCGATTTTATATACATAGCATACTTTTGGGTCATAACATATATTTAATGGCAGACTTATTAATTTTTAAAATACCAATTTTAACCCTCTTTGGAAATCATGTATGAGGCGATTCTAGGGTTAGCCGTCGCGTCTTCTTCAACCTCGAGCACATCGAATTTTCAGCTGAACTAAAAACAGTAAATTTTACTCATTTTCTTCACATTCGTTCTCGTAAAAAAAAATTATATATCAATTTTCTCGATGAAAGACATAATTATTGTTTGTGGTGAATGGATTTTCGAGAAAAATCGATGGTCATTCAATGTCGACAACAAGAAAGGTTGTAAAATCTTATCCGCAAATACTAAGACACGTTTTGAATATTTGTTGATGATGGCTTATGAAGAATACGAGGTCGAAAGAAATCAATATGATATCCAATTAAGCTACATGTTTCCGAAAAAGATGTTGTTGAAACTACCGGTAAACACACCTCCGGTGAAAGTGGGAAGTTGTCGACAGATTCATGGGTTTTTGGATATGATTAAAACCTAGGTAATTTGTTTATGTGTGGAGGTTAGAGAAAAAGATAAAGCAAAAGTTGATATTTTTTCAATTCATCGTGACGACGATAAATTTTTTAATTACGAATATCAGCGCAAGAACATAAGGACCTTGGCGAAGATCAACACAACGTAGAACCAACTGCTGAGGTGGTAATTTTGTTGTAAATATGGCTGATTTAAATTAATATGGTGATAGTTTTTCCGTAGTTAGTGACATATTTATTTTAATATGGTGACAATTTTTTGTAATTGTGGCAAAGTTATTTTAATATGGGCACAATTTTTGTTAGTTGTGCGAGATTTATTTTTATATCGTGAAATTTTTTTGTGTAGTTTGCAAATTAAAAACCGTATCGGACACTAAAACATGCACGTTAGAGAGAGAACCTAATATGACGACCACTTATCAAAAACCACATCTCATTTCTTCCCTCAATTTCCAACTGATGTGTTAGGAATTAGTGAACTTTGCAAACCAAATGTAATTTACTTCTTTAAATTTGATAAAAACATCAACTGATGAATTTTTCAAGAAAGTCCAAACATTAGTACCAACCTCTGCTTCTATCATTTGTATGTTGGACAAAAAACAATTGTGATTCATACTCTGGTTTTGCATATGCGTTTTACCCTCTGGATAAAAATGTATAGGATAATTCTTTTTCACTAAAGTATTCATACTTAACAGAAAAAATTGAAAAATAAGTTTGTGATCAATTAGAAATAAGTTTGTCATCATATACAAATAAGTTTGTCAGCGTATACACATAAGTTTGTCATCGTATACACATAAGTTTGCCATCTTTAGTAAAATCTCAATAATCTGCCAACATTATCTTTAATAAGTTTGCCATCAAATCTACTTTAATCACGCATTATGTTTCAATAAACTTATTCATGAAATTCCGTAAATCTACCAACAATAACGATTAAATCTTCTGTCAATATTCAACAGTAATACGAGCAAATAAAGCTGTTATTGTTTATAAATAAGTCTATCATCAAAGACAAATAATTCTGCCATCAAAATACACGAAATTCAAAAAATGTACTTGAATCTAAATGGATGAAAGCTTACCGGATTTTGTATCGGAGTTTCATAAAATCTATAACAAACGATGTAATATGTCATAAAATCTACAAAAAACGTCGATTTATAACAATAGATGATTTTTACACAATGCATGATGGAAAATATGAAAAATATACCAAGGATAATAGACGACAAGTGCTGAGACAGAAGACACGATGTACCCGCGACGGAAAAACTCGAAAATGAAACTTCAAAACAAACACGAACACCACGAAATGCAACGAAAAAAAAACTAGAATACGAGCAGACACCGGAAGTCGCCAGGAATGAACACAAACACGGAAAAACACGGAGAAAATACGAAAATATCGCTAAGAGTGGTGAAAGATTTTTGGGTTTTGAAAATCGAAAGTAAGTCACAAATAGTGAAAGAGTTTACAGTTTCAAAAATATTGATGAAAATTGAAAAAACATTAATGAAGTGAAAAAACATGACGTGTGCAAAGTAAGTAAATTTTTTTTTTTCAAAATATAATGGCATAATTGTAAATAAATCGTGTTATCATGGTTTACATGACTTTTAACCAAAGTTTTGGGTAATTGGAGTAATGTCATTTGGATAATTACGGGATGAATGTGGATCATTTTAGGTCATTACTCTTACTTATAGTCGTCTTTACAACCATATATGATTTAACATTCAAATCATTTTCTTTAATGATTGAAAAGCTTCATGTGCCAGAGTATGTTATCCGAAATATTTCGTCTTGGAATAAAAGCAGTCTGATGTTCAGAAACTAATATTCGTATAAACGTTTTGAGTCGGAGAACCAATATCTTTGAGATTACTTTATATATGACATTACATAAAACAATTGGATGGAATTTCATCATAGACACTGGGTTGTCGTTTTTTGGAATGATACATATATGGATGTGGTTAATTTTGGGATCCATGATACATGATTGTAAGTATTGTTTAACTTCCTCAAAAATTGAATAACCTATTGTATTTCAATGTTTGTGGAAAAAAAGCTACCGTAAATCCATCCGGACCTGGAGCCTTAGTACCATAGATCGATTGAACTGCTTCATAAACTTCTGACATAGTGACCTCTTTAATGAGTTGAATATTTATTTCCTCCGACACTATTGGTGTAATACCGTGTAATGATAAATTTGTATCCACATTTAAACTACTTGTGAATAGATTAATGAAATATTCTATCGCTTCTCTTGAAATAGTTTATATTCCCAAAAATATCAAGATCATCTGAATTCTTAATACTAACAATCCTATGCCGAGCTTGATGATTTTGAGTCAAAGTATGGAAAAATTTCATATTGCGGTAACTCTGCTGAAGCCATTGTATACGACTTTTTTCTTTGCAAAATTTTTCCTCTACTTTATATGCTTTATTTAATTCCTTCTTCATAGATAACATCTCCATTGAAGATGTATTAGCATTTGATGAAGCTTTATCGATATCATGAAGTAAATCTTGGATACACTTAGCAGAATTTGTATTGTGGTATTTCCTCCACCTAGAAATTGCTTGTCGACAAGATCTTAATTTATCCGAAAAAGAAATATTATCCATATCTTGTACATCAGTCAAACTTCCATCAATAATATCAGTTAACTCATGATGACTATCCCATTTGTCATCATACCTAAAAAATTTCTTTCCTTTATGAATTTGCATTTGGATATGAACTATGGCCAGCCGAGAACAAATTCAAATAAATCGAGATATTTTACGTATGAAGTATGAAGTTGGATATTAAGCAGATCATTCATCATTAGCTAAGACACGATCAAGCCAACATTCAACCTTATAATTCTGTCTTTTCTTGACCCATGTCGTATTACTACCACGAAAAGGGAGACCAGAAACAGAACATGCTTTGATCATGTTTCTAAAATCCATAAAAATCCAATTTTCGCGTTGGTGGCCTCCTCTTTTTTCCGATGAATTGAGAATCTCATTACAATCTCCACACATTATCAAAAAAAAATTCTGGTAGAGTCCTATTCTCTCCAATCTTTCCCATAATACATGTCTAAATTTTCGAACCGAATAGCCATATACACATGACAAATAGAAGTTCAAAACTTTATTAAAATAGATTTTACAATCGATGATTCTTTCATCTACATAAACAAAGGAGATAGAAACTGATTTAGAAAACAAAACTATTTTTTAAGCAAAAATATGAAATCATGTTTTTTCAATAAATGTAAAATTATGTTTTTTCAATTAGAAAAATTTAAAATTATGTTAGTAAAAAATACATAATTACGTTTTTATCGAAAAATATGAAATTATGTTTTTGATGGAAAAATATAAAATTACGTTTTTGGTAAGAAAATATGAAATTACTTTTTGATAATAATGTGAAATTATTTTTCTGATGGCAAAATGTGAATCACGTCTTTTGGATTTCTACGTGGAATTATGAATTTTTGGTAGAAAATGTGAAATTACATTTTTAGTGAGAAATACGAAAAAAAATTGGCAAACAAATACGTAATTAAGTTTTTGATGGAAATTTTTGAATTATAATTAGATATAATATAATAGGTTATATGAGTTAAATGGAATTAAATGAATTATGTATTGTTCGTTTATTCGCTATCGGTAGTTTCGCTTGCGGTCAACACTGCGGCTGTGATAAATCTTGTTTGTTTGTGTGTCGCCGGCGGTTGTGATTTCGATTGATCACAGATTCTTAATCGCATTGTTGTTTTAATCAACGGTCAAAAAATTGAAATGTAGGATGTATCATCTTACCGTTGCGATTGATCGTAGGTACCTGCGATAGCTAAATGAATAACAAATCTATCACAGCCGCAAAAAATTACGCCTGATAAATAAACATGACTTTTATATAATTATAATAAAGTTAAACAAATTACAATATTAAAATTTTAAAGTTAAATTAGAGCATAAATGTGTATGAGTTTAAGAATAGGTTGTGGTATCTAACATCCGAGTTGGGCTTGAAAGGACTATGGAGGATGAAAAACAAAGAAACGATCACAAAATGAGAGTATATAAAAATTCAGGTATCATATTGAGACAAGACAATAAATCCATCCACTTATTCTAAGGAAGAGAGGATTTTTGTTAGACATATCAATTAGGGTTAAGTGTAACAGCCGCATCTGGTAGGAAGGTTGGGAAATAAGGATTTGGAGAATCTGGATATAGCTAGTTGAGGTACGCTGGCCAAAATTACCAAGTTCCATAAAGTTGCGGCCAAGTCGGAGTTTTTTGGTGTTTGATCGAGACTCAATTCGACTGGTCGGGTTTATCGGAGTTTGGTTACAATTCGGACAAGTGGTCCGAGTAATTCGGAATTTGGTCTGAATTCGGACAAGTAGTCTGAATAATTTGGGATTTGGTCGGAATTCGGACAGGTTGTCCGAGTTACTCAAAATTTGGTCAGATTTCGTACAAGTTATCCGAATTATTCGGGACTTGGTCAGTTTTCGGACAGATTACCCGAGTTATTCGAGACTTGGTCGGATTCCGGACAATCTTGGTCAAGAGTCGATGAGTTGGTCGAGAGGGCCAGTGTGTGGGAACAGTTAGCTGGGCTGATGTGCGGGAACGGTTACCTAGATCCGAGTGCTTGGTCGAGATGTGGGAATAGTTACTCGGCCCAATACATGAGAACGGTTACTTGGAACCGAGCGCTTGGTCGAGATGCAGGAACAGTTACTCGATCCGATGCGCGAGAATGATTACCCGGTCCTCAGCGCTTGATCGAGATGCAGGAATGGTTACTAGGGCAATTTTTCGAGAGTTCTATAAATAGAACCCGCTCTTTTTAATTCACTCCTTTCACGCGAGAGAACTCTGAGAGATAGAGAAATTGCGAGTGAAATTCCAAGAGGGAAAAGAAGAGCCGAGTCTGTGCAACCGTGGTCGAGTCTACGTGAATCGTGGTCGAGCTGTACGAACTGTGTCGAGCATGTACCAACCATGGTCGAGTCTGTGTGGTCGTGATTGAGTTTGGGCGAGCTGTTCGGGAAAACTGAGCGCAAGAGGTGTCAGATTATCCGAGTTTGAGAAAATCTAAGGTGAGTGCGTGAATGTGGCCTAAGTTTAGGGTCGTTTCTTACTAGATTCGATAATCTATTGCATGATTATTTGTGTGCTTGTCATGATCGCTCTGTTTGCTGTCCATGAATTCGACTTACCCGAATCGGCGGTATAGATCGGGCATGCGCTTGGGGCTGAAATGCTCGCCAAGGCTTGCCTGATTGCGGGAGGACTGGTCAATAGGCATGGGTGAATTGCACGTGATAGTTCTGTTCTGATAAGTACTTACACTAAGATTCGATGTATGATACGATTTCTAACTTTGGCTCGGTGAGACGGGATGACCGTTCTCACTAAGAAATCCTGTTGCTTATGCCTCCATTTTTGGTCGCAGGTTTTGAGACTACCGTGATGTTGGTCGAGATGTCTGATATGGCCGTGAGACTAAAGGTAAGGAGGAAGGGATGGTAGGGTTGAGTAGATCAATCTAGTTCATTGTAATAGCTTATTAGCAAACGTTCAATTGTACTAGAATCGGTTTATTAAATCAAGTTTCTGTTTAACTCAACCTTTGCTTATTCTAAAATGGAATAACCGAACCTCAATCACGAAAACATTCTAAGTAAAATCGTAAGACTAACTTGGGTAAGTCTGAATATCCGGGTTAGGGCTCTACAAGTTAGTATGAGAGCGTGGTCGGTTCTAGGTTGAGTTAGTGTAAATGGGCTAGTGGGTTAAAAATATCCTCTCAATGCCAAAGTCTCGTGGTAAGTCTATTGTTTTCTGTTTTTGATCCTTGAGTTAGCTTGCTGGTTAACTTAGTGAATAACCTTACAGATGGCAAGGAATAATCGTAGTAGAAGACCGGAAGAAGTGTCTGGTGAAAATTCTGGAACAATGCGGCAAGTAATGCCAATAGTGGCACTGGAGAAGTTCCGGTTCACGGAAATTTGAATAATGCGGCAAATTTTGGGATTACTGAGAATGTGAATCCTGTGAAGACAATGATTTGTAATGCTACTACATCAATCGAACGTGAAGCCGTGTTTGGGTTGCTGACTCAAGTATTGGCGAGATTGCCGGTTATTGCACCTGCACTAGTGGCACCACCGCCTGTGAATCCGCCTGTGGTGGAAGTTGACGGAAAGAATGTTGGAAGGAATCTATCTTATTTAAAGGTGATGGATCACATGCAGAAGTTAAGCACCAAGTTCTTTGCTGGGGGAACTAATCCTATAGAGGCTGATGGGTGGATTGAAAGATTGGAAAGGAATTTTGAATCCATCCGATGCCCGGATACGTATAAGAAGGATATTGCGTGCCACTATCTAGAAGGAGATGCGCATGCGTGGTGGCATGGAGTGTCGGGGCAAATGGGAAACCAAAGCCCTTCATGGGAGGAGTTTTGTGACCGTTGCAGGACAAAATATTTTCCACCAGAAGATCGTGACCGATTGGAGGGAGATTTTTGGGACTTGTCCTAACGGACTAAATCGGTGAGGGAATATGAAGCTGATTTTAACAACCTGAAGAAACATGCTGGCCGTGAACTAAGGAGTGAGAGAAGGCAAGTTTAGCGGTTCATGTGGGGTCTAGAGATCAATCTCCGCAAAACTTGCCAAATCCGTGATTATGATACACTCGAAAAGCTGTTTGATAAGGCATCACAGTTGGAATACAATGTTGTCGAGGAAGTTAGGCTAGCCAATATTGCTGCTGCTGCGTAGAAGAAGCATACTCCTTTGGGAAAGCCCCCTGTTGGCCAAAATGTAAACTCGCTATTGGAAAAGGAAATCCGAGTGCAAGTTGGCGTGCCTCTGATGCATGCCTTAGATGCGGAAATATGAAGCATAAAGTTCATGACTGCCCTGGGATCGTAGGGGAAAGGTTCAAGGGAACAATTCTGTTGAGAAAGTCTGCTATCATTACGGTGTAGTTGGGCATATTAAGCCACATTGCCCGCATTTGTTGCAACTTTATGGGAAACGGCCGAGTGAGGGACTGCCACCTCCACCAAAGAGATAAGCTGTGATGCCTCGACTGTATGCGATGGCTGAGGAGACAGTGACCGATCCAAATTCCTCTCGTTTGATCATTGGTAAGTTCTATCACTTATCTTAGCAAAACTTCTGTGAAATTGTTGTGTCTGTTGCATAGTTCTTAGCATTTTAGGTGAATGTGTAGGGACCTTATTAATGGATGGTGTGGCAACCCATGTTTTGTTTGATTTTGGAGCAACCAATTGTTTCGTGAACCCAAACATGCTAGGGAAGGATGAATTCTGTAAGGAAATAGGGAATAAATATGGTTGGGTCCAAGTGGCTGGGGGACAAATCATGTTAACCCTTGGAAAAATCCGTGATGTCTCAATGATGGTTGGCATCGTAAACATGCCGGTCGATTTGGAAATTTGTCCAGTGAAGTTGTATGATGTGATCCTTAGAATGGATTGGCTCGGAAAGTATAAGAAACATCTAAACTGTCACCGCAGTAGAGTTCGGTTTGAGACAAGTGATGGAGTGCTGGAATATTGAAGGATTAGGCCGACTTCATGGAGCTTGATTGTGTCGGCAATTCAAGCTAACCAACTGATCGAGAAATAGTGTGAGGCGAACTTGGCTACCATCTCAACCCCCAAAGTTAGATCAGGTGTGCAGTTGATTTGCATTCCGGTAGCTAGTGAGTTCAAGGATATGTTCCAAACTCCAGTTGGCTTACCGCTTACTCGTTCAGGCCTATTTACCATCGAGCTTGAGTCTGGTACAACTCCGATATCAAAGACACCATATCGGATGGCTCCAGCCGAGATGGCCGAGTTGAAAAAGCAATTGGGTGAGCTAATGGAAAAAAGATTTGTGTGACCAAGCAGTTCACCATGGGGTGCACAGATACTGTTTGTCAAGAAAAAAGATAGGAGTTTTAGACTTTGCATCGACTACCGTGTATTGAATCAGATAACAGTGAAGAACAAGTACCCTTTTCCAAGAATCGATGAGTTGTTGGCTACTTGTTCAACAACTCATCGATTCTAAATGCGGTCTTTTGAATACCCTTTTACAATTACCCTACGCATGACCTTGAGATGGTTGCGGTAGTGTTTGCCTTAAAAATTTGGAGATATTACCTTTATGATGGGAAAGTTCAAGTTTTCATGGATCATAAGAGTTTAAAGTACAACTTCACTCAGCCGTAATTGAACCTAAGGCAACGGCAATGGATGGAATTAGTCTCATACTATGACTTAGAAATTGCCTACCATCCGAGAAATGCAAATTCAGTGGCTGATGTCTTAAGTTGCAAGCGAGTTGCAGCATTGTCCAAGAAGGATATGGACAGTTTGGTTAGCATGGTCAACACCTTGCGTCTAACCGCCCTGTCTGATGACGCATACCCTTTGGGTCAAGGTGCGGTAGACCAAACTGATTTGTTAAGCCGAGTCCGGTTGGCTCAAGAAAAGGACAACAATTTGATTAAGGCATTTTTGAACGATAAGACCGAGTATCAGAATTTAGAAAATGGAACAATACTAGTTAATGGCCGAATATGTGTTTTGAATGATAAAGAACTCCGGGAAGAAATCTAGAAGGAAGCTCACCATTCTAAGTTCTCGATTCATGCAGGATCGACTAAGATGTACTGATGAAGACATCAAGTCGTATGTCCAGCCAGGAGACCAGACTGGCCGACCAGGAAGCTTGCCCGAGATAGCAAGGCCATCTGGCACGCCTACCGGCATAAGCAGTACCATCGGACCCTTGACCAATAGGACTCGACCAACCAGCATTGCCGGCGGAGAGGCCCAAGCTTCCGGCACACTTGGTGGCGATGTGGAAGACACCGCTGGTCCTCTTGGTGATGCCGCCGACTCCGGGATCAACTTGGCCAGTCTTGAAGGCATTCCGGCCAGTACCTCGCACATTCCAGCCGGTACAGCCGATCCAGCCGAGTGCACGAGTATTTCAACTTCTACACAAGAAAATTCGGACCAGATAAGCTACCAGCTTCAGGACATGCATCTAGAGGAAGTATCCACACCAGTAGTGCCACCAGGAGCAATGACAAGGAGTAGATCAAGAGCACTCTTCCACAAGTTCAACTTATGGGTGGACAAGCTCTTAGAGGAAGATCGACTAAGGAAAATGGGCCAGAAGTACAAAGAAGAGTCCAAAGGCTTCTCAAGAATGCAAGAAACTTGAGAGACTTGGGCTTTAGTGGCAAGAGAGGTCAGGGCCCAAAGATTCTTAACCCTACTCCAAGTCGAAGACTAGGAACAAGGCGTGTGCATGCCACAAGGACGACCACCTTCCATTTCTTGGCCGTGAGGTAAGTAAGATAAGTTTCAATTCGAATATATGCCTCTTTTTGCTTTTCAGGATAGGATCTAAATTCTTTACATTTTTGAGTCAAGAACATTTTAGGAATAGGTCCTTTTTCGGTTATACACTTTTGTATCTTTTCCATTTATGCACTTTTGTAAACTTTCTTTTTTTTTATTTTAGTCGACCCTAGAAGGTCAAGCTGTCGAGCATATTAATAAAGCTCCTTCCAGCATTGTAGATCGACACCCTTTTTGATATTAATAAAGTACGAATTTTCTCTCTACAAGTTTTTCTCTCAAGAAGCTTGTGCGCTTAGAACCTAGTTGAGACCAACCCTCCTAACTCTAAGTTTGTGATTTATCACGAGGTTCATCACCCCTCGTGTGGTTCACTTCACCCTTCCAACGAATACCAACCCAAAACACCCTATCCAAGAAGTCTAAGGTCGAGTTTCTCACCTAACCTTCTCCAAACAGCCCACGTGCATATAAGCCTTGAATCGAGGCTTGTATCATTTTGGTATTAGGGCTTAAAGCTCCTAAACCAGGTTGTTTCTATCCTTTAGCTTGTTTTGTTTCTTGTTATTGCATTA
Organism: Pugionium cornutum; assembly: GCA_018901935.1. NCBI lineage: Eukaryota > Viridiplantae > Streptophyta > Magnoliopsida > Brassicales > Brassicaceae > Pugionium > Pugionium cornutum. Next base: position 15,634,817 of record CM032157.1, on the reverse strand, counting down.
ATTTGAGTTCCATTCAAGAAAATCAAAAAAATAACTTCTAAACTCATACCGAGTGCATCTAGATCCTACCTGTATCACTAGGTTCTATAATCATTCTTGCATTGCTGTATTCGACTTTCCTTTTCGTTAGAATCATATTTTCATTATTTTTAAGTCAAATTAAATAGAAAAGAAAAAGAAAATAGAAAAGATACCTAAGGGATTCGATTTGGACAACTAGCAATAGTTGTCAAGAAAGTTTTCTTTTTTTAAATCTTCATATTTTTGAATTTCCAATTCTCAGATTTTTTCCTTTTTGCAATTTTTTTGAATCCTTATAAAAAAAAACTCTCCTAATAATTTAGGAGTATCATAACTTGTCTTCTTTCTTTGTAGCATGCAATGGCAGAAGAAAATAGAGAAGCAACCGAAGCCATGATAGCCATGATGGCCATGTTCACCATCCTCCAAACGCAACTCGCATCCATAGGCGAGAGATTGGAGCGCATGGAGAGGCCTGTGAGATTCCAGGCCATAAGGCACATGAGAGTTGAGCAAGAACGTCCTGAGGGTCTTGAGCACCTTAGGACACAGCACGAACAGGAGGAGCCCCAACCAGATGGAGATGAGGACACACAACCTCATAACTATCACCATAGGCCGAGAGGACCTCCACGGCAACCAGAGGCAGAAGATGATGGTTCGAGCCATATGGTCTTCACCAGAGACCAAGGATGCCTCCTAGACATCATGAGGATGAAGATGAACATGCCTACGACCAGGTAACTCATCCTGATGTTAAGCTAACTCCTCCAAGTTTTGCAGAAAAAGTAGATCCCGAGGCTTACCTAGATTGAGAGAGAAGAATGGATCATATCTTTGATCATTACAACCAACTAGGGCCTAGGAGAGTCTCAATGGCAGTAGCACAACTCACAGACAATGCCCTCATCTGGTGGGATCGTGAGGTATCTGACAGAAGGAGGAAAAGAATGAGGCCCATAGATTCTTGGGTCGACATGAAGGATGTCATGCGACAAAGGTTTGTTCCACCTTACTTTCATAGGGACTTGCAACGTTTTTTTGTACTCTTAAGCAGGGTACCAGATCAGTAAAGGAGTACTATGAAGAGTTCGAGAAGCTAAGGAACAGGCTGGAGCTCAATGATGATGAAGAAGCATTGATGGCACAATTCTTGGATGGACTCCAAGAAAGAATCAGCCGCAAGGTGGAAAGGCAAATCTACAATGACTTCAAAGACTTGTTCCACCTATCTGTCCAGGCTGAGCAGCACATCAAGCGTAAGAGCCAAGACATCCACAGCAAGCCTAAGACTCCTTGGGCACCAAGCAACATTCCTAAGCCCGTAGACAAGGGCAAGAGCATAGAGATCGAGTCAAGGTTCAAGAGCAAGCCTCCTGAACCAACCCGTGACCAGAGAGAGCCTAGTAAGTCTTCTAACCCTCAAAGATCACGTGACATCACTTGTTTCAAGTGTAGGGGTCGTGGAAACATCTCAAGAGAGTGCCCAAACAACCGGGTCATGCTGATTACGGAGGCTGGAGAATATGAGTCCCAAGATGAAGAGGACTATGAACCAGAAGAAGGATATGGTGACATTGAGTACCCTGATGTGGGGGAAGTACTGGTCACTAGATGCATCCTCAGTGCAATGGTGGATCCTTCAGAGACCATCCAAAGGGAGAACATCTTCCACAACCATTGCACCATCAAGGGCAAGGTATGTAACCTCATCATAGATGGTGGTTCTTGCACTAACGTTGCTAGTGCATATATGGTTGATAAGCTAGGTCTAGAGAAGACAAGGCATCCTCGACCATATAGACTGAGATGGCTGGATGACAAAGTGGAACTCAAAATCCATGAGCAAGTCACTGTGCCATTCAGTGTGGGCAAGTACCAAGACCAAGTCGTGTGCGACGTGGTGCCCATGCAAGCTGGCCATCTTCTACTAGGAAGGCCATGGCAGTTTGACAAGGAGACCAGGCATGATGGCCGAACCAATCTCTACACTTTCGTGCATGACAAGAGAAAGGTCAGCCTAGCTCCTCTTACACCTGCCCAGGTACATGAGCTTCAACAGCAAATGAGTAAGGAAAAGAAGCTCATTAAATCTAACTTTCTTATTCAACCGAGTCATGTCCAGAGAGCTTTAGCCTCGAAGGATCTAATGCTACTAATGGTTTTCAAAGAAGTGTTGAATGTAGAAAAAGAACAGGTAGAGCTACCTCCTGAAGTAGCAACTCTCCTCAACAAGTTCCAGGATGTGTTTCCAGAGGAGATACCAGCAGGCTTGCCTCCTTTACGTGGCATAGAACACCAGATTGATCTAGTGCCCGGAGCAGCCCTGCCCAACCGACCAGCCTACTGGATGAGTCCAGAGGAGTCCAAAGAGCTTGAGAAGCAAGTCAAGGAGCTCCTGGAGAAAGGATATGTTCGAGAGAGCCTCAGTCCATGTGCCGTACCAGTGCTACTAGTGCCCAAGAAAGATGGGACTTGGCGAATGTGTGTGGACTGCCGAGCAATCAACAACATCACTGTCAAGTACCGGCATCCAATACCACAGCTGGATGACATGCTAGATGAGCTGAGTGGAGCCACGGTCTTCTCCAAGATAGACCTCAAGAGTGGATACCACCAGGTCAGGATGAAGGAAGGTGATGAATGGAAGACTGCTTTCAAGAAAAAGCAAGGGCTATACGAGTGAACAGTCATGCCATTCGGCTTGACTAATGCCCCAAGCACCTTCATGCGCCTTATGAACCAAGTTCTTAGGGCGTACATCAGTAAATTTGTAGTGGTTTACCTTGATGATATATTGGTTTATAGTAAGTGCCTACGGGAACACCTCACACATCTTGAGATGGACTTAAAACCCTTCGACAAGAAGAGCATTATGCCAATCTCAAGAAGTGCATCTTTTATACTGATAAACTTGTCTTTTTAGGTTTTGTTGTAAGTTCACAGGGTCTACAGGTTGATGAAGAGAAGATTCGAGCCATACAAGAATGGCCAACACCAGGCAACATCAGCCATGTAAGAAGCTTCCACGGACTGGCCAGCTTCTATAGGAGATTCGTGCCCAACTTCAGCAGTATTGCCTCACCATTGACGGCAGTAGTGAAGAAGAACGTGGGATTCAGCTGGGGAGAAGCTCAAGAGAAGGCATTCAAGGCCTTGAAGGACAGCCTTACACATGCACCAGTGCTAGTCCTGCCCGACTTCAACAAGGCGTTTGAAGTGGAGTGTGATGCCTCTGGAATAGGCATAGGAGCAGTGCTAACCCAAGGAGGTAGACCAGTGGCATACTTCAGTGAGAAGCTAGGTGGTGCCTCACTGAACTACCCCACCTATGACAAGGAGCTCTATGCCCTTGTCCGAGCATTGGAGACTTGGCAGCATTACTTGCTGTCCAAGGAGTTTATGATCCACACTGATCACGAGACTCTCAAACACCTCAGAGGGCAAACCAATCTCAAGAGGAGACATGCCAGGTGGATGGAGTTCATAGAGACCTTTCCGTACGTCATCAAGTACAACAAGGGCAAAGACAATGTGGTAGCCGATGCACTGTCAAGGAGGTTTGCCTTGATATCCACCACGGAGGCAAAGGTCCTAGGATTCGAGCACATCAAGGACCTATACAAGGATGATCCTGACTTTTCTGAGAGCTACAAGGAGTGTGGCACAGGAAGTCATGGCAAGTTTTACATCCATGAGGGATTCTTGTTCCGAGAGAGAAGGCTGTGCATACCACAAGGATCATTGAGGGAGCTTATCATCCGAGAAGCTCATGGAAGAGGACTCATGGGCCACTTTGGTGTCGACAAGACTCTAGCAGTGGTCAAGGAGCACTTCTACTGGCCACACATCAAGAAGACAGTAGAAGCTCATTGTGCAAGATGGATCACTTGCAAGAAGGCCAAGTCCCGCAACCTCACGGGTTGTATCTCCCACTGCCCATACCTACACATCCATGGGTGGACATCTCAATGGAGTTCGTTCTAGGCCTGCCCAAGATCAACCACAAGGATGCAATCTTTGTAGTGGTGGACAGATTCTCCAAGATGGCACACTTCATCGCGTGTGCCAATGTCAATGATGCCACGCAAACAGCCGAGCTGTTTTTCAAGGAGATAGTACGGCTTCATGGAGTGCCAAGGACCATCGTATCAAACAGGGACACCAAGTTCCTCAGCCATTTCAGGAGGACCCTTTGGAGGAAGCTAGGCCCGAAGCTACTCTTCTCTACCACCCGCCATCCTAAAACCGATAGCCAAACTGAAGTTGTCAACAAGACACTATCAACTCTTCTCAGGACTACACTAGGGAAGAACCTCAAGACTTGGGTGGAGTGCCTGCCATTCATAGAGTTCGCTTACAACCGAGCCGTGCACTCAGTAACCAAGAAGACACCATTTGAAGTAGTATACGGCTTCAACCCTCTCACCCCATTGGAGTAAACGCCACTGCCACCAGCAGAGATGACCAACCTCAACGGAGCATCCAAGGCAGAGTTCATAAGGAATTTACACCAGAAGGTAGCAGAAAACTTGGAAAAGAGGATCGGGCAGTACGTGACTCAAGCCAACAAGGGAAGAAAGGAGGTGATCTTTCCACCAGGCGATTGGGTGTGGCTTCACCTACGGCAGGAGAGGTTCCACAACCTAAGGAGTTCCAAGCTAGCGCCAAGAGGACATGGACCATTCAGAGTGCTGGAGAGGAACAACAACAACGCCTACCAGATCGAGCTCCCAGGTGAGTTTAATCTGTCCAATACGTTCAATGTAACTGACTTAGCCCCTTTTCATGTAGATGAACCAGTTTTGAGGTCAAAACCTACTTAAGAGGGAGGGGATGATGAGGACATCATGTCGTATGTCCAGCCAAGAGACCAGACTGGCCGACCAGGAAGCTTTCCCGAGACAGCAGGGCCATCTGGTATGCCTGCCGGCACAAGCAGTACCGCCGGACCCTCGACCAATAGGACTAGACCAACCAGCATTGCTGGCGGAGAGACCCAAGCTTCCGGCACACTTGGTGGCGATGTGGAGGACACCGCCGGTCCTCTTGGTGATGCCGCCAACTCCGGGATCAACTTGGCCGGTCCTGAAGGCATTCCGGCCAATACCTCGCACATTCCAGCTGGTACAGCCGATCCAGCCGAGTGCACGAGCATTTCAACTTCTACACAAGGAAACTTGGACCAGATAAGCTACCAGCTTCAGGAAATGCATCTAGAGGAAGTATCCACACCAGTAGTGCCACCAGGAGCAATGACAAGGAGTAGATCAAGAGCACTCTTCCATAAGTTCAGCTTATGGGTGGACAAGCTCCTAGAAGAAGATCGACTAAGGACAATGGGCCAGAAGTACAAAGAAGAGTCCAAAGGCTTCTCAACAATGCAAGGAACTTCAGAGAATTGGGCTTTAGTGGCAAGAGAGGTCAGGGCCCAAAGATTCTTAACCCTACTCCAAGTCGAAGACTAGGAGCAAGGCGTGTGCATGCCACAAGGACGGCCACCTTCCATTTCTTGGCCGTGAGGTAAGTAAGGAAAGTTTCAATTCGAATATATGCCTCTTTCTGTTTTGCAGGGTAGGATCTAGATTCTTTACATTTTTGAGTCAAGAAAATTTAGGAATAGGTCCTTTTTCGGTTATACACTTTTGTATCTTTTCTATTTGTGCACTTTTGTAAACTTTCATTTTCTTTATTTGAGTCGACCCTGGAAGGTCAAGCTGTCAAACATATTAATAAGGCTCCTTCCAGCATTGTAGTTCGATACCCTTTTTGATATTAATAAAGTGCGAATTTTCTCTCTACAAGTTTTTCTCTCAAGAAGCTTGTGCGCTTAGAACCTAGTTGAGACCAACCCTCCTAACTCTAAGTTTGTGATTTATCACGAGGTTCATCACCCCTCGTGTGGTTCACTTCACCCTTCCAACGAATACCAACCCAAAACACCCTATCCAAGAAGTCTAAGGTCGAGTTTCTCACCTAACCTTCTCCAAACAGCCCACGCGCATATAAGCCTTGAATCGAGGCTTGTATCATGTACCGAGATCTTAAACGGTACTACCATTGGGTTGGGATGAAGAGTGATGTGGCTAAATGGGTTGCAGGATGCCAAATTTTCCAAATTGTTAAGGCGGAACATCAAGTTCCGAGTGGTTTTTTTTAGAGCTTACCAATTCCCGAGTGGAATTAGGACATGATCACGATGGACTTCGTGACTGGTTTGCCAATATGTGGCAAGATGGATGCGATTTGGGTTATAGTGGATAGACTTACCAAATATGCTCACTTTCTTACTATCAACAAGAAAGACAAGGCAAAAGTATTGACAAAGAAATATGTGGAAGGGATAGTTAAACTCCATGGAGTACCAGCGTGTATAGTTTCGGACCAAAACTCCCGGTTTGCATCAGCCTTTTGGAAGACATTGCAAAAATCGTTTGGAACGAAGGTGCACATGAGTACGGCCTATCATCCGCAAACAGATAGTCAATACGAGAGAATGATAAGAACACTTGAAGATTTGTTGCGAGCTTGTGTTCTTGATTGGGGTGGAAAATGGAAGGATTACTTACCTTTGGCCGAGTTTTCCTATAACAATAGTTTCCCCTCAAGCATTGGAATGTCACCGCATGAAGTTTTGAATGGGCGACCCTGTCGAACACCACTATGTTGGACCCAAGTGGGGGAGCATAGCATTTTTGGCCGAGATTTTATTGAAGAAACAACAAAAAGAATCAGAGTGTTGAAACTTAAGATGAAAGTAGCACAAGATCGGCAAAAGAGTTATGCGGACAAACGTCAAAAGGAACTAGAATTCCAAGTTGGGGATGTGGTCTACGTTAAGTTGATCACATATAAGGGTAAAAACCAATCAGCTTTGATGGGGAAGCTTAAACCAAGGTACATGGGACCGTACCGGATCTTAGAAAGGATTGGGTCAGTTGCTTAGCGACTGGAATTGCCACCAACCTTGGTCGTGTTCCATGATGTGTTCCACGTTTCTTTACTAAGGAAATGTGTAAGGTATGGAAAAACCATTACCTCTGAACCCACATCGGACTTTCAAGGGAATTTGACTGTTGAAGGTAGACCAGTTCATATCGTGGAAAGAAGGATTACGGCTGTTGGTAGGAAAAATACCACAATGATTCAAGTGGTTTGGGATTGCGATGGAGAAGAAGAGATAACATGGGAACACGAATCAATAATGAAGGAAAATTTTGCTAAGTGGTTTGAGAAGCATCGTAAACATTCAAGCAAAAAAGAAGATTCGGGTGAAGATAGAGATTCGAAGACGAATCTGGTTTAAGTGGGGGAGAATTGTAACACCCCCATCTGGTAGGAAGACTGGGAAGTAAAGATTGGGGGAATCCGGATGTAGCTGGTCGAGCTAGGCTGGCCATAATAACCGAGTTTCGTAAATCATGGCAAGTCAGAGTTTTTCGCTACTTGATCGAGATTCAGATCGGTTGGCCGGGTTTATCGGATCGTAGTCAAAATTCGGACAAGTGTTCTGAGTAATTCGGGACTTGGTTTGAATTCGGACAAGTTGTCCGAGTAATTCGGGACTTGGTTAGAATTTGGTCATGTTGCCCAAGTTATTCATGACTTGGTCGGATTTCGGACAAGTTATCCAAGTTATTCGGGACTTGGTCGGATTTCGGACAGGTTACCCGAGTTATTCGGGACTTGGTCGGATTTTGGACAGTTTTGGTTGGGAGTCGATGAGTTGGTCGAGAGGGCCAGTGTGCATGGGAACGGTTATTCGGGCTGATGCGTGGAAACGGTTACCTGGACCTTAGCGCTTGGTCGAGATGCGAGAATGGTTACTCGATCCAATGCACGGGAACGGTTACTTAGACCCGAGCATTTGATCAGGATGCGGGAATGGTTACTCGGCCCGATGCACAGGAACAGTTACTCGGTCCCAAGCGATTGGTCGAAACGCGGGAATGGTTACTCGGGTAGTTTTCCGAGAGCTCTATAAATAGAACCCGTTCTTTCTCATTCACTATATTCGTGCGAGAGAACTCTAAGAGATAGAGAAATTGCGAGTGAAATTCTAATAGGGAAAGGAGCCGAGTTTGTGCGGTCGTGGTCGAGTCTGCGTGAACCATGGTCGAGCCAGTACGAACCATGGTCGAGACAGTACGAACCATGGTCGAGCCAGTACGAACCATGGTCGAGCCTGTACGAAACATGGTCGAGTATGTGTGACCATGACCGAGTTTGGGCGAGCTGTTCAGGATAATTGAGTGCAAGAGGTGTCAGATTATTCGAGTTCGAGAAAATCTAAGGTGAGTGTGTGACCGTGGCCTAAATTTAGGGTCGTTTCTTACTAGATTTTATAGTCTGTTGCCTGATTGTTCGTGTGCTTGTCACAATCGCTCTGTTGGCTGTACGTGAATTCGACTTATCCGACTCGACGGTCTAGATCGGGCATGCGCTTGGGGTTGAAATGCTCGTCAAAGCTTGCCTGATTACGGGAGAAGTGGTCGATAGGCATGGGTGAATTGCACGTGATGGTTCTATTCTGATAAGTACTTACACTAAGATTCGATGTATGATGTGATTTCTGACTTTGGCTCGGTGAGACGGGATGACCGCTCTCACTAACCAATCTTGTTGCTTATGCTTTCATTTTTTATCGAAGGTTCTGATACTAACCGTGATGTTGGTCGAGATGTTTGATCTGGCCGCGAGAATATGGCTAAGGAGGAAGAGATGGTAGGATTGGGTAGATCGATCTAGTTCATTGTAATAAATTATTAGCAAACGTTCAATTGTAATAAAATCGGTTTATTAATTCAAGTTTCTGTTTAACTCAACATTTGATCATTATAAAACGGATTAACCGAACCTCAATTGCGAAAAAATTCTAAGTAAAATCGTAATTATAATCTAGATAAGTCTAAATATCTAGGTTAGGGCTCTACATTAAGCCCCAAGTCCGACCCAGTTCAATCTTAAAAAATATTGGTTCTCGATTAGATATATAAACTCAAAAAAAAATATCGGATTTTTCCAGTTTATTCTATATGGTCTCGGGGGTTTTATACTTCAGTGTTGGGTCGAATGCGAGCTGACCAAAACTTTTTTGATTTAATTAAAAAATTTGTTTAATTATAAGAAGCTTAAATGTGTTTAACGTAATTATATATATTTAAATCTATTATTTAAGTTTAATTAAATTTTATTTTATATAAGAATTTTAAAACGCATAAATACATATTACTGTCAATAAATGAAAGTGTAGAATAATTTTGTATGTCGAAGATAACATGCTCGAATTGACTATTATTGAAAATTTGAATATTTTAAAATGATACAAGTGTCACAGTGATTTAGTTCATATGACATGTGATGTTCTAACCATTGCAATGACTATCTAAGCATCACAATAACTACACTAGCATGAAAGTTTCACATGTGTTAAACAAATAGAAAATTTGTCCACGTTGAAGCATTAATTTCACAAATTGATTGGGTGGATTTTTACTTTACGTGATCCAGATAAAAATACCATTTATATGTATTTAATAATTTAATATCATATTTATAGACTATCTATGAGTTTTTAGATGATTTATACATGTTAAAAGTTAATGGAATTTAACCTTTCTCAACCTTTGAACGTATCTTTTGATGGTAATGAAGGTTTAAAAGATGTGGAGAAGATTAAAATATTGACTCTAGTGCTTAGACTTGAAGTGTTTTTTTATTTTGGTTTATTTTGTTATACAATTTATTTGGTTAATTTTTTATTTAAATTATATTAGATTTTATCAAATATATCGATAGTTTGTTTAAATTTGGAACTATTTTTACTATTATTTTTTAAAAAATTTATTATTTATTCAAAAACGTCGATTAATCCTATAATCGTGTTCTGGGCTGAATCAAAATTTTAAAATATAGGCCTATAATTTTTATATTATTTCTATATTTTATATATAATCTATATTATTTTAATAACAATCTGTAATCTATATTATTTATATATTTTAAAATTCTGTGCTGAAATTATACATGAAACTGACAGATCAACATAATTAAAAGAAACAATATGACATCAATTGTTTTACTAATTGTATTTTCTAATTAATATTAAAAGAATAAAAATTAAAAGGTTAATTATTTTTACTAATTAAATATTCAAATTTAATGTATTATTGATTAGTGTAGAATAAACAAATAAAAAATATGTAACTGATTACTTAAAAAAATAGATGAAAAATAATTATTTTTTATATGTTTATGAAGCTAAAAAATTATATTTAAGTGAATCCGAAGATCACAAATAAGTATTTTTGTTAAATTATATTGTATATTTAATATTAAGATGATGAAGGATCACAAAGTGGGAGTATATAAAACTAGAGAGATGTCTTTTGCAATATAAATCAAACCACTTAGTGACATGGGGACTTCATTTTGGCACTACCTTTTTTAGGACCTTAAGTACTTTTGAAAATAAAATAAAAAATACTAAAAGAGCATTTTAAAGGCCAAATTGTTAAACCAACACTGATCGTCAAATAGGTTCTGAATTATGTAAATAATGTTTTAATTCAAAACTACACAAAAATAGAAGAAATGAGAAGGCGTAATTAATCAAATAACAAAAAGCAAATAGAAATTAAGACTATAGCACATGTATATATAATTAGGTGAATAACTATTGTACAATATTTTTATGGGCAAATGTCTAAAATAGTATTTTTCTAAGTTTTTATTCCAAAAATAGCATCATTAGTTTAAATTTCCAATAATAGCACAAATTTAAGATTAAAATGCATTAAAACTATATTTTAATAGAAAAAAATTAAACCTTAAATTGGAAATAATGAACCCAAATACAATACTTTAAGTTTATGTATAATTCATTTAGAATAAATAAGTACTTTTCACATAAGTATTTGTGCTATTTTTGGAAATTTAATTTTATGATGCTAAATTTAGAAAAAAAAAAACTTTAAAATGTGCTATTTTAGGGTATTACTCTATTTTTATCTATGAAATTCAGCTACTTCGCCATCTTCTTCATTTGTTTTGTATTTTCTCCTATTGTGCTGTTATATTTTTTTATGACACTAATTTTATAATATCAATTCATTAATTTCGAAATTATATCGAAAACATATTTTCTCTGCATCTATCATGATTTATGTTTTATAAAACACACATGTATGTTTGACTAATAAAATAAATAATATTGATTTTTAATTTAAATTAAATAGTAAAATTATTAAAATTGAATAATTTTTATTTTTAATGTTTTTCTTTTAATATATAATAGATTATTATTAGTATTATTATTAAATATTTTCTAATTTTGAAAAAATAATATTAAAACTCATTAAAATTCGAATTGAACACATAATGACATAATTTATTCTCGACTGTTACCTCATGACTGTAAATCCATAAAGCTTTGGTTATCTCACCGTTTAAAGTGCAACAATATTCTTTATTTCACTTTTCAAAGCATCTAATTTAGGCAAACTATTTTTTTTTTTTTGGCTTTTCTATTGTACCGGTTTGATTCGGCAAGGTTTGGGAGCCTTGAACAGAGAGACTAATGATCCAATTAATAAGTATTGAGCTCGAATAATTCCTAAACCAAAATTTTTGAGTTTTTTCTTGTTTTAATTAAACAAAAAATATACATGTAACTCAATTCATTATTTGGTATATTATGATAACTATAGTGAAATAGTTTTAATTTACCTTCTATATAGCATCATTAAGTACACAATTGATATTAAACACCATATTGCTTTGAAAGAAAGAAAAATTGAATAAATACTTTATAAAAGTGAATGACAAGAAATGCAGCATTTGAAACTAAAGTAATATGGTCCATATATATTACAATAACATCATGTATTTATTTTGCTATTATTGAATGATTAGTTACTATATGAGATAATAACATATATCGTGGTTGAATGATTTTCTTTTTTTAAACATTTGATATCATTTGTACATTTGCTTTTGAGGTAATAACATATCTCATTATTGAATGATTTTCTCTTTTTAAAATATTTAATATCATTTGTATATTTATTTTTGTGGTAATAACATATGCCGTGGCTGAATGATTTATATTTGTAAATATTTTAACATTTGAGATAATAACATATAGCATGCTTGAATGATTTACATTTGTATATATTTCAATATTTGAGATACGAGGGAAGATTTACTATCATTATTTATTTGTTGATCATGGTCTAAATAGTTGTCATCTTTGAAGAATGAAAAGTTATAGATACATGATATTTTGCCGTAGATAGTAAAAAAAGAGGTAAAAAATTTTTGCAGTGGTGATGATTGCAAACATCAAGATCTCGTTACAATGATACAAGACAAATGTAACTTGGATAAGAAATTTCATATCTTTGGTTTTTGTTTGTAAACAATATATTTGTTCAAAATGTAAACAATTATGACATAATCAATTGATTGCATGGTGTAAGTCTAATTTATATTTGTAAATATTTTAATATTTGAGATAATAACATATATTGTGGTTGAATGATTTGCTATTTTTAAATATTTGATATCATTTGTACATTTGCTGTTGAGATAGTAACATATATCGTGGTTGAATGATTTACATTTTTAGATATTTTAATATTTGAGATAACAATATTTCTAAATTTTTTGAATTTACTATTTTCAAAATTTATAACATATTTTTATTGTTTGAAAATTCATCTACTATTAAACAAAATATATAGGTTACTTAATTAGGATGTTTGACTAATATAATAATTAATATTGATTTCTCATTTAAATTAAATAGTAAAATTTCTCAGGATGAATATGGTGATAACACCTCAACAATTGTGATTTTCAATATTTTTTCTTTAAAATATAGTAGATTAATAGTATTATTATTAAATATTTCTAATTTTGAGAAAATGATATTAAAATTCATTAAAATTTGAATTGAATGAATAATGACATAATTTATTCCCAAGTGGTACCTCATGACTCTAAATCTTAAAAGCTTTGGTTATCTCAGTGTTTAAAGTGGAACGATATTCTTTATTTTACTTTTCAAAACATCTAATCTTATCTTTTGAAATTTGAAAGTTCAAGTTTGTTAATTTAGATAAACTATTTTTTATTTGGTTTTTCTATTTTACTGGTTTGATTCGGCAAGGTTTGGGAGCGTTGAACAGAAAGATGAATGATCCAACTAATAAGTGTTGAGCTTGAATAATTCATATACCAAAAATTTTGAGTTTTTTTTCTAATTTTAATTAAACAAAAATATACATATAGCTCAATTCATTATTTGGTATAGTATGATAACCATATTCTAATAGTTTTAATTTGGTTTCAATATAACATGATTAAATACACTATTGATATTAAACACCATATTACTTTGAAAGAAAGAAAAAAATAGATAAAGACTTTATAAAAGTGAATGACAAGAAATGCACCTTTTGAAACTAATAATATGGTCCATATATATTATAATAACATCATGTGCTTCTTTTGCTATTATTGAATATTATTTATTATATGAGGTAATAACATATATTATGGTTGAATGATTTTTTCTTTTTAAATATTTGATATCATTTGTACATTTGTTTTTGAGGTAATAACATATACTGTGGTTGAATGATTTACATTTGTAAATATTTTAATATTTGAGTTAGTAACATATATCGTAGTTGAATTATTTTTTCTCTTCAAATATTTGATATTATTTGTACATTTGCTTTTGAGTTAATGACGTATATCCTAGTTGAATGATTTACATTTGTAAATATTTTAATATTTGTGACAATAACATGCATATATCATGGTTAAATAATTTTTTCTTTTAAATATTTGATATCATTTGTAAAATTGCTTTACATATATCATGATTGAAGGAAAATCGGTTATTTCATACCCAAAATATATTCGGATGTTCGATTAAGACCTAAATTTTGAGACGGTGCAAAAACATACATAAATTACAGTAAAATTCAAATTTCATACCTGAAATTCATATAATATGCCAATTTATACATCCATCATAACGGAGTTATAATTCCGTTAATAGATGTTGATGTGGAATCCGTGTGCCGATGACATGACAGAAGTTTAACTCCACCACTAATTAAGTGTTGTAAAAACGACGTCGTTTTGTACCTCTGATTGTCTTCAACAAACTAGAGTTTCATCTACAAAATATCGGTGTTGTATGAACAAGGATGTTGCAAAGGAGGAGACAATCAGAGGTACAAAATGATGTCGTTTTGTTTAAAAATAAAAATGACGTCGTTTTTACAACACTTAATCAGTGGTGGAGCTAAGCTTCTGCCACATCATCGCCACACGGATTCTACATCAGCATCCGTTAACGGAATTATAACTCTGTTACGACTGATGTATAAATTGGCACATTATATGAACTTCAAGTATGAAATTTGAATTTTACTGTAATTTATGTACGTTTTGCACCGCCTCAAAATTTAGATATATATCGAACATATGAATATATTTTGGGTATGAAATAATTGATTTTCCCATGGTTGAATGATTTTTTATCTTTAAAAATTTATATCACTTGTACATTCGCTTTTGAAGTAATAACATATATCGTTGTTGAATGATATACATTTGTAAATATTTTAATATTTGAGATAATAACATATATCGTGGTTGAATGATTTTTTCTATTTAAATATTTGATATCATTTGTACATTTTCTTTTGAGATAATAACATATATCATGGTTGAATGATTTACATTTGAAAATATTTTAATATTTGAGGTTATAACATATATCGTGATTGAATGATTTTCTCTTTTTAAATATTTGATATCATTTGATATCATTTGATATCATTTGATATCATTTGATATCATTTGATATCATTTGTATATTTACTTTTGAGGTACTTACATATATCGTGGTTGAATGATTTTCCCTTTTTAAATATTAGATATTATTTGTACATTTTCTTTTGATGTAATAACATATATCTTGGTTAAATGATCACATTTGTAAATATTTTAATATTTGAAATAATAACATAAATTGTACTTGAATAATTTGTTATTTTAAAATATTTGATATCATTTGTATATTTTTTTTTGAAGTAATAACATATATTATGGTTGAATGATTTACATTTGTAAATATTTTATATTTGAAGTAATAACGTATATCGTGGTTGAATGATTTTCTCTTTTTAAATATTTTTAAATATTTGATAACATTTGTACATTTGCTTATGAGATAATAACATATATCGTGGTTGATTGACTTACATATATATTTCAATATTTGAGATAATAATATTTGAAATAACAATATTTCTAAGTTTTCTGAATTTCCTATTATTTATTAAGTTTTAAATTTGTAACATATTTTTATTGTTCAGAAATTCATCTTCTATTAAATTAAATAGTTAAGTTACTTTAATTATGATATTTGACTAATATAATAAATAATATTGATTTTTGATTTAAATTAAATCGTAAAATTGCTAAGTGTTAATGTGGTGATAATACCTCAAGAATTTTGATTTTCAATACTTTTCCTTTTATATATAATAGATTCTTATTAGTATTATTATTAAATATTTTTCTAATTTTGATAAAATGATATTAAAACTCATTAAAATTAGAAATGAACACATAATGACATAATATATTTTCGAGTAATGCCTCATGACTCTAAATCAAAAAGCTTTGATTATCTCACTATTTAAAGTGGAACGATATTTTTTATTTTACTTTTCAAATCATCTAATCTAATATCTTGAAACTTAAAAGTTCAATTTTGCTAATTTAGGCAAACTATTTTTATTTGGCTTTCTATTGTACTAGTTTGATTCGGCAATGTTTGAGAACTTTGAACAGAAAGACGAATGATCTAACTAATAATTGTTGAGCTCGAATAATTCCTATATCAAAATTTTTGAGTTTTTTTTGTTTTAATTAAACAAGAATATACATGTAGCTCAATTCATTATTTTGTGTAGTATGGTAAATATACTAAAATAGTTTTAATTTGGCTTATATATATTGTACATTTGTTTTTGAGGTAATAACATATATTGTGGTTGAATAATTTTCTCTCTTTAAATATTTGTTATTATTTTTACATTTGTTTTTGAGGTAATGATATATAACGTGGTTGAATGATTTACATTTGTTAATATTTTAATATTTGAGATAATAACATATATGGTGGTTGAATGATTTTCTCTTTTTAAATATTTGATATCATTTGTACATTTGTTTTTGAGGTAATAACATATATCGTGGTTGAATGATTTTCAATATTTAAATATTTGGTATCATTTGTATATTTGCTTTTAAGGTAATAACATATATCGTGGTTAAATGATATACATTTTTAAATATTTTAATATTTGAAGTAATAACATATAACGTGTTTGAATGATTTTCTCTTTTTTAAATATTTGATATCATTTGTACATTTGTTTTTGTGGTAATAACATATATCGTTGTTAAATGATTTACATTTTTATATATTTTAATATTTGAGATAATAATATATATCGTGGTTGAATGATTTATATTTGTATATATTTCAATATTTATGATAATAATATTTGAGATAACAATAGTTCTAATTTTTTTGGATTTCCTATTTCTAAATTTATTAAATTTTAAATTTGTAACATATTTTTGTTGTTTGGAAATTTATCTACTATTAAACTAAATAATTAGGTTATCTAATTAGGATGTTTGATTAATAAAATTATTAATATTGATTTCTGATTAAATTAAACAGTAAAATTGTTGAGAGTAAATGTGGTGATAACATCTCAGCAATTTTGATTTTCAATACTTTTATTTTAATATATAGTAGATATGGTTTGTAAATTAATATAAACTTATACATTTTTTAATATTAAATTATGTATAACCATATTGATCATACATAATCTAACTAAAAAGAAATCTAACTAACCATTATATGAAAATATTAAATAAACCTAATACAAATTATCTAATATAAAAAAAGATTTCACAGCGTAAAAGATATAAAAAAAGTCTCTAAAACTATATTCAAATATAACATAAACAATGCAAATAAGTGATTTAGAAAAAACTTAATATTGGTGGTCGAAATTTGAGAAAGAAAAAAGCAAAGAGGCCTCGGCATTTCACATAGAAGAAGAAATGAGTAGAAACAAAAAAGAAAAAGAGAAATGACTAAGTTTCAGGTTATATTTAAAGGTTTCGACCAATATCAATTTAAGACATCGTGTAAAATTTTGGGAATCCTACATATTAATTTCACTTTTTCAGATTCATTTTTGTTGTACATGTGTTACTATAAATCGGTTTAATAATTTAATATTTTTATACCAATATTTAACATTTTCATATGAGGGAAGATGAAATCAAACTCCATACTTCTATAATAGATATGGAAGTGATATAACCACTAAACCATTTATTCTTTTTTATTTTTCAGATTAATTTCAAATCTGCCCGAATACCATCGGAAATTAACTGTTATGTGATTGGGTCCATCAATGCAATGGTAATAAAAATACCAAAATCAATAAAAAAAAATGTTCAATAGATTTTTGATAGTTATATAAAATTTCTCATAAATTCGTCCGAAATTCCTGAGGGATTTCAATGGATATGTAAGGTTATTTGGAAATCCATCAAGAATTTTCGAAGATTTTCCAACGACTTAGCAATTTTGATGTTTAAAGTATCTAACTTCACAAATTTCAAATAAATTTAAATATACTAGATATTAACTTATCAATGACATTCATGTTATTCCAAATTTCAGAAGCAATTGCCTAACAAATGAATCATTCATAATTAATAAAATACTTAGATTTACATTTATGTTTTATTGTTCCATAGGTTTTAATTTACAATCTATGTAGCATGTAAATTTTGAGGTTTTTTAACATAAATATGATATAACCATTAACTTATTTCAATCTAAACTTTTAAAATGGATGAATTCGAAATTTTTATTTTAAATTATTGATAATTCGTCGGAAATACCCTAAACATTTATGGTTAGTTTCCTAATTTCTTTAAATTTTTTGGTTATACACCACAATTGAGAAATTGTAATGACATTACACTCTTTACAAATCAGATTAACAAAAAGTGAGAGAAATAGAATGCCTCTGAATATATTTATGGAATTATGGATTTTGTAAACAAAACGAATGTACTGTAATAAATTATTATGCTTCAAATATACGAATTAGGCTCAACATAATAATTCATTGGATTAAAATGATCTATATATTTTCTGTAACATGTTGAATTGACAAATCATTCAGCTCCAACTGAACCTACATCAATCCATGGGTAATCATTTTTATATGAAGACAAAAATGTCATTAATTCGTATAACAAATATTTGTATGCTAATATGTTTGCAAAGACAAAAAGTCACCCACCCATATGGACAACAATTTTTATAAGAGAAATAGATTATTATGAGTAATACCCTAAAATAGCAGCATTTTAAATTTATATTCCAAATTTATCACATTAAAACTAAAATTCTCAAATTAGCATAAATTATTATATAAAAATAATTATTTAGTTTAAATAAACTATATATAAAATTGAAAGATAATTTTTGGGTTCACTTTTTTCGATTTAGGATTAAATTTTATAAATTTAAATTTATTATTAGTATTAATATTAGAATAATACCATAAAATAACATATTTTAAAATTGCACAAATAATTATATAAAAATACTTATTTATTCTAAATAAATTATATATAAACTTAAATTTAGTTTCATTTTTTCAATTTAAAGTTATTTTTTCTATTAAAATAAAATTTTAATGTATTTTAGTTTTAATTTTGTGCTATTATTGGAAATTTAAACTAATGATACTATTTTGGAATAAAAATTTTAAAAAATGCTATTTTAAAGAATTGTCCTTAATATTATTATTAAAATTTTAAAATAGCACATTTTTAAGTTTTTGTTCTAATTTTCAAATTTAGCATTCTAAACTTAAAATTTTAAAAAAATAGCACAAATTATTTTCTGAAAATACAGATTTACCATAAATAAATTACAAATATAATTAAAATATTATATTTGAGTTATTTTTTCAATTTAAGTTTTAGTTTTTTCTTATTTAAAATATTTTAAGGCATTTTAATATTAAATTTGTGTTATTTTTGAAAATTTAAACTAATGATACTACATTTAAAACAAAAATTTTAAAAAGTGTTATATTTGTCAATTTTCCATTATTATTATTATTATTATTATTATTATTATTATTATTATTATTATTATTATTATTATAAAAATGGTCTAAAATAGCATCTTTTAAGTTTTTGTTTCAAAAATAGCATCATTAGTTTAAATTTCTAATATTAGCATAAATTTAAAATTAAAATATATTAAAACTTCATTTTAATAGAAAAATAAACCTTAAATTGAAAAAATAGAACAAAAATATAATGTTTTAAGTTTATGTATAATTTATTTACAGTAAATAAGTATTTTTACATAATTATTGTGCTATTTTTGGAATTTTAAGTTTAAAATGCTAAATTTATAACAAAAACTTTAAAAAGTGTCATTTTAGCGTATTACTTTAAACTTAAAACATTATGTTTGAGTTTATTTTTCTAATAGAATTTAATTTTTTTATAAAATTAAGTTTTAGTATATTTTAATTTAAATTTTTTTGTTATTATTGTAAATTTAAATAATGTTATTTTTGGAATAAATTATTATTATTATCATTATCAGTATATATAATTCTGTAGACAATTATTCATTTAAATCGGAGTTATTTAAACCACAGACTGAATTAAAAGATTTCGATTTTTGTCACCTAACTTAGAAAAATGCTGTTACATGCTTCTTTTATCTTTCTTTCTACAGAAAAATTAACAAACCTCTAAAACAAAGAGACAGTTACTTTAAGAAAACGAACGACAGGAAGTTATAAAAACACAAAAAAACATAAAAATTAATCTCAACGTCCTCTGCAGATAGCCTTTCTTAGTCAATCCTGATTTGCCTGTGGATATGACTCTCATTTGAAACTATCATTAACTCATGAGAGAGAAGAGATGCAGAGATTCACATTGGTTAAACAGATGAGATGAAAACCAACAGTTTTCAAGCCACCACAGTGTTCTCTCCTCTTCTTTCAAGAGAAGACGAAGACCCTGCAACATTTTCTCCCATCTCTGTTCCATCTTCTTCCTCTCCATTTGCGCCGCTCACATCACTGATGTCCTTTGTCGCATCATCATCTTCAACCTTTGATTCTTTATCTTCTTTCTTCACATCATAGCTCTCAGGGTCCTCACCCATCATGACATTGGTTGTACCAATCGCTTCGTGTAGCTTACTGTCCTCAACAGACCTGTTTGGGTCATCTAGCAATGACTCATCGATCTTGTTGATGTCTTGAGCCTCGGGCAATTGAGGGATGTTGTCGCAAAGCTCCATGTCATCAACTTTGGTAACAGCATCGTACAAATGTGTTCCATCGTACACTGAATTCGGATGACTAAGTGGTAAATGCAGCTGATCAACCTCAACTATAGGTCCAAACTGGGATTCATCTTCACTGCCTCCATAGTCTTCCATTGGATCAATACCTTTCCTTCTTTTTCCCATCCCCTTCCTTCTCACCCTTTCCTTACCGCGCATCCTTTTCCCGAGTTCAATATGCTGCTGGCTTTCTGTTCCAGCAACTGTTACTCCAACTTGATCTCTCAGGCAATCTTGTGCAAGGCTGATAATCCGTGCTATCATGTTGCCTCTTTCAAGGTCCAAATCATGTGTTGGAAAATTCTCGACCAACTCCAATATATCCCTCACATTTGAAATCTGCAATAAAAGGAGGATAAAGTATTAAGGTCCTACCTATAGATAGGTACTGTCAAATGACCAAGTGTTACATATACTAGTTCTTAGCTATTACCGTTCTTTGAAACTCGCTTGAGAGAGAGATGGGCCTTCCCACAACTTTTCGGGTAATTCCCAGATACCACCTCATGTAATCTGCTTCATCAACACCTAGAACGTCATCAGGCACAATGTTTTCCCACCGCAATTCCCATTCGCTTAGCTCTGCTTCCATTTTAACTGACAGGTCCACCCCTCCATCAACTCCCCGAGACTTTCTTACCCACCTTGGCACGTCTTCTGGGATGCCTTGAAACAAGCCAAATTGTTTGAGACATCGATCAGGCAAGTGTCTCTCTGCCTTGTCAAAAGATATCAGCATTGTTCTGGATCTACCCAACTGCAGTGAATTCCTAATATGATCTGGTATGAATCTACCATCCATATTTTCATATGGCAGCCACTCCACCTAAATCCCAAGGAAAGTATATCAGCGACTGAAGATCAAAAGAAGTACGCACAAAGAAGAGTAGCTGATGATATGTAAGATCAACAAGCTTACATCACATGGCTTCAAGGCGTCCAATGCTTTCCGGTAAAAGACCACATCACGGTTTGCTGTTGGACCGTTTTGCTTCCCCTTCCACCTAAGCACAAATGGGATTTGATCATGGGCTGGCTCACGATTCAACTTTGGCCGGCCAATGTTTAAATGATAGTAACTCCAACACTAGACAAAGAAAACAAAAAGGAAAGTAGAATAAGAAAATTAAGTCAGTATATTCGATTGAGCAAGCATTCGAACTGCTGAAACTAGTAGAAACATTCCGTATGGCTCCTCCTGAATAAACAAAGTTGAGAAAAATAAATGAAAACTAAAGCACCTGCAATAGCGTCAAGCAACCACATATCGTGCTTTGGGATTTAACAGAAGCATTCCCAAGCGCCCTATACAAGAAGGCCAAAGCAGCTGCACCCCAAGCAAATGTTCCAGCATCATCAAAATCCTCAAAAAGCGGAAGATACATGACGGGCACCTTGTTTCCAGTGGTTGTAGAGAAGATGGTACTCCCTACTAAGTACAAGAGGTAAGCCCGTGTACAACGCTCAACTTCTTCATAAGATGCATCATCAGGACAGACAGAGAAAAATTCTTTCAACCAGCTAAGCTTCACCATTCCACCACTAGCATAATTAGAATCCGGGGCTAACCCCAAGTACCTCTCACATACCAAAGAACAAGACGTATACGTTACTCCAATCACAGGTTTACCATCAATCCCCAATCCGAGTAACAGGGCAATGTCCTCAAGAGTCACAGTCATTTCCCCAACGGTGAAGTGGAAAGTGTTGGTCTCTCTCCTCCAGCGCTCAACCAATGCAGAAATAAGAGGGTTGTCAAGACTGATGGCTGGGATCCGTCTCAAATACCCAAAACCGGCTCTCTCCACCAATTCGATCTGCTTTGAGCTAAGCTTCCACTCACTCAACTTTGAAGTGTGCTCATGACACCTCAACGCACCTCGCTCCTAATAGTTTGTTTCCACATTATTGTTAGTGTATGCCCAGCAAAAAGAAACATTGTGCCAAATACATTAATACTAGGCAAAACGAGATTAATGACTTCTAGTCTATAAAGCAAAATCATCCAATCTTTGTCACAGTTTCCACAGGGGTTGCAAGTGATCTTATCAAGATACATAGCGAAGATGTTAACCTGGCCATCCCAAACAGCAGAGGAAACATGTTTCTCTTGATCATAAAGTACAATGTCCTTAACTGGACCTGGATTCGTTAAGGCATCCATTAGCATCAACACTCACCTGGTGAAATTCAAGAAACCAAAAAACAAATTAGCACTGGAATAATCAGAGTATGTTCATATTCTTCCACGAAGCCAAATAAATCTTCAAACTTTACTAGATTAAACTGAAATTTAAATTAAAAAACATATGCCCAGATGACATTGTCATTGAATACAGCAAACTTCAACAAAATTAATTGATTCCATCCAACATATCGAAACCCTAAAAATCCAGTCTTTCAGGCTCATTAAAACGAGCAAAAGGCTGAGTTCAGCGATTTCCTCGAATTCCATTGTTTAAAGAATATAAAGGAGAAAACTTTGATTTAGATTTTCGTTGTTCGCTTACAGAGAAGAACGCAAGAAGATGCAAATATGGAACCAAGACATAAACGTTAAGAACGAAACGACGCCGGAGAAAGGAGACTAACCAGGTAACAGCGCGGAACAGAGACGAACAACTTTGAATGAATCAAAACGACGACGGACTGAGGAAAAAAAAAGGAGACAAAGCACTTTGAAGGAGATCTCAGGAATCGTACGAACGGTGCGAAGAAATAAAAACCCTCAAAACGGCGGCATCCTCGTCGTAAGAGATAATCCCTCTTTTTCTTTACTTTCCAGTTTTTTTTTTCCTTTATAAAAGCTATTACAAGAGAACAATATACAAAAAAGTATCTACAACGAGCTATCACGTTAGAATATGGGCCTGGCCCATTTTCTTTTCCAGCCCAACGTGAAATGTTTTTTAGTTTTGTAAAACTTATTTTATTTCAAATTAACCAATCCTCTGATTCGAACTAAAATGATTTATCTAAGTTTAAATGGATTCTATTTTTCTATATTCCTAAAATCATTAAAAAATCGATTTAAACCAAAAGGTTTTTTTAAAAGATTAAGGATGCATTTCATTAAAATCTGAATTTGAATGGACATCCAATTTGAATCAAACCATCCATAATAAAATAAGTTATATTTTAATGCATTCTACATGAACATGACAAATAAATAATTATTATATATTTTATTAAACTACTTATACTTGTAGAAATGACATTGGTATATGCAAGAAGACTGAATATATTAACTAAATTTTTAGTATTAGATTAGTGACATTGGGGCTGTAACTTATCGTTTGGCACTACCACAAAAATTATCAGACTTCCATGATGTTTTCCACATGTTAGTGTAACGGAAAGTCGTTAAAGAACCAAAATTGGTCTTACCAAAACTGTCATCAAACTTAAACCGAAACTTAACTGCATTGAGTAAACGAGTAAAAATATTAGCTATCAAGATATAGATCCAAGAAAAAAAGACTAGATCAGTCAAGATACGTTGGGAAAGATACGAGATACTAGAAGAAATTTGGAAATTAGAAAATCAAATGTAAACAAGCTATCTCCAAACTCTTTAAAGATAAGAGTAATGAAAAAATTAATGGTTCGAATTTGGGGGTGAATTCCTTTTTGGTGGAGGGGAATTGTAATGATCCAAACCTAGAGTCAAACCCAGAGGCACAATAGCAACAAAAACTCAAGTCCAATTGCAACCCAAACCCAAGCCTTATAGAAACCAAAACTCGAGCCCAAACCTAACATTTTCACGTGTGTATAAATGGAGAGCACATTTACCAGGATGAGAGAGACTTTAAGCCATCAAACTCTAAAGTTGCGTCTATTTCTCTCGGAGTCGAATGTCGCTGTTGTTGTGAGAGAGGTTGTTGTCGTCATTGTAGTTCGTCGTAGTAACAGTCAAGATTCTCGATGTACCGTCAATTCACGTGAGGGCTGTGAAATCGAAGTGCATTGTCGTCACTTCCGTCTTCCGTCGCCATAAGTACAAACTTTCTCCTTTTTCTCAAAGAGATGCGATTCATGTGGCTTAATTATTTAGTTTTTACTATGCATTGGTTAAGTTAAACCAAGAAACCAAATGGCTAGAGATGATAATTACACATAGCCATATGAAATAACTAAACCTCCGCATAAAATGTGTTTTTCCTGTTGATTCAATTTTAGGTTAATTTCGAGTTATTAGGTTTAGTTTAACTAAACCAACAATACCCTAATCGGATTAGATTTTTTTTTTTTGCCTTCAAATGATTTTATTAATTGGAAATATCATCGTTTACAACTGATATTAAAAATAAAGGGCAAGAATCATATAAATTCCAATCAACGGAGTATGAAATTGAAGAAGTTGCCAAAAGATCAGCAGCACGGTTTCCTGATCGCGGTTGGTAGAAAAATTGAATTTGTGAGAAGAGGTTCTTCCATAGTTGAATAGCAGAAATATAATGCCGAAGATGCGGATTTATTCCTTGACTGTTGAGAATATTGTGAAGATTTAAGTTATTTCCTTCAAAAATAACATGGCGAAAACCCAAAGACCAGGTGGATTGGATAGTCCAAAGTAACACAGTCATTTCAGCTTCAATGATTGTACTTCGTCCCTGAAATTTTCCACTACCCGCATATAGGCATTTCCCATTCTGGTCTCTTATAATCCAACCCATTCCTGAAGATTGTGATCCAATACGATGTGCGACATCATAATTACATTTAATCCAATTTTGAGGTGGTACCTTCCATGTATGAAGACTTATTTGTTGTAATTGTTGTCCCATTGCGGTGTGTTGTACACGTTGTCCCCATTTTGTTTGTTGTAAATGATTTAACCATTCTGTAGAATCATCTTGAGCTCGTTGTATCAGTATATCAAGAATAATATCATGTTTCCTGAAGACTAACTCATTCCTAGCTTTCCATAACCTCCAGAGGATGAAAAAAGATAGATACTTAGTAGTTGACTCCGAATCGCATTGTCGGTAACTTGCGAGAAAATATATGATGTTGTCATAGATATTGGAGGTAGTACTGCAAATAGTTGTGGTTAAAATGCCAATCTTCCTCCATATCATTTGTGCAAATGTACAAAGGAAGAAAACATGTGATTCATCTTCATCAAAATCACAACACCGAGTGCATGACTTTTCCAAAATGATGTGTCTTCTGTATAGATGTGTTTTGAGTGGTAGCCCCTTTGATAACAGACGCCATAAAAAATGTCAGATTTTTGGCGGTAATTCAATGGACCATATATCTTTTGCAAGATCTTGATGATGTGCTAGTGGAGGATGAGGAATCTTTGATGGAGCAATCACTGAATATGTATTTTCTAATTCCACTGCTTGTCGATATCCAGATTTTACTGAATAAGTACCATTATTCGTAAAACGCCATAACCAATCATCCTGGACCGATGTAGGAGGGATATATATTTTGTGAATAAACTGATGATCCTCTTTTTCGATAAAGTCATTAATCATAGATGTGTTCCACTGACGAGCGTCCTGATCAATAAGTATTTCTACCGGTAGTAGTGGATTAGTATATGGCAATATTCTAGGAGGACGTGATGGATAGATAGGTAACCAGTTGGAGCTTCCTATCTCCGTAGAGACTCCATTCCCAATGGTGCGTTGTAGATCTGATTTTAATAGCATTCGACCATAAACTAAAGATTGCCATCCATAAGATGAACGAGATCCGGAAGATGTAGATAGGAAATTCCCATTTTTAAAATAGCGGTTCTTCAAAATTCTAGCTAACATACATATTGGTCTTTTTAGAATTTTCCAACACTGATTAGCTAAATCGGATTAGATTATACATCCGAGAGTTATAGGATTGGGTATAACTGAAATTGATTGGTTAGTTATTAAACCAGAACAACGATTCATTTTAGGTCTAATTAACTAAATCAAGATTATTAATTTATTTAATCTTTGTCGACTAACTTAAACCGATGCAGAACATAATTGTTGCTTTATCATATTGCCACATCTGCTAAGTTCTAAATCAAAGAATCAAACCCGAATGTAAAAGAGTTTGTGCTTTCCTGATATATATGTATATATTTGATTAATATTTAGTTTATTATTAAGGGAGTATATCCATATCTTATTTGTCTCATAAATCGTATATAATTGCATGTTGATTGTATATAATATTGATAAATACTTTAATAAAAAATAGTATAAAAATTGAGAATATAAACAAATGTGTGTTCTTTCACTACAAAAATTCATGTGATTTGTAACCATGCAAAAATACGATTAATTAACGACTACAAATCTTGGTCGCGAACTGATTACCGATCAATTTGTGACTAAAGATTTTTGTCTCGAAAGTGCGATTATTTTGCGACTACAAATCTATAATCGCAAATTAATTACAAAACAGTACTAAACAAGTCACTAAATTTGTGACCACATATGTGATCGCAAATCGAAGTGGCAAAATTATTGTTTTCCTGTAATGTGATGATATGTTGTCATAATAATATTAATGATTGATGAAAAACAAGAATGTATTAATAATAGAATGTGCCGGTGGATCTTAGAGGTGGAAAAATCGTAGTAGATATTACAGAAAATAAGATTTCCATGTGTGTTGTGAGATAGTTGTGCTTGGTCACGCATAGGAACATTATAATACTTCATAGATATGGTCGGATTGTTATGCCTGGCGACGCAAGAGCACTCACATATAGTTTTGTGGTGGCATATGAATGCATATGGGTTCCATAGGTTAAAATGAATGACGAGGCGAGAGATTTCTTTAGTGATAGTCAGATGATTGTGCTCGGCCAACCGGAAAGAAGTGTTGAAACACGAGGGATTCGGATGGCATAAAGGGTCGGCTGAGAGAGGCATCGATTCCGTTTTAGATAGAGGAATTGGTAGACCAGAGTTCTTTAGACATCTGATTGTTTATTTGTCTCAGTTTTGAATTTTAAATTTTTTCGTATATATATATATATATATATATATATATATATATATATATATATCGAAAATTTGTAAGTACTAAGTATTACCCTAATTGAATAATCTGTCTTGTAAGTGATCATAAATAGTTATTGTTAGTTGTGTAATTGGTACATAATTTAGAAACTATATCTTATATAATTATTTTATTTTGTTTGCGGATTGATGGAATTAATTATTGAATATTATGTTTGATGTGAAAATGGATTAGTTAAAAGAGTATTTATACTAAATTAATGGATTGGATTGATTGTTTCCTATTCATTACTGAAAGTAAAAGACGTCTTACATTACACATATAGAACATCATTCACTTATATGTCAATCTATTAAAATTCTTTAAATTTTAAAATAACCATCAACATTCTCCAAGGTGTTGGGGAGAACTGATTGACCTAACTTTACTCGATTTATATGAACAGAAAATAAATAACCACAATGGTTCTGAAAGTTAATAAAGACGGACAAACCTTGCTAGCCTATAGATACATTTTTGGTAAATAAGGTTTTTGACCAAATTTTATTTGTAATCCTTTATTGATATTTATGGATTATGATTAAAATATAAGATTAAACTTGACTTAACTATTTTTATTATATTTTTTGAAACTAATTTATGAAATTTTAAATTATGTATATAACTAATTTATAAATTATTTTTAACAAAAATTATACAATTTTCTATATTTTAACCATTTTTAGTTATTTGTTGCCTATTAGTTTATATCTGGTTTAGTAACAGAAATTTAAGAAAAAAATTCTAAAGGATACAAAAGCTATTTCTAAAGTTACTCTATGAATACATCGGACGCAAAAAAAATATAAAAATAAATTAAATAGGTAATAATTAAGATTTGAATATATACCATACCATAAAAATAAAAATCGTATGAGTGACTTACTTTTAGATAAATATTGTTATTATGTAAATAATATAATGGTTGGAGATTTGAAAATCAGATTATACAAATCTTGTGATATCTCAATTAAAATCGCAATGTAAGTGATAATTTTTTGTTAATTTTTTCATTTGTTTTACAATAGATGCATTATGTAGTATAATTTTAAGTGTGATTTATATGTTAAAAATATAAAGATTCGGCATTGAATATTCGTTGAAAAAATCATGTGCTATCACAATTAAATTGAAATATAAAAGAGGTACTATGATTATATTTTTGTTTGAAAATTTAAAAGAGGTAGTATGATAAAATGATGGATAGTTGACGAAAATAGTACTATTTAAAAATATAACACCGTTAGTGTAAGTTTCAAAAATATCACAAATTTTAATAAGAAAAAAATAAACTGTAAATTAGAAAAAGAACACAAATATAACTAAATGTAATTTGTTTATGATAAATATATATTTTCAGAAAATAATTTATGTTATTTTGGAATTTTAAATTTACAATAGTAAATTTAAAACAAAAACTTAAAATGTGTTATTTTACGATTTACTGTAAAATAATATATCATAGTTGTATTATATATAGTATAAAAATAGTTTTATGCATTGCTTTATCTTAAATAAAAATTTTTTTAGGTTGAATATTTGAAGATTCATTTTGAAAATCTATAATGAAGAAATCTTTTGAAAACTCAATTAAAACTAAATGTAAGTGCTTACACTAAAACTATTAATGAGATCTATCAATATTTTGGTGTGAGAATTAAAATTTATTATAGGTAAATATAAAAAAGTATAAATATAGTTTATTTTCAAAATTAAACTATGTTATAAATAAATTTAAATAAGAATGTTGATCACTATTAATGAGAATAAACAATTTATATATCGATTAGTAGTAGATAATCTATAAAAAGATTATAGATTCTCTCTCTACTTTCTCTCTCTACGATTTCTGAGAAACTGCTCAGCGTTATCTTCGGCAACGGTTACTCGTTTTCCGGCGTTGATGGGGTTATCTCTTCTTCTAGAAGAGTGTTTATCGTCATCTATTGACGGTTACTGGTCCTTCTCTCCACAAAATCTTCTTCTTCCCCTTAAATTCGCCCTGTTCTGGTCTTCTGTTCCTCTTTTTACAGTTCATACTGTTTCAAAATTCTCTGTTTCATCGACATTCTCAGTTTCTTTTGCGATGTCGGATTTCATAATAAAACAAATGCAAGATGTATCGCTGGGAATCGATGCAGAGCCTATCATTCTACCGG